>JAWWNF010000458.1:0-421312 GCA_034641395.1 Darevskia armeniaca | reverse complement strand
ACATATAAAAATAAGGA
This sequence comes from Darevskia armeniaca, assembly GCA_034641395.1. Taxonomy (NCBI): domain Eukaryota; kingdom Metazoa; phylum Chordata; class Lepidosauria; order Squamata; family Lacertidae; genus Darevskia; species Darevskia armeniaca. The sequence goes on along the minus strand of JAWWNF010000458.1, from coordinate 421,295 downwards.
GCAGGCATATGCTAAACCATACTGGGTGATCCCAGCAATGTAGTCATTGCTTAAACGTGACATATCTGAGCTAATCTCTAATTGGGGTCCTAATTACATTTTAGATGTACATCTAATGTTTCCCCCCGCAAACGTACACCTAGAACTTTGGCCAGAATTTCCAGCAGAAAACTTGATGCCTACTACTTTTCATTAACTGTTATTTATAACATTTATTTATTTAACAAAATGTATATATCACACATATATCTTAGAACCTCTAAGCTGTATCACACGGAATATTTAAAATTATCAATTAAAAACATGCAAAAGCAACTAAAAACATTTAAAGATAATCAACGTTAAACAGTGAAAAAAAGACAAATCAATATCTACGAGTCTAGATGGACTTACCTAAACAACCACAACAATTAATCAGCCACTGAATGCTAGCAACCTTTGGTCATTACCATTATGATCTTGTTGAATTACGGATGAAGCCTGTACCACTGAAGAAGGCCGCATGGCCGAAACAGGATGACTATTCCGGGAATCCTTGTTTGAAACTTGTGACATTATAACAACTTTGTTGCACCTGTTGATGGTTTGAAGATTCATTTGGAACCTGAAAAGCTCTTCCAACCTCTCTTTGCATCTGCTGGCTCCCTTCATTTCCAAGAATCACTAAGACTGCAATGACTTTTTTGAACTAGTACTGTGATGTTACTACCCGCTTGGTCGCTCTTTATTTGTTGTTTCCTTATCATTATACAATTTTGGCTATGATCCAATTGTATCTTTAATTATGTTCAGCAGGTTACGTTTGGTGTGAGTTTGCTCTTGTATTTACGTAACCGTGGTATATATTGTTGTTGGATCAAAGTGGTTGAGCATAAGTGGTTGATGTAAGGTGACCCAACAAGTAAACTTGTTCCAAGTCATTAAGAGTTTTATATACCACTTTGAACTGGGCCCAGTAAGAAGTTGGCAGCCAGTTCAGATCTCTGAGCAGAGGTGCAATATGCTTATCAGGAGGCACTGATGGCCACCAACTTGGCGGCTTTGTCTATGAATTAGACAAATTCATAGAACAGAAGACTATCAATGGCTGCTAGCCAGGATGGCTTTGCTCTGTCTACAGTGATTCTGAATACCAGTTGCTGAAAACTGCAAGAGGGGAGACTGCTCTTGTTCTTGAATTCTGTTTGCAGGTTTCCCATTAGGGTATTTGGTTGGCCACTGTGAGAACAGGAGGCTGGGCTAGATGGATCCAGCAGGATCCTCTTCTGTTCTTGCTGTGAGGGGAAAAAACAACCAGAAGCCTACCTTTCCTTTTCCTCCCTCTTGTCAGTGCAATATCCATGCCCAAAATGAATGACAGATGATGCAGGCTGGAAAGAGCTGACCTGCTTGTCAAAATGTCTGTCCAGAAGGGGCAGATGGTGGTAGGCCAAAGCCTTAACTAGATTGGGAGGCTTGAAGCCAAGATACCTGATGCTATCTTGGCTGTCGACAGGACTGTGGCTCCGCTGCAATGCCAATACGGTGTTGCGTGAGGGTTGAGTTCTCATTGAAGGGGAAGATCAAGGACTGTGTTGTATTGCAGGTTGGGGGCTCACAGGACTGAATGTCCTCTGGCCTTCTCCAATATATAATCTATTTATTGAATTTCCCAATACAAATCACAGCAAATCACATTGAAATTATTCCCAATTACATTTCAAATTACAATCCAAATTAATTATACAATTCCCAATTAAAAGAAACATTCCAATTATGCCTAATTATTAAAAAAAATTATATATGGACTTCCCATGCCTCGGACACCAGAGCTTCCCTGATCACCTCCATCAATTGCTTTTCAAATTATTTCCAATATTTCCACAGCCACTGATATATGCCAGCAAGCAGGCTAAATTATAATAAACAATGTCTCTGTGTGGATGAGGTCGATCTTCTTAATTCCAAATGCCACATTCCGACCGTCGCCATCTTCTCGTCCTGTTGTTCACCAAACTTCTTCACACTGCTACTCTCCCCCGCTTGCTATGCACATACCCCTTTCCAGGAGTGCCAGTCTCTAATATAAATCAAATTTCAACAAACAACCAGAACTGGCTTCTCCCTATAGAGTAGGGCTCTGCCTCACGGGCTCCCCACACCGATTCAATTCATGCAGCGGCATTACTTGCGAAGTCGGAAGTCGGAGTTCCTCCATTACTAATAAAGCTTTCAGAGTCTTATTTTTAATTCCACACAGTTTATAAATATAAAATCAGATCTTTTCTGCCAAAATCAATCTCAGTCTTTAAAGTCCGCTTGCTATTTCCAACATTCTGGCCTTCTCCAAATGAAACATGCTGAGCTCTTTCACCCTTTCTTTAGAGGACATGAGTCTCCAAGCACCTACCACCTTTGTCACCCTCCTCTGGACACACTTCAGTTTGTCAATATCTTTCTTAAACTGTGGAATCCAAACCTGGAGACAGACCCCAGCCATCCTCCAACGTTTCTCCAATGAAAATAGGGACATCCTATTCTACGTCAGGAAGCTTCTCCTGCATTTGATCTCTCTGCAGACATAAACGTCATATACTCGTATACAGGGACGCGGGTGGCGCTGTGGTCTAAAGCACTGAGCCTCTTGGGCTTGCCGATCAGAAGGTCAGCGGTTCGAATCCCCGCGACGGGGTGAGCTCCCGTTTCTCTGTCCCAGCTCCTGCCAACCTAGCAGTTCGAAAGCACACCAGTGCAAGTAGATAAATAGGGACTGCTGTGGAGGGAAGGTAAACGGCGTTTCAGTGTGCTCTGGTTTCCGTCACGGTGTTCTGTTGCTCCAGAAGCTGTTTAGTCCTGCTGGCCACATGACCTGGAAAACTGTCTGCGGACAATCGCCGGCTGCCTCTGCCTGAAAGCAAGAAGAGCACCACAACCCCATAGTTGCCTTTATCTGGACTTAACCTTCCAGGGGTCCTTTACTCTTTTGTATGTCACTCTTTCTTATACTCATATACATTGATCACCTTGAGCCACCTGCCTCACAGGTTTGTTGTGAAGAAAAAAGGTGTGAGGTAAGGGATAATGCGTAACACATTCAATAGATAAATGGAATGAAATAAAATTGGACTAGATGACTCGAAATAAAATTGGACTAGATGACTCCTGGGTCCCTTCCCAACTCTGCAGTTTTATGATTCGATGTTATACTGCAGTTCGTCTTCCACCGAAAGCTACATTATTCGCCTCGCCGTCCACCATAGCTAAACGCTGCAACTTAACGTAATTTAAAGAATTAATTATGTAAATTGTGTTGTCATTATGTTATTCCACCCCATTCATTTCAATGCAAAGGAAACCCAATGCAAATTGGTGGGGGAGGGGGGAATCAATTACTTGAGATTTGCAGACAGAAAACAACACTAGCAGCAAATGCTGATCATATTTGCAGGATTGATTTCCATTCCAGACATGGGGATGACAAATAAGCATTTGCAATTTCGACTCCAGTTTCTGTCAGAATTCTGCGACACCCCTGCAAGACAGACACATCTGCTGGGTAGCTGTACCAGGTGCTATGTCACTGCTGTTAGACAGACCGCTATCCCTCACGCATTCATACTGGCCAACTTTCCCTGTCTCTGAGGGCTCCTGTGCCCTTAACACCCGTTTCACAACTGTAAATTCAACAGGTGGTGATATCCATATCACTGTATGGGTATGCTGGAAAAGCTTCACCTGTAGAGCTGATCATATCCATTACTTTTGTATCCCATCCTTTCCCCAAGGAGGAAAGGGGCCATGGGCTCTGCCTTCCCCTTCCAGTCATTGCCATAACAGAAATAGGGGTTCGCCTGGAATGGAGCCAGTGGATCAATGTCAACCACATATTGCTTATTGTTTCAGATAGTGTGAATGTGCTAGGTTCACCTTTAAGTGCAAGCATAATCAATTTTTCCCACATCCCTGGAGCTGCACAAAGTTTAGCTGTGTGGTTTTAGTCTATTATTTAGTTATTGCATTTATATCCCATTATTGTATTTTAATATTGATTATTGTATTTTAATATTGATTATTGTATTTTAATATTTTGTTGGAAGCCACCCAGAGTGGCTGGGGAAGGCCAGCCAGATGTAAAAGGTAAAGGGACCCCTGACCATTAGGTCCAGTCGTGTCCGACTCTGGGATTGCGGCGCTCATCTCGCTCTATAGGCCGAGGAGCTGGCGTACAGCTTCCGGGTCATGTGGCCAGCATGACAAAGCCGCTTCTGGCGAACCAGAGCAGCGCACGGAAATGCCGTTTACCTTCCCGCCGGAGCGGTTCCTATTTATCTACTTGCACTTTGACGTGCTTTCGAACTGCTAGGTGGGCAGGAGCAGGGACCGAGCAACGGGAGCTCACCCCGTCGCAGGGATTCGAACCGCCGCCCAGCCAGATGGGCGGGGTATAAATAAATTATTGTTTATTATTATTATTATTTATTATTATTATTATTATTATTATTATTACCACCACCAGTGGCTCGACTCCATGGCAGACTGGAGATTTCACAGAAGCATAGAAATGTAGAGTTGGAAGGGACCCAAAGGGTTACCGGTATCTAGTCCAACTCTCTGCAATGTAGGAATCACATATGAAGAATCCAGCTGCGGCTTAAAAAACTTCCAATGAAGGCGAGTTCATTGCCTTTCCAGGCGGGGCTTTTTTTCAGCCAGAGCTCACCAGAGCTCAGCTCCAGAACCTTCCAGTTCGGTGCCATTGGCATTATAAGGGAACAAGGGACAAGTTCATGGTGAGCTCCAGGCCCCCCATTTCTAGAAAAATAGCATTGTTTCCAGGTAACAGCTCTGACCACCAAAAAGTCTTCCTAAAGTTTGGTCAGACTCTCTTCTTGCCATTGGTTGAGGTCCTAACCTCTTGCAGCAGAAAACAAGCTTGCTGCAACTTCCATGCGACAGCAATTCTATGGCTATCCGATTGTGGGAATGTTGTAGATACTAGGAGAGGATATATTGATTTAATAGTATCCTTCCTAACCCATGCTTGTGAGTCAGCAGCAGAGAGACATTCCCCAATATATAGCAGGAAGCTAGTTGGTAGATTCGTTTGAATCTCTTTACTTAAGCAATCCAATCTGGCTTCGTTCAGGTTGGAGTATATTCCTGGCAAGTCCCCTTTTATCCCTCCTAAAAAGGAAGCTTCTTTTAAAAGGATAACAAGAAGTTTACTCACATCCAGTTCACAGTTGGATCCCTGAAGGCAGGCTTTAGCCTGTAGCTACAGATGCAGTGTGGCTTACATCCTTGTAGAATCATAGAATCAGAGTTGGAAGAGACCCCAAGGGCCATCCAGTCCAACCCCCTGCCAAGCAGGAAACACCATCAAAGCATTCCTGACAGGTGGCTGTCAAGCCTCTGCTTAAAGACCTCCAAAGAAGGAGACTCCACCACACTCCTTGGCAGCAAATTCCACTGTCGAACAGCTCTCACTGTCAGGAAGTTCTTTCTAATGTTTAGGTGGAATCTTCTTTCTTGAAGTTTGAATCCATTGCTCCGTGTCCGCTTCTCTGGAGCAGCAGAAAACAACCTTTGAGCCAGCAGTGCAGTCCAAGAGAAGAAAGGGCATCAAAAGAGGAAGGTGGCTGCATGACTGGACCTTTTGTAGGGTCTGCAAGGGTCACACCCACCTCCCTGGTCACATGCAGGGTGTGTTTGCTCCAGACCAGGTGGAACAGGAAGTTCAACTGGCTGGATCAACATCCCCCTGTCCATGTCCACTCTAGGCAAACAAGGACTGTTGTATTTGACTGCTGCAGTGGATTACATCCCACACCTATCACCTCTCAGTCTCCTCTTCTTCCAGCTTGAACATCTCCAACTCCCTCAACCGTTCCTCATAAAGTTTGGTTTCCAGACCCTTGATCATCTTGGCTGCTCCCCTCTGCACTTATTCCAGCCTGCCGATATGCTACTTAAATTGTGGCACCCACAACTGGACACACTTCTCCAGGTGGGGTCTGACCAAAGCACAATGACTTCCCTTGGTCGGGACACTCAATTTCTTTTGATTAGACCTCAGGTGTGTCTGCCATTTGAAAGGACAGTGTCCCGGCAAGCAGGAAATCCCACTATTGGGCAAAGTTGCTGCAGTTCCTGCCATCTAACCCGGCTGCTATTGTGAGAAGGGGAGAGCCCACTGCCTCATGGGATTTTGCCTGCCATTAATATTCAATGCACACCTAGAATCCCATAAGTAAATAGCTGCAAATGGTTGGGTCCATCCTATTTCTCTTTAAATGTGCCAAACTAATTCAATTTCATTCCAATTTGAAATGGGCTGGATAATGTTGACCTTCTCACTTCTCACACATTACATCAATCAGAACACCACCAACCTGGATGGCTTTAAAGGGGGATTAGATAAATTCCTGGAGGAGAGGGCTATCGGTGGCTCCTAGTCACAATGGCTAGGTTCTACCTCCACAATGGGAGATAGGAATACTTCCAATTTGCAACATTCTTCTGGTCGGCCACTGTGAGAAAGGATGCTGGACTAGACTGGGAGATTCACCAAGGCACTTGCTGGCCTGGGCTGCCCAGTTGTCTACCTGCCTGCCTGCCTACCTGCCCCCATCTCCCTTCTCCAAAGCCTCCAGCACAGCTGTGATGGACCAGCAGCTCTGAGAGCCCATTTTGTTGGATGCTGTAGTTCAGAGCACCACCTGTTGGCAGCCATGTGAACTGCAGAGTGACAACATCCTTAGAAAATATTGGGTTTACATAAAGCACACACAAATCTATATCTCTCTTTATCTCTATATCATTTCCAGCTGTGAAGTATTGTGGATTAGCTATGGTCCTCAACCAGGGGGCCAATTATGTAAGGGATTTTTTTCATTTTATGAGCTATGTGACTTTGCTGTAGTTTGAACTTTTTACACAGCCTTTTCATGCATTGTCGTATTTTATGTGTTGCGACTTTGCTGTCATTGATTACAGTCTAGTAATGATTTGCTGTAACTGTTGAGAGTGGATTTCTGTTTATTCTTTGCTGACATTTTGAGAGTTAATTTTATTGCGCAATATATTCTAAACGGATTATTGAACATTACTTGATACAAGTTGCTTATTTTAAGGTTATATTTTTTTTTTATCATGACACATCTGCATTGGGTCGGATTGTTACAGGATGTGTGATCCTCGTTTTATATTTTGTTGTTTCTGCAGCTTATGGAAACTGCCTTGTGTAGAGCAATAGAGAAAGATGACATACAAATTAAAAGGGAAATGAAGAAATGAAATCTGTGTCACTTAATGGAGTGGATAGCGGAAGCTCCTTTATGCAGAAGAAGGTGGGCAGGACGGGACGGGTGGTTGCCAGCTAGGCAGGGGGGAAATGACAATCTGTCCAGCTCCTTTGAGAAGTTCCATATGCAGAAATCACCAGGTCAACCTTTGCTAGCTCCTTCCATTTGTTACAACAAATGAGAGGGATGGTGAGCTCGAGGCAGCAAGCGCCGTTTCCGGCCAGGATGCTGCCCTCCCAATTCCCATGCATTGCTACAGATTGGAAGACCTGCAATTGCTGGCGAATGAGTCCCTGTTCAAATAACATCTCCGGGGCTCAGTTCCAATGCTTAAATTCTATGTAACCATTTCACGGTTGCCTTTTAGCATTTTGATTGTGTGTCCCACTGAGCCAATTTTCCAGGGAGGCAGGTGATGCATTTTAATGTAAGGAAAGTCATTGGCCGAGATGGGATTTTGGAGCCCCCATAGAAAGGTCTCCCCTCCAGTCTGCAACAGGCAGCCCACTCCTACCCCCAAGCCATATCTCTGAAGGTTTCCATCTGTAAGCAGCTCCCTGAACACAGCAAACTAGCAAAGGGCTGTTGTTAATAGTTAATAGTTTCCTGTTGGGGCATTTGGTTGACCACTGTGACCAGGATGTTGAATTAGATGGGCCTTTGGGACCATCAGGCAGGCTCTTCTGACATCCTTGAATTAAGCCAAACATTTGAGGTTTGAAAAGAAAAAAAGATGATTGGGATGAGATATGATAGGTTTTAATTTTTTAATCTATATATATAAAATCGTTCAAGTTGGATGTTTGTTAATGATCGCCTTTCTCTGTAACCCCTTGATCGATTCTGTTCAAATTTGGACACAATGTTCCATGCCCAGATGGGAGTGATCATATGCACTTACACTGCACAAATACCACACCTCTTCCAGGTAAAAAATGTGATTTTGTGCAAAAAAAAAGAGCGCCCTCCAGTGGACATTAAACAACACAGCACAACACACCTGTTTCTGACCCCTCCTCCTTTCCCAACATAACTACCACCATCCAATCGACAGACAGACCGCCCACAAACACTACTGCTGGCTCCGCTGGGGGGTATAGAGCCATGCCGGGAGGAATCGCCATTTTCCCGGTTTGTGACGCTACCTCGACTGGCTGTAGAGAGGCCGGACAACAATGCCGCTACTCACATTTCGGGCCAGATACCACACCTTCCACAGATACAAACATGCTATTATAAAAACAAACATACAGCCCACCACTACACTTCAACAACATCGAAGAAGGCCATTGACAAAATCAGGACAAAGAACCTCATAGACTAAAATTGTAGTAATAAACAGTTGTAGAAACAAAGACAAAAATGGGAGGGGCAAACGGAGAACACATAGACTGAACTTCAACAAGATAAGCTATAAGTAAACATACACTTTCTCTTTCATACTTATCTTACTTTTGCATTTCACCCAATCAGCCACAGCAAGGCGTGGCCGGGTCAGCTAGAATATATATATAATTGATGTGAAGGGAGAGAGAATTTCCCATAACACTTTCTCCTAATACTTGAGTTGCTCAAGGAACTTCATGGGCAGCAGATTCACCACAGGTATGTTTCCAAGCACAATTCAAAGAGTTGCTGCTGACCTGTAAAGCCCTAAGAGACTCGGCCACGTATACCTTAAGGAACGTCTCCACCCCCAACGTTCAGCCCGGGCACTGAGGTCCTCCTCCGAGGGCCTTCTGCTGGTTCCCTCACTGCGAGAAGTGAGGTTATAGGGAACCTGGCAGAGGGCCTTCTCGGTTGTGGCGCCCGCACTGTGGAACAGCCTCCCATCAGATGTCAAGTAGATGAGTAATTATACAACCTTTAGAAGACATATGAAGGCAGCTCTGTATTAAGTGTTATGACGCCAACAAGTTGACCCGCTGAAGAGCAGCAGTCAGTCTGATAAAGCCGAGGTCAAACAGTCCGGGTCAGAAGCCAGCCAAAGTCAGTTCAAGCCAGAAGTCAGGAAGCCGAGGTCAGGATTAAGCCAGGAGTCAGAAAGCCAAAGTCACAACACAGGAACCAGAAACAGGACGAGCAAGAACAATCACATGCTCCAGCACAGCAGTTGCAGTTGCTGGTGAATGGAGCAGCCGACCTTCCTTAAGTAGCCGGCTCATGACCATGCCTCTTACGAGCTGCAGCTGCCTCTAATTGTTCCCTACGGCTCTCAGCTCTACGTTCTGCAGCTGAGAAGGGAGGAGGGGAGGGGGCCAGCCGGTTCCTCTCCTCACAAGGGCCTGATTCTGGCTCGACTTCTTCCTCCTCCTGTTCTGGTCTTTCCACTCTTCCTCTTCTGAGGAGTGCCGCCACCAGTCTTCTCCAGGTATGAATTCCCCCATTTCCCCAGATTCATCCGTGGGTGCAGCCTTGCCGGGGGGGGGGGAGCTTGCCACCACTCCTCCTGGTCCGGCTCAACCCTGACGTTAAGATTTAACATTTTATTATGCTTTTATATTTGTTGGGAGCTGCTCCAAGTGCCTGGGGCAACCCAGTCACATGGGTGGGGTACAATTATTATTGTTGTTGTTTTGTTGTTATATTAATATTATTATTACTTTTCTCCTAGAAGATAAGGTGCCGGTACTCACCATGAAGTTGTTACAGTAAGTGCTACACTTTTAACCAGTGCTGCTGCTGCTCCTCCTCCTCCTCCTTCTCCTTCTCCTCCTCCTTCTTGAGATTCTTGCATTGCAGGGATTTGGGTCCCTCTGAACTCTACAATTCTATGATTCTGTTAGAGGGTTGTTTTCATTTCGCAATACATAATGAACTTACAGGATCCACTAACACAAAATGTGGAGATGACCATTAGCTTGCTTTAAAGGGTGATGGAACAACTTCATGACGATGGTGGTGGTGGAGGAGGAGAGGTCTATTCACAGGAACTATGGATCCGAGAGAAACAAAACCTCTAATTTTAACAGACCTCTGACTGTGAACTTCTACTAGCAGAGAAGGGCATTTTATTCCTGGGCCTCCTGGATGCTCTGGGTTGGAGAAGAGGACGCTGGCTTAGGCTGGCCCAGCAGGGCTCCTCTTCTATTTTAAGAGCTGCCTTGGGACCCAGTCTCCCAATCAATGGGGATCCAGCCACGAGGTCTGGGCTCCTGGCTGTGGGATGTAAACAGACAGAGCAGTCAAATATAACATTGCTAGAGTGGACATGAAGGTGTCTCAGTCCTCCAGCCGTAACTTCCTGTTTACCTGGACTGTGACAACTTCCACTAAGTAACTGAAAGTGGGAGTGGCTTCACCTGTGCAGGTTAGAACAAAAAACCACAGGTCAGTGGCCGTTTTCCCTCTCTTGGATCGGGACTTCAATCAAGGAACATCTCTGAGCAGAGATGGGCTCTTGGCTTCCAGCCAAGAGGACCCAAATGGAGCCTTCTCCCACATGGAGAGTCTCCACGTGTATCTTCTAAGCTTAAGCCTGCCTTCATCTGGGATCTTATTGTGACCATTTGATGTTTGTGAGTAAACGTTTTTACATGCTTTTATAGAAGACTTGTCTAGTGTCTTATTTTGACGAGGGATAAAGGGGCAATTCCAGGAAATTACTTTTACAGAGGTTTAAACAAACCTGAGCAACCTTCTGCTGTGTGATTTAAAAGGGGAATGTAACTCTGCTGACTTAGTTGGAACTTGTAAACACAAGTTAGGATAAGGATATCTTAAGCAATATATCCTCATCCACATTCCAAACATTCCCACACTGGCAAGTACGCAGAGATCCACGTGGCTGCTCAGCTTCTCCCCAGAATGATCTTGCCTGAGAACTGGACACAGCTGTTCCCTCTGGTGGACTTGCCAGACAACAGCCAGGGCAAGGCAGGTGAGAGCTTGACATTCTCCGCTCTTCAGAGGCAGATGCTGGAAAGAACAGAGGCCCTATCGGGTGACAAGTTTTCCAGACAATGTTTATCGATCCCTCTGTTCTATTGACAGGGAAAGCGTTCGATATTATCTTTCGAGTCTTGCAAAATAAGGAGAGGCCTTGAGGACACAGCCCCCCCCCCATGTCTACCATGTGCAAAACACTACCTTAAAAACAAAAGGGGGAAAAAGAAGAATATAGGTGTATGCTAAGGGAATCCCACTTCAGATCCAGCACAAAAGAAATTTTGCAGCTTTCCTTCCCATTGTAGAGGGCTCTCTACTGTTCTGGGTGCCTTACAATATTGTAGAGCTGGAAAAGGGCAACCGAAAAGGGTCGAGAGGATGGAGGAAGTCCTCTATGAATAAAGGCTGCAGCATTTGGGACTTTTTAACTGAGAGGAAAGGTGAGTTAGAGGTGAAATGATAGAAATTTATAAAATTATGCATGACACAAAGAAAACAAATAAAGTTTTCTTCCATCTCTACAACTTGTGACTATCCAATGAAGCTGATGATTCAGGACAGAGAAAAGAAAGTCCTTCTTCACTCAGCTCACAGTTTAACTATGGAACTCCCTCCTGCAGGAGGCAGCTATGACCACCAATCTAGATGGCTTTAAAAGAGGATTAGGCAAATTCATGGAGCAGGGGGCCACCAAATGCTATTAGCTACAAAGCTGTGGACCGAGGCCAACAAGACATTATACTGGACCGAGGCCGACAAGACATTGGTTCGTGTCCTACCCTCCAGAGCCAAAGAAAACAAGCTTTCTCTACCTTCCATGGGACAGCCCTTCAGATATTTAAACATCAATAAAATATTGTTTTGCTCTTGCTTTTGTTTTATTGTGCATTTTCTTTTCTCGTTTTCTTTCTTAATGTTGCGAACCGCCCTCTGATCTTCAGATGAAGGGCACTATACAATTTCAACAAGGAAATAAATAACATTTAAAGATGGCAGTATTATAAGGAAGGCTAAAGGACACCATTGGAGTGGTGGCCATGGGGAGGTCAAAGGAGGGAACGTTGATGGGTACGTCTTGCCCAATTGGTCCGCCCTGACTGAGCAAGGGGGGCTCACGGCTCCCCTGCAGCCCCCTTCAGTCCCGGGAAGACGTCTCCCTGGATGTTTATCACAGGATTGCAGGAGAATAACAATTAGGTTTTATCAGGATGTCACCGTTGATTAAAAAAGGCGGTGGATCCAGGAGGACTGTGAGATAATTACATTTTCCACGGTGCGGTACTGTAACATTTTATTTTTGGAATATAGCCTTTCACCACCATAAACCCCAATCGCTTAATATTCATCTCAGACTCCTGCACACAATAGGCAGCAACCCTGTGGAGATACGGTCCCTGAAGCCTCTGACGTCGTGCATCCTCTTTTTATATATATATAAAAAGAGAAATCTAAATTGCAGCTCTATTCCTGTAGAGGCTGAAAGAAAGAGCTGTCAGCAAACTTTACCACAGTGCCCTGATTTCCATCCCACACTGCCGACAGGCTGCCTGCCTCATTTGTGGAGCAGCGAGAGAACATTGGGGCAAAGCGGTGGGTGGGCCAATGTCAAGCAAAGAAAGACCCCCAAATAGATTGTGGGAAGGTCACAGCATACTCGCCTTTTCTCCAGCCTAAAAAATCCCTGACACCAGAGGCGTAGGAAGCCTTTCAGGCACCCGGGGCAGCGAACGGAGGCACCCGCTGGGGGTGGGGCATCCTGACATGCGTCGTGACATCACGACGCATGTCAGGACAACACTGCGCATGCACGGAACCCACGCATGCGCACTCCATCTGGGCCGGCGCGCTGCTCGCGCTGCAGCCCCACAAGCCCACGATCGCTCGGCGGTTCACCCAGCCGCCGCGGAAGCAGCAGTGCCAGCCCGGACCAAGTGCGCATGTGCGACATTTCGCAATCAATCAACTTTATTTCAGCTTGAAGCTCATAACACAAGACAACGCAAGAACAGCAGTTACACTCACACAGTTGAATTTAAAATTATTGGCAATAAAATTAGTGGTAATCAAGACTTAATAAGAATACAAGATAGTGTAAATATTAATTCCAAACAATTTCAATTGACATTTCGCACATGCGCACTCCATCCGGGCCGGCGCTGCTGCTCCTGTGGCAGCCTTACGAGCCATTGCCGCATGGATGGAGTGCCGGGCGGATGGGGCTCAGCTTGTGGAGTGGCGGGAGGGGCAGCCAACTTGTCACCCCCCCTCCCCTGGAACCTGGGGCGATCCGCCCCCTACGTTCCGCCCTTGCTACACTACTGCCTGACACTGCAAGGTTTCCTCATAGGGGAGTCACTCCACCCCCTTGAGACTCTGGGTTGTCCTTTTCTGAACCGTCTCCAACTCTACGGTATCGTTTTTGAGATCAGGCAGCCAGAACGAGAGGCAGTCTTCCAAATGCAGTTGAACCAAAGATTTGTTTAAAATAACCTTTGTTTAAAACAACAACAACATCCAGAAGCTTTCCTACTAGGTATCACAGGAGTGGACTTACCAAGATCACAAAAGAATTTATTTATGTATGCAACCATGGCCGCACGGACACTGTTAGCACAACATTGGAAGCAAGAAGGTGTCCCTGCTAAAGAAGATTGGCAAGTTAAACTAATGGAATATGCTGAAATGGCAAAAAATGACAATGAAACAAAGAGGAAGAGACGACAATGAATTTAAGGAAGAATGGAAGATGTTTATTGCATATATACAGAAGCATTGTACACAGATTACCGTATTTTTCGCTCGATAAGACGCACTTTTTCCCTCCCAAAAAGGGCGGAAAAAATCTCTGTGCGTCTTATGGAGCGAATGCATGGTCCCTGGAGCCAAATTGTCCAGGGGCAAAAAGCAGATCGTGCTAATTTTTGTTAGAAAGAGGAAGGGGGTGTTGAAAGGAAGCCGCAGAGCAGCTGATTTGGCAAGTGATCGGGAGGGAGATAAGGCTGGGGCGCTGAGGGGGGGGGGAAGCCGGCACAAGCCCCTCTGCCCCCACCTCGGCCGGCCGGCCTCTTTATTTGCTCACTCACTGACTCTGGCTGGAGCCGAGCGTGGAGGAGGCGTTTGTGCCAGGGACGGGGCCGAGAGGACTGCCGCGCGCGCGCCTGCCTCCAAAGGGGGTGGGAAAAAGTGAAAGGGGGCTGCCGCCTCCTCCTCCTCCGAGGCTTGCTTCTGTCACTGCCTCATAGCGGCGGCGAGCCTTGATGGCGGGGCAGGGAAGCCAAGACTGCCTGGCCCTTTCCTTCCCGGCTTCAGCCTGGAGCGCTGAAGGGGGAAAGCCAGCGTCCCAATCCTTCCTCCCCCGCCTCGGTGCGTCCACCATTTCAGAGCTGGAGAGCGGGAAGCAGCGGTGGCAGCAGCAGCACGGACACGCCCAGCCCCGATGGGGTTAAAGAGGCACGCTTCCCTCGCTCGCTCGCTCTGCTGGGCAAGAGGCGCTGGGAGGGAAGGACTTGCTTCCCTTTCACAACATGACAATTTCAGGGTCCTGTGACGGTTGAGGGGGCAGAGAGACAAGATAGCAGCACCCGTGCAAATCCTCGGAATCCTAGCCCAGAAGGCGGGAGGGCAAAGCGAGAGATAGAAGCCATGAGCTTCTTTGCACAGGCGCAAAGGGGACGGGCTGTGCACTTTGCAGAAATGTCCCTCAGCCAGCCCCGCGCGCGCATATCGCCCGATAGGCAGCTTGCCTCTGCCTCTCTGCCTCTCTCTCTCTCTGTGCACTTTGCAGAAATGTCCCTCAGCCAGCCCCGCGCACGCACGTCGCCCGGTAGGCAGCCTCTCTCTCTCTCTCTCTCTCTCTCTCCACTCAGGCGGCTCTGGTGCCTTATTGCCAGCTGCACAGAAGCAGCAGCAGCAGCAGCAGCAGCAGCAGCGAGGAAGGCACGGAGGGTGGAAAGGGCAAGCGGGAGCCACGCACGCTCCTCTCCACAGCTCCCCTCCCCCGCTTCTTCTTCTGCTGCTTCTCCACCTCCACCTCTTTGTTTCCGTGGCCAGCTTGACCTCCAAGGGTTCGCTGTTCCTTCGCTCTTTTGGAAAAAGGGCAGGCAGAGGCAGAAGAGGAGCACGTGGGGGAGAGAGAAGAGTGTTTGCAAAGCGGCCACTGGGGAGGGGGAATGCACCCAGCTCGGCGTCCTCCCTTCTTCTTTCCCCCTCTCCCCCTCCACCCCGCCCCACACTCTCACCTTTTCTTTCCTCCGCTCTCCCCCAGCCGCCCACCCCACCTCCCCTTTTGCATATGCACCCCCCCCCCCCGCGCCAAGCTGGCTAAATTGCACGACTTCTAACCCAGGTCACTCTCAGCTAGAATTACAGGAGGCAAACCCCCAGAAGAGCCAGCTTGCTCTTGCTTGATCGCTTTCCCTCTCTCTCTAGCTTTCTCTCTCTTTTCCCCAAGGCAGCGGTGGCAGCAACCTCAGAGACACCCACCCTCCTTCTGGGGCTGCAACTCGAATGCCAGTTTGGAAATGGCATTTTTAAATAAGAATAGTAAGACAGCCAAGGGGTTTGTCCGTCCCTCCCATCTCCCCAGTAGCCTCTGAATAGTGAGGGGCTCCTGCCCCCCTGCCCAGCCTTTCTCTGCCAACCCTGAGCCCCCCTGGCACCCAGAAGCCCCCCTCTCCCCCGCTTTGAAAACTGCTTGTGGGGCTCATTTCAAAGACAGCCACAAATTAGCACGTGGATAAATAAATAGGGAGGTGAGCTGACCATGGGTTCCACCCAGTTCAGCATTGTCTACACTGACTGGCAGCAGTAATGCACATGGTGGCAGTTTCCTTCATCAATGAGAGGCTGCCTGCCTGGTGCTGGGAGGGGTGGGAGGGGCCAGACAGACAGCCGAGTTGGCTGTCAATTTGCTGGGATGCGTGCCTGTCAGTGAAGCTGAGGGGGGAGGGGGGCTCTCTCTAGGAGAGGCGAGGGGGCTTAAGCTTGCTTTGCTGGTGGCGCTGGAGTTTGGGGTTAGGAATTGCCCCCAGCCCGTCATTGGAGACAGCCCCTTGCCCGAGTCTCCCTCATTGCTGGGGGTTGGGCTAGATGACCACTTGGGGTCCCTTACAAGTTATTCTATGCCATGGGTAGGCAAACTAAGGCCCAATCACCTTCTCAATCCGGCCTGTGGACAGTCTGGGAATCAGTGCGTTTATACATGAGTAGAATGTGTCCTTTTATTTAAAATGCATCTCTGGGTTATTTGTGGAGTTAGGGTTAGGGTTGGCCCAACCTCACATACCATATCAGCCTTTCTCAACTTGTGGGTCCCCAGATGTTGTTGAACTACAACACTGTTGACTGCTGTTCACTTTACATGGTTGAAATGTTATGCTGATATACCAGTTGTTTATTTAAAAGTTTGGTACAACATTTGATTCAGAATATTTTTTTTCTTGTTTTCCTCCTCTAAAAATGAGGTGCGCCCTATGGTCCGGTGCGCCTTATGGAGCGAAAAATACGGTAATACATTAGCAGGGGAAACCCAGCTAATGGGTGGGGTAGAAATAATAAATTGCTGCTGCTGCTGCTGCTGCTGCTGCTGCTGTTGTTCTGGGTCATGTGACCAGAATGATGAAACCGCTTCCGGAGCAACGGGACACCGTGACGGAAACCAGAGCGCATGGAAACACTGTTTACCTTTCCACCAGAGCAATACCTATTTATCTACTTGCACAGGCGTGCTTTCGAACTGCTAGGTTGGCAGGAGCTGGGACAGAGCAATGGGAGCTCACCCCATCGCGGGGATTCGAACCGCCGACCTTCTGATTAGCAAGCCCAAGAGGCTCAGTGGTTCAGACCACAGCGCCACCCGCGTCCCATGTACTAGGAATAACTTAATAATGGCAAGAGCTGTTCAACGGTGGAAGGGTTGGCCTCCACAGGTATTGGAGTCTTCTTCATTGGAGGTTTTCCAACAGAGGTTGGATGGCCACCTGCGAGGGATGCTTTAGCTGTGATTCCTGAACTGCAAGGGGTTGGACTAGGCGATCCTTAGGGGATCCCTTGTAACTCTACAATTCTTTGATTCTCTGAAAACCAGGACTTGGACTCCCAGAGGTTGGGGGCTCTTTTAATTGAGCAGTGGAAAACCCAGGAGTCAGGTAAGATGCCTCAGCATGTTGGTTGATGGATGGCCTCGGGTCTGAACACATGAGCTTGCTCTTCTGCTCTGTCAATACCAGCGGCACTCCAAAAAAATGCAACCTTGTTCCTCCCATGCTTTCTTGGGGTTATTTTGCAAGCGAAAGGCACACACAGATAATTCAGCGAAGGCTGACATTAAAAAGAGTAATGACTATCTTCTGCATTATCAGCAGGGTTGGGGGGAGAGCAAGGGAGCCAGCCCTTGTTAAGTTATACAGATAGATGAACACACAGAGCACTTGCTTGGCAAAGTTCTCTCTTGTGTGCTATGGGAATGAGCTGCGGGAGCAATTTAATACCACGTAACCTAGCTGAGCTGATACGCCTGCATGGAAGGAAATTCCTCTGGAACGTCTCTCTCCGGGCCTCCTCAGAATTCCCAGGGAAACTCTGGGCACTCCAACGTCGCCCCTGGCTAGCAGATACTCTGCATTAAACACAGGAGAGATATTATTAGTAGGGGAGGGCCGTGCCCCTCCCTCGTGAGAGGAGGATGCCAGAGAGTAGATGGATTTGAACACACTTTGCTGGCAAGGGGAGACAGGGAGGTTGGGTGTGTGTGTGAAACAGACATTAGAATAATAAAAGTTTGAAAAACAGGATTGTGCATAATCTAGAATTATGCATGGCATGGAAGGAGTGGATAGAGAAAGCCTCCCCTCCCTCTCTCATAGCATTAGAACAGGCATCCCCAACCTGCGGCCCTCCAGATGTTTTGACCTACAACTTCCATGATCCCTAGCTAACAGGACCAGTGGTCAGGGATGATGGGAATTGTAGTCCAAAACATCTGGAGGGCTGAAGTTTGGGGGTGCCTGCATTAGAACTTCTGGACATCCTATGAAGCTGAATGTTGGGAGATTCAGGAAAAATTATAGAAAAGTGCAGTTTCTTGCAGTGCATGGACTATGGAACTGGCTCCTGCAGGATGTGGAAATGTTCAGGGTGGCAGGAGAGGATATATTGTTTATTAATACCCTTCCCAACTTGCGCTAGCAAGTCCCTTTACTTAGCAGAGTTTACATTCCCCTTTTACATGTACAGCAGCCAGCTGGTTGCAGGCTCGTGTGAGTCTCTCACTGTTACACAATTCAGTCTGTCTCAGACTGAATTGTACATTCCTGGTAAGTTCCCTTGAATCCCTCTTAAAAGAATAAAGACGCCACCATCTTATTCAAAGTCAAAAAAAGAAGTTTACTCACATCAGTTCACAGTTGGATCCCTGAAGGCAGACTTAGCTACAAATATGTACATGTGGATCTACCCCATATGGGGAATAATCCCAGTGCTTCTGCTAGCTGAGAGCTAGCAGAGCAGTCCTAGCTAACAGCTGGTCGAATGAAGAAGGAAGTCAAAAAGAGAGAGGTGTGCTCCGTGACTCATCCTTTTGTTACCTGGACAGGTGAGGTCACGCCCACCTTCTATCACACGCAAAAGGAAGGATGCTCCAGCCAGGAGGAACAGGAAGTTTCGACTGGCTGGACCAAACATTCCCTCGCATGTCTTCTCCAGCATTACAAGGAATGTTGTACTTGACTGCCTCTCATGGATCACACCCCACACAGGAGGCAATGATGGCCACTAACCTGGATGGCTTTAAATGAGGTTTAGACAAGTTCATGGAGGAGGAGAGGCCTGTTGATGGCTACTAGCCAGGATGGTTTGGCTTGGCCTCCACAGCCAGAGGCAGCAATGTTGCTGGAAGCCAGAGGAGGAGAGAGGGGTCTTCTCCTTGGATCCCACAGGTATCTAGTTGGCTGCTATGAGAACAGGCATTGGCCTGATCCAGCAGGCTCTTCTGATGTTCTTAACAGGAGCTGTTTGCAATGTTTTGTTTGTCCAGCTTAGACTGTCCCCCCGAGAGGAATGAATCTGGCGAACTTCAGCGCCGCTCCACGGATGATTTACCTGCATGGAGGTAATTGTGTAGGAAAACACTTTTAACACGGCAACATTCAGCATCCGAGCTGAGAGCTCCTCACAGCAGGAGGGCGGCCATCCAGCTACCTGCTGCTGCAGCCTCTGTCAGCTTCCTTGTGGATTTGTAGTGCATTGGGGGGGGGCGAGCTCTTGCCAGACTTCGGATATCACAGTTTGTAAAAGGTATTCGTGGTGCAGGCAGAGGGAGGGTTCCCCCCCTTTCTTCATAGTACCAAAGCACAATCTCACCCAATTAAACTGATTGGCAGCAGATTGAGAACAGATGAAAGAAAGCCCTTCTTCACACACGGCACATAATTAATTCAATTAACAAAAAAAACCTCTTTCGTTTTAAATATTGCATTAAGGGCGTTTTCAATCTTCACTCCAGCTCCTAAATGTGAGAGTATTAGAGCTCTTAAGGGCTAGAGTGGTCATGCAAGGGATGCTTGGTCCAGCCAGTTGGAACTTCCTGTTTCCTCCTGGGCTGGGAAAACTTCCTCTGTATGCGACTAGAGGTGGGGGTGACCTTACCTGCCCAGGTATGAAGGGGCAAGGCAGGCAGCACACTCTCTCTTCTCCATCTTGCTTTCATTGCAGAAGCATCAGCTTTTAGCCAGAGATCCCCTGTTGGCTTCCAGCCAACAGAGTACACTTTGCTTATCTCCATATGGGATAGTTTCACATGTATATATACTTTGTAACCTAAGTCTGCCTTCAGGGATCCATCTGTGAACTGAATGTGTGAGTAAACCTTTTTTATATACTTCAGGGGTGGCCAACTCTCAAGAGACTGTGATCTCCTTTCAGAATTAAAAACTGGCAGTGATCTGGAGTTCAGCTCAAAGTTGTTGAGCTTTTTTTTAGGGAGGAGAAAAGTTTTTTTTTGGGGGGGGGGTCAGCTCAAATTTGTTGAGCTTTTTTGGGAAGGAAGGAAAGCCCCGCTTTTAGGGGGGTTAAGAAAAAAGCTTTTTGGTGGGGGGGAGTTCAATTTTTGCGGGGGTTAAAGGCAAAACAGCACCACAGAGAAAGCTCCGTCTTCCCTTCCAGAGATCATACAACAATGGAGGGCGGGGCGAGGGGCCGGGGCAGGAGTCTGTTTTAGCGATGCTAAGGAAAGGGAAGCAGAGATCGACCGTGATCTACCAAAACCTCACTGGGATCTACCAGTAGATTGTGATCGACCTGTTGGGCATCCCTGGTATACTTTACAGAAGATTGTGTTGTGTCTATTCTTTTAAGGGGGAGAAAAGGGAATGACCAGGAATCTAATATTTAGAGGCTTAAGCTAACCGTTGTGCAAGTTTAAAAGGGGAATGCACTCTGCTAAGTAAAGGGACTTGCTAACGCAAGTTAGGAAGGGTATTATTAAACAGTATATCCTCTCCTGCCTCCCTAAACATCCCCACATTCTGCAGGTTGACGTTACTTCTGGTCTGGCAATAAGCTGCATGTTTTCCCAGGGAAAGGAGCGGGACAGAGCAACAACCTCTCTGACCTGTGCCTGGAAGTCACAGAACAACCAGAAGAAATTGTGACACAAAGGGATGTGTGGGTGAGCCCTACCTCCAGCTTAACCCTTTGTGCTGCTGGGAGGTGCCCAGTCCCTGCTCTTGCCTTGGAGTGGGTTTTGGCAGTAGCTGCCTGGGGCGTTTCGCCCTCAGCCAAACACCCAAGTACGGCTCTCCCAGCAGCCGCTCAGAAATGTTTGCTTGTGTCGAATGAGCTAATGCTGGCTGTTTGGCGGAGCTACATGCTCTGGTCCTTGATGGGATCGTTCCCGATAACAGCTTCACAAATTGGAAGAAAGTGATACACGTCAGCTGGGAACACGTAGAGGATTTTTCTCATTCAGGAAAGGAACCAGACCTTGATAGACTGAACCTAGAGGTTCCCATTGTGCAAATATTATACACCCGCCACCTCTCCTGCCCCTTCTTGGCTAAAAGCTGAATCTGTGATCCTTTGGCATTTTTTAATTTCCCCTTGTTCAGACAATGATCACCGGTAACAGCCGATGTCTCAAACGTTCTCTTTGCTAAATCTGGCGTTTCTGATCCTCAGAAATTCTGAAAAGGACACCTACACTGCTCCAAAAGGCCCGTTCCTACCAGCTTTCTGTGGTGCTCTTGTCTGGTTTTGTGTTTTTCAATGTGGGCATTTTCTTTGTGGAACAGATGATAGCTATCGGAAGATGGGGTAAGCATGTTTGCTGCTGGTCCAGAAGGCAGGACCCGAACCCATGGATTCAAATGGCAAGAAAGGAGATCCTGATTAAATGTTAGGAAGAAGTTTCTGATGATATTTGTTTGGCAATGGAATAGACTCCCTTGGAATGTGGTGGACACTCCTTCATAGGATGACTTTTTGACAGTGGATGGAGGGACACCGGTCAGGGATTCTTTAGCCATGATTCCTACCTTGCAGGGGTTGGACTAGATCATAGAATCATAGAGTTGGAAGAGACCACAAGGGCCATCCAGTCCAACCCCCTGCCAAGCAGGAAACACCATCCAAGCATTCCTGACAGGTGGCTGTCAAGCCTCTGCTTAAAGACCTCCAAAGAAGGAGACTCCACCACACTCCTTGGCAGCAAATTCCACTGTCCAACAGCTCTTACTGTCAGGAAGTTCTTCCTAATGTTTAGGTGGAATCTTCTTTCTTGTAGTTTGAATCCATTGCTCCATGTCCTCTTCTCAGGAGCAGCAGAAAACAACCTTTCTCCCTCCTCTATGTGACATCCTTTTATATATTTGAACATGGCTATCATATCACCCCTTAACCTTCTCTTCTCCAGGCTAAACAATACCCAGCTCTCTAAGCCGTTCCTCATAAGGCATCGTTTCCAGGCCTTTGACCATTTTGGTTGCCCTCCTCTGGACACGTTCCAGCTGGTCAGTATCCTTCTTGAACTGTGGTGCCCAGAACTGGACACAGTATTCCAGGTGAGGTCTGACCAGAGCGGAATACAGTGGTACTTTTCCTTCCCTTGATCTAGATGCTATACTCCTATTGATGCAGCCCAGAATTGCATTGGCTTTTTTAGCTGCTGCATCACACTGTTGACTCATGTCAAGTTTGTGGTCTACCAAGACTCCTAGATGACCTCGAGACCCTTCCAACTACTCTACAATTCTATAATTCTATGGAGTCAGGGTTCCTTGAAACTGCAAATAATGGAAAATTGGGAGAATGGAGGCTGAAACTGTAGGTTAAGATCAAATCCAAATATAAACCATTCAGGTGTGGACGACCAGGAGACAAACTGATTACATTAAATGTAGGTTTTGTGGGTGACTCTTGTCATTAAAGAATCATAAGACTGTGGGATTGGAAGGGATCCCAAGGGTCATGTAGTCCAACCCACTGCATGTTCAGGACAGAGCTCAGATTTTGCTTCTTCTTCTTCTTCTTATTATTATTATTATTATGTTTTACAAGTTCATTCACAGAAAAATATTATTGCAAATATCAACATTTTACACAAGATTCTTTCGAATCCTAGAACTTCCCTCCTCCCCTCCGTGGGTCCATTAAAAAGCTTTCTCAACTACAAGTTCAAGTATTTCTTGGAAATGTAAGGAGAAGGAAGGCACCTTTTACCATATGTGGTGGAACTGTAAAGTGATAAAGGAATTTTGGGAAATGATATATAATGAGTTGGGAAAAAAAGAATGTTTAAAATAACCTTTGTTAAAAAAAAACCCAGAAGCCTTTTTGTTAGGAATTTTAGGTGCAGAGATACTGAAAGAACTGAAAAGATTGCTTATGTATGCTACGATGAAACTATGCAGAGATGGCAAGATTAACTGGGAAAATCAGAAATCAGCAGGATCAAAACTTCAACAGAGAATGGGACAAATATAGATTGTATTTGAAAGACCAATGTAAACACTTGAACTCCTTGGCAGGCTTTAAATAACTTGCAATGATATATAGACTTTGGATATAATGGAGGACTGTAAACTGGATGGACTTATAATATGCTCAGATTCTGCTTCAGCAGCGGTTATTCTGACTGAGACATACATAGGTGTGCTGGTCCGAGGGTATCCGGGTAGCGAGGTCCAGGTCCGGTCCAGAGTTTGAAGAGTCGGCGAGGAGTCAGTCCAGAAGAGTCAAAGCAGGGAATGGAGCAGGGAACCAGGCAAGGTCAGGTACAGGAACACAGGCAGGGTCAGGCAAACAGCAATGTTGCTCCCGCAACCTGGGGCGGGGTCCGGCAGCCTTTTATCTCAGATGAGGTAATGGCCAGTCCCTGTCCCCAGACGACTCACCACCCTGTCTCGCCCGAAGGCGAGCACTCCTCCTGCGAGTACTCAGGTCTCTCCTTCTTTCAGACCTGAGTCTCTGTAGCTCGGGAGACGCCGGTGGGTTCCTAGATCCAGGAACCGCCTCAGCCTCTCCTGACTCAGCCGGTGGTGGAGCAGCTGACAGTGATGGCCCAGCTGACGGCAATGAGGTATTCTCCACACCTGGAGCCAGGACAGGCTCAGGCCCCTGACTCGACTCAGCTGGTGCTTGTTGCAGGGGAACCTGAACAGACTGTGGCTCCTCAGGATCAGGCCCCAGACTTGGTTCAGACAATGCCTGGGACAGAGGATCCTGTACAGACTAAGACTCCTCTGGTTCCGAGTCCGAGCCCGAATCCCAGGCCATCACAATAGGAGCTGCTCTCCCTTCACTGAGAGGCCTCATAACACCTCTCAGCACCCTTCATAAACTACAGCTCTCAGATTTCTTGGGGGGAAGCCATGACTAAGCATAAGAAGAGCCTTCTGGTTCAGGCCGGTGGCCCATCCAGCATCTAGCATCCTGTTCTCACAGTGGCCAACCAGATGCCCCAATGGGAAACCTGCAAGCAGGATCCAAGCGCGAGAGAGCTCCCCATGCCACTGTGGTTTCCAGCAACTGATATTAAGAAGGATTGCTGCCTCCAGCTGTGGAAGCAGAGCATGGCCATCCCTCTCCTTCTCCATGAATTTATCCAGTCCTCTTTTAAAGCCATCTTGGTTGGTGGACACCACTGCCTCCTGGGTCAGTGAGTTCCATAGTTTAACTCTGCACTGTGGGAAGAAGATGTTTGTTTTACCGTATATTATAATAATAATAATAATAATTTTTTATTTATACCCCGCCCTTCCCGATTTAAAAACCGGGTTCAGGGTGGCTAACAACAAATATAAAAAATTGATTAAAAACGACTTAAAAAACAGCTTAAAAACAGCATAAAGTTCAACATAAATGTAGCATCACCAGGGCTAGCTGGACAAGTTAGTCCTGCTAGGGCCAGCAATTAGACCAGGGAATAATTTAAATGTGGGGTCCCAGAAGGGTTTCTTCAAAGAAAAAGGGAAGGAAAAAAGGAGGATCAGGCTAAATTGAAGGCCAGGCGGAACAGTGGCTGGGGGGACCCAGTCAGATGGGTGGGGTATAAATAATTTATTATTATTATTATTATTATTATTTATTTATTGCTCTGTCTTACAGGCCCTGCGGAAGGAGATCAAGTCCTGCAGGGCCCTAGTCTCGTGGGACAGAGCATTCCACCAGGTCGGAGCCATCACTGAAAAGGCCCTGGCCCTGGTGGAGGATAATCTGGCTTCTTTAGGGCCCGGGACCCTTAAGCTATTATTATTCATGGACCTTAGGGTCCTCTGCAGGACATACCAGGAGAGGCGGTCCCGTAAGTACGAGGTTCCTAAGCCGCATAGGGCTTTAAAGGTCAGAACCAGCACCTTAAACCTGACCCGGTACTCTACCGGGAGCCAGTGCAGCTGCTAAAGCACTGGATGAATATGCTCCCATGGCAGGGACCCCGTGAGGAGCCTCGCTGCAGCATTCTGCACCCGCTGGAGTTTCTGGGACAGTTTCAAGGGCAGCCCCGCGTAGAGCGAGTTACAGTAGTCAAGCCTGGAGGTGACCCGAGTCTGTCCCGAATCTTCCACCTTCATGGGATGCCCACAAGTTCCAGTGTCAACCTGCCTGTTCCTTGAGATCTGCTTCCAAGGACTTTCTCCAGGTTCTCCCCATGCCCAGCACCACCTTCAGAACTTAACTGGGTGCTGGCAGAGAAGAAGGCCTTTGTGGCAGTGCTGTCATGCCTCTGCAACAGCCCCCCAGGACAGATTTCCAAGGCTCCTGTATTATGGTAATTTAGACACCAGCTGTTTCCCATTTTCCTCCTCTTTATCCAGGCTTTTAATTGAATTGTTGCTGCTAGATTTTATTGGCCCTGTGCTTTTATTGACTGCTGTTTATTGATTTTGTCTTCTGCTTGCTGCTTATTTTATTGCCGATGGTGGTTTTTACGGCTTGCTGCATTGAACGTGTCGAATATTGTAAGTCGCTTTGGAGACCTCTTGCTAGGAAGCAATGAAAAGTGGGGGGAGTCCTGGGGGGGGTGCTCAGCTCTCTCCATCCCTGATATAGTCCATGTACATGGGATGGGTAAACATAAGAAAATATGATTCAGGTAGGTAGCTGTGTTGGTCTGATGCAGTCAAAATAAATAAATATTGTCCAGTAGCACCTTACTGACCAACTAAGTTTGTTCTGGGTATAAGCTTTCGTGTGCATGCACACTTCTTCAGATACACTAAAACAGAAGATGTTGAGACTGTTAATTATTGCAATAAGTCCAATTGCAGTCATTAGCAGTAGTCAACAGGTTTACCATACCCATTGAGTCAATCTCCCATCTCCTACTACCCTTCTGAGAAAAACCCCACCCCGCCCTCCCACTATATATAAGGTGACTTCTGTTTCAGTGTATCTGAAGGGATGCGGGTGGCACTGTGGGTTAAGCCAAGGAGCCTAGGGCTTGCCGATCAGAAGGTTGGCGGTTCGAATCCCCGAGACGGGGTGAAATGGCGTTTTCGTGCGCTGCTCTGGTTCGCCAGAAGCTGCTTAGTCATGCTGGCCACATGACCTGGAAGCTGTACGCCGGCTCCCTCGATCAATAAAGCGAGATGAGCACCGCAACCCCAGAGTCGGTCACGACTGGACCTAATGGTCAGGGGTCCCTTTACCTTAAGGTGCTACTGGACAATTTTTATTTATTTTCTTTTTTTTATAAGTAAATAAGAAGAGCCTGTCTGCTGGATGATGCCAGTGGCCCATCTAATCTAGCAACCTGTTCTCACAGTGGCCAAGCAGTAGCCAACATGCTACAATTCCAATCTAGGGGTTTCAAAGATTTCCTAGAATTGTAGAATTGGAAGGGGACCCTCAAGGACCAACTCCCTGCACTGCTATCAGAAGAATCAAGTGAAAATAGGATTGGAAGTTGCCAGTGTTTTCTTATTAGTCCCATGTTCAAAAAGGAAATCGATCCAACAAACACTGACGGTGTTTGCTGCCGCTGTTGTTGTTCTCACTCTTTAAATGATATGAAATTGATTATGTTCATCCCCCAACCTCCATCATTTGTGGAGTAATAAAATAATTACACAATGAATTGTGTAAAATGCCACCTCAGTGGATGCCGAGACAAATAACACAGTTTTTGCTCGAAGCCAAATTACAGTGAGATGGAAGCAGCCCTGCAGGTGACGAATGTGGGTCAGAACATAAATCAATGCCTTTTTATATCCCTACTAGCTGACCCGGCCACGCCTTGCTGTGGCTGACTTGGTGAAATGCAAAAGTAAGATACAGTATGAAAGAGAAAGCGTATGTTTACTTACACCTTATCTCATTGAAGTTTAGTCTATGTGTTCTCCGTTTGCCCCTCCCGTTTTTGTCTTCGTTTCTACAACTGTTTATTACTATTATTTTAGTCTATGCGGTTCTTTGTCCTGATTTTGTCAATGGCCTTCTTCGATGTTGTTGACGTGTAGTGGTGGGCTGTATGTTTGTTTTTATAGGAACACGTTTGTATCTGTGGAAGGTGTGATATCTGGCCCGAAATGTGAGTAGCAGCGTTGTCGTCTGGCCTCTATCTACAGCTGGTTGAGGTAGCGTCACAAACTGGGAATATGGCGATTCCTCCCGGCGTGGCTCTATACCCGTCGGCGGAGCCAGCAGTAGTGTTTGTGGGCGGTCTGTCTGTCGATTGGATGGTGGTAGTGATGTCGGGAAAGGAGGAGGAGGGGTCAGAAACAGGTGTGTTGTGCTGTGCTGTTAAACGTCCACTGGAGGGTGCTGTTTTTTTTGCACAAAATCACATTTTTACCTGGTAAAGGTGTGGTATTTGTGCAATATAAGTACATATGATCACTCCCATATGGGCATAGAACGTTGTGTCCAAATTTGAACGGAATCGATCAAGGGGTTACGGAGAAAGGCAATCATTAACAAACATCCAACTTGAATGATTTTATATATATAGATTCCCACCCACCCCCCCCGACTACGAGCCTTGTTGGTGGGGCTGATGAGTGTTGTCACCCCCAAAATCTAGAGGACACCCAGTTGCCTGCCTCTGGTCTGGGAGCTGATTTTCACTTGCAGGTTTGCTGAGCCAGGTTCATAGAGGAGCACCATCCAAAGGTCCATGAACAGAGTCTGCAATCTCTCAGGAGCTTATTCTGCCTTGGTCAGATGCCACTGGAGTCCCGTGTGCAGTTCTGGGGACCCCAGTTTAAGAAGGGCATTGACAAGGTGGAAGATCTGTGGTGGACGGCAACTGAAGTGACCAAGGGCCTGGAAACCAAGCCTTATGAGGAATGGTTGAGGGAGTTGGGTATGCTTAGCTTGGAGAAGAGAAGAACGAGAGGTGATATGATAGCTGTCCTCAACCATCTGAAAGGCTGTCACATGGAAGGTGGAGTGAGCCTGCTGCTTCAGACGGGAGGACCCAAGCCAATGGACTCAAGTGACAAAGAAGGAGATCCTGACTGAAGATCAGGAAGAACTTTCTGATAGTAAGAGCTGTTCGACACTGGGGCGGACTTCCTCAGAAGGTGGTGGACTCTCCTTCATGGGTGGCTTTCAAACAAAGGCTGGATTCCATCTGTCAGGGATTCTTCAGCTGCGGTTCTGACATTTCAGGGGGTTGGAGATCCTGGAGGTCCCTTCCAACTCTGTGGTTCTATGGTTCTATGTTTCATGCTTGTGAAACATGGACCACTCATAAACCCCATCTCCAGCTCTTCGGAAGAGTCCATCAACGGTGTCTCTGAAAATTTTTTACACATCAGTTGGGAAGACAGGTGAACTCAATAGGAGTATAGCATCTAGATCAAGGGAAGTAATAGTACCACTGTATTCCGCTCTGGTCAGACCTCACCTGGAATACTGTGTCCAGTTCTGGGCACCACAGTTCAAGAAGGATACTGACCAGCTGGAACGTGTCCAGAGGAGGGCAACCAAAATGGTCAAAGGCCTGGAAACGATGCCTTATGAGGAACGGCTTAGGGAGCTGGGTATGTTTAGCCTGGAGAAGAGAAGGTTAAGCGGCGATATGATAGCCATGTTCAAATATATAAAAGGATGTCATATAGAGGAGGGAGAAAGGTTGTTTTCTGCTGCTCCAGAGAAGCGGACACGGAGCAATGGATTCAAACTACAAGAAAGAAGATTCCACCTAAACATTAGGAAGAACTTCCTGACAGTAAGAGCTGTTTGACAGTGGAATTTGCTGCCAAGGAGTGTGGTGGAGTCTCCTTCTTTGGAGGTCTTTAAGCAGAGGCTTGACAGCCACCTGTCAGGAATGCTTTGATGGTGTTTCCTGCTTGGCAGGGGGTTGGACTGGATGGCCCTTGTGGTCTCTTCCAACTCTATGATTCTACGATTCTATGATAATACCAGTGTACTGGAAGAAGTAAAGATCACCAGTGGCGAAACAATGATTCTTCAACATCAACTTCGTTGGGCTGGTCATGTTGTGCGGATGCCTGATTATCTTCTTCCAAAGCAACAACAGTCATACCTCAAGTTGCGAACGCTGCAGGTTACGTTTTTTGGGTTGCGCTCGCACCGAACCCGGAAGTACCGGAACGGGTTACTTCCAGGTTTTGGTGCTCGCGCATGCGCAGAAGCACTAAATCGTGTTTCGCACATCTGCAGAAGCACCAAATTGCGACCCGCGCGTGCGCAGACGCGGCGCTGCGGGTTGCGAACGCTGTGGGTTGCGAACTTGCCTCCCGCACGGATCATGTTCACAACCCGAGCATCCACTGTACTCTATTCCAAACTTAAAAGTGGAAAGCATAATGCTCCAACTGGAGAACAGCCTTTACCAAAGGTGTCATGGGCTTTGAAGACACTTGAACTCGGGACACAAGGGAGAAACGTGCTCAGAGGAAGGCACGCTTGGCAAATCCACTCCGTGATCAACTCCCGCTCAGAAACCTATGCCCCCACTGTGGAAGGACGTGTGGATCCAGAATTGGCCTCCACAGTCACTTACGGACTCATTGTTAAAACCGTGTTTATGGAAGACAATCTTACTCGGCTACGAGGGATCGCAGAAGAAGAAGAAGGTTCTATGACCATTAGCCTTGCTAGCTGGAACTGATGAGAGTTGTAACCCACAGCAACCGGAGGACACCATGCTTTCCTCCTCTGGTCCAGGAGCTGACTTTTACTTGCAGGTTTGCCGAACCAGGTTTGGATGGCTAGAGTCAGGCATGGGACTTAGCGCCTCTGTCTCTGCCTGTCCCGACTGCCCTGCAGCAAGCTTATGCCCAAGTGAGTCCAACCAGTCGCTCTCTCTCTCTCTCTCTCTCTGTAGATGCAGCACCATGTGGGGGTATCACAGTCCCACCAACTCCAGCGCAACCCATCCCCACATAAGCATGCCTAAGATCACGGCCTCAATCAAGCACCCAAGTGACTGTCCCCTTTGAAATTACACAATAAATTAAAACATCAAATATTCATTGCGTAATCTCTGTTTGACATTTCATTCTCATCCATGAATTGCGGAGGGAATTCACGCCCGGCCGTATTATTAATTACCCATCCATTATTTATGCGCTGCTGTATTATTAATAGAAGAGCAATATATATATTTTAATTTTTTAAAAAAATGTATCCCTATTGATGCTTGCATTGGAAACCTATAAAATACAATGCGATGGGGAAAGGAGCCGGATGGTCCATAAATCATGGCAGGGCTAAACCGGTTGAAGTTCTGCTCAGTTGAGCCTACTTGTCAAGCTTCTGGAGCAGAAGAATGTCAGATGATCGTAGCAGGATTGGACCCGAGTCCACGTTGCAACAATGGCCACCCAAATGTCAATGGAAGCTCACTCGGTGGGGATGGCGGCCAAGTCACCATGGCTAATAGTTGATGCAGAATTTTTTGGAGCACCATCATTACAATTGTCCTTTATTTGTAGGCCACTTTTCCATAGTTAAAACAGTGCTCAAGGCACATGAAGAGATTTACCGGTACATAATATATAAAATATATATACAAAAATATAACAGAAGTAGTAATAATAAAAATAATTTATTATTATATTATAATAATCTGGCTGGGTTTCCCCAGCCACTCTGGGTGGCTTCCAACAAAGATTAAAAATACATTGAAACATCAGTCATTAAAAGCTTCCCTAAACAGGGCTGCCTTCAGGTGTCTTCTAAAAGTCTGGTAGTTGTTTATCTCTTTGACATCTGATTTGAGGGCATTCCACAGGGAAGGCGTGTTGGGATAACGCTCTGGGCTATCAGCAGCCCACCTGGATCTCCGAGCATCTTCTGGTGAGCAAGGCTCCCATTCACTGTTTGCCGAGTGTCCATAAATGCCCTTGTCCTTATCTATTAGGGGGTTGCTGTGGTAGTTATGAAATGCTTATTTGTTCCATAATAGTTTTATGATCCTACTCACCATAGAAATTTCACCCAGAGTGAAATCCAGGCTAAATCTCTTTACTTGTTTTTCTCAAAAGCTGACATTTGGAAGCTGACATTCTCTGGCAAAACAACTGAGGTTTTTCAAAATAATTTGTAAAAGCCAGTGGGATTTCTCGGGGGGAGCCCGCTATGTATTCCTCACTGCTGTGAACTCCATTTCCGGGTCTCCTTGTTGCAGGCAGTCCCATAACTGCTCATGTCCCACAAGAGAACAGGGCCTTTTCTGTAGTAGCCCCTTGCCCCCCCATCTATACAGTGCTATCTCCAGGGAGACCCGCCTGGTGCCAACTTTGTCGTTTTTTCAATGCAAAGCCAAGGCATTTTGTTTTCCCATGATGGGATATTTTAAAAAGAATTTTTATACATTTTCATTACAGTGGTACCTCAGGTTACATACGCTTCAGGTTAAGAACTCCGCTAACCCAGAAATAATGCTTCAGGTTAAGAACTTTGCTTCAGGATAAGAACAGAAATTGTGCTCTGGCGGCACAGCAGCAGGGGGAGGCCCCATTAGCTAAAGTGGTGCTTCAGGTTAAGAACAGTTTCAGGTTAAGAACGGACCTCCGGAACGAATTAAGTTATTAACCAGAGGTACCACTGTACTGCATTCCACTATTGCAACCCATCACTTCAATACTTTACATTGTGGGAATGTCACTGTGGGAATACACTTAAATTAAGCCTGGACTGTCTCACTTAGAATCCTAGAATCCTAGAGTTGGAAGAGACCCCAAGGGCCATCCAGTACAACCCCCTGCCAAGCAGGAAACACCATCAAAGCATTCTTGACAGGTGGCTGTCAAGCCTCTGCTTAAAGACCTTCAAAGAAGGAGACTCCACCACACTCCTTGGCAGCAAATTCCACTGTCCAACAGCTCTTACTGTCAGGAAGTTCTTTCTAATGTTTAGGTGGAATCTTCTTTCTTGTAGTTTGAATCCATTGCTCCGTGTCCTCTTCTCTGGAGCAGCAGAAAACAACCTTTCTCCCTCCACTATATGACATTCTCTGATATATTTGAACATGCCTATCATATCACCCCTTAACCTTCTCTTCTCCAGGCTAAACATACCCAGCTCCCTAAGCCGTTCCTCATAAGGCATCGTTTCCAGACCTTGGACCATTTTGGTTGCCCTCCTCTGGACACGTTCCAGCTTGTCAGTATCCTTCTTGAACTGTGGTGCCCAGAACTGGACACAGTATTCCAGGTGAGGTCTGACCAGAGCGGAATACAGTGGTACTATTACTTCCCTTGATCGAGATGCTATACTCCTATTGATGCAGCCCAGAATTGCATTGGCTTTTTAAGCTGCTGCATCACACTGTTGACTCATGTCAAGTTTGTGGTCTACCAAACTTTTTGCCCATGTGTAGTACTTTACATTTCTCCCTGTTAAAATTCATCTTGTTTGCTTTGGCCCAATTGTCTAATCTGTTAAGGTCATTTTGAAGTGTGATCCTGTCCTCTGGGGTATTAGCCACCCCTCCCAATTTGGTGTCATCTGCAAACTTGATCAGGATGCCCTCAAGCCCATCATCCAAGTCATTGATAAAGATGTTGAATAAGACTGGGCCCAAGACAGAACCCTGTGGCACCCCACTAGTCACTTCTCTCCAGGATGAAGAGGAGCCATTGATGAGCACTTGTAGAGCTCCTTTGTGCTGGTGGCTGCTAGCTGAGATGAACCCCCATGCGAGGTGATGGAAGAGTGCGCTATTGATGGCTACCAGCTATGATGGCTCTGCTCTGCCTCCAACAGCCAGATGCACCAATACTTCTGAACGCCAGTTGTTGGAAACTGCAGGACAGGGGCAAGTGCTCTTGTGCTCAGATCCTGCTTGCTGGTTTCCAACAGGCGTCTGGTTGGCCTCTGTGAGAACAGGATGCTGGACTAGATGGGCCACTGGCCTGATTCAGCAGGCTCTTCTTATGTTATCACGAATTCTCCTCTCATGCCCATTATAGCAAGGGACTGAAATATCTGAAGGGCTGTCCCTTGGGAGATGGAGCAAGCTTGTTTTCTGCTGCTCCAGTGAGTCAGACACAAACTAAAGGATTCCAGTTCTGAGAAAGCAGATTCTGACGAAACATTAAGAAGAACTTGGAGAGTGGAACAAACTCCCTCCCTTCACTGACGGTTTGAAAACAGAGGTTGGGTGGCCATCTGTCAGGGATTCTTTGGCTGTGATTCATGTATTGCAGGGGGTTGGACTACATGACCACTGGGGGTACCCTCTGTGGGAATGTTCAGGGTGGCAGGAGAGGATATATTGTTTATTAATACCCTTCCTAACTTGTGCTAGCCAAGTCCCTTTACTTAGCAGAGTTTACATTCCCCTTTTACATGCACAGCAGATAGCTGGTTGCAGGCTCGTGTGAGCCTCTCACTATTAATACAATTCAGTCTGTCTACACAGATTGAATTGTACGTTCCTGGTAACTTCCCTTGAATCCCTCTTAAAAGAATAAAGACGCCACCATCTTATTCAAAGTCAATAAAAGTAGTTTACTCACAGCAGTTCACAGTTGGATTCCTGAAGGCAGACAGACTTACTTACAAATATATACATGTGGATCTACCCCATATGGGGGAATAATCCCAGGGCTTCTGCTAGCTGAGAGCTAGCAGAGCAGTCCTAGCTAGAAACTGGTCAAACCAAGAAGGAAGTAAAAAAGAGAGAGGTTTGCTGCATGGCTCTTCCTTTTGTTACCTGGACAGGTGAGGCTATGCTCATCTTCTATCACATGCAAAAGGAAGGATGCTCCAGCCAGGAGGAACAGGAAGTTTGACTGGCTGGACCAAACATTCCCCCGCATGTCCACTCTAGGAAAACAAGGAATGTTGTACTTGACTGCTCCCAGTGGATTACATCCCATACCCTCCAACTCAAGGATTCTGTGATTCTAGGATTCTATGGCATAAGGCAGCTTCCTCTGTTCCCATCACGGTGCTTGTGAAGGGCAAGGCAAGGGGTGCCAACTTGAATAAAATATTGGTAGCCCCAAGTAATTGATCACATGACGTGGTGCACAGACACCATTTGAATGGCAATGCCCAACAACTTTGGGGGTGGGGCTCAGCCCCCTCAAATATTTTATTCCTGGGGGGGGGCAAAGACCCCTTGGCCCCTAGGAGTTGACTCCTATGGTTGGAGGCGAAGCGAAACTCTCCACCTGATCTTAGTGAACTCCACAGAAGTGGTTCACACACCTTTTCCACACGCCCTCCGCCTTGCGGAGCCTTTTGTTTTCTATTACTGAGAAGTAGCGGGAGTTTTTGCTGAGAGAGAGAAAGATGAAGGCATCACAGAGAGAAGGGTCTTGTTCTCTGTCCTCTGCAAGCCACGACGCAGCACAGCAGATCGCTCGGCGCCTCTGCGGGGAGGGCTATTTTCTTTACAATACGTCTATGAATTATAAATAAAGAGAAATTGCAGGGTGCTCATTCCTGGAAATCCAAATTGGGCTGGTTCCCTTTTTAAAAAGAGAAAAAGAATCCTGCTGAACTTGCTGAAAATTAAGGCAATGTGGCACAAACAGAGCATTTTGGCTCCGCAGCTGACGGCAGAATGGCAATTCCACTTTAATGATTATTAAATAGCTTGCATGACATTGTTAAAAGGACACAGCCAAACTGTGGTCTGGAATCTCAAATGCAAGCAGCAGGGAAACGGTCTCTTCTTTTGAGCTGAGCCCAATGTCGGCTGCAGAGGGTGGGAGCCAAATGCCCGGGATTCCCCTGGGTGGATTCCTCTGGGGGAGGCTTGTGCAATGGAGCCCGCCTCAAAGGTAGAACCTGCAGAACTAGCAGCCTCAAGGTTTTGTAAGCAAGCGGGCTGGCCTAGAATTTTAACATGGTTTATTTCTGTGCATTGTGGCATCAGTGCAGTGGAGGGTAAGTCTAATGTAAAATACACTGCTCATGAACTATCTGTGACCCTGGTTACAAGCGCCTATCTCTGACGTGACCTGGAAGGAATAATTACCACCCTGACCTCTAATAGCTGCAGAAAAGATCGGCATACTAATCATTGCATTTGCCAGAAGACTTAAATATCACCCCCTCCTGTAAGCAAGAAACAGATGACGTTGGAAATCTCTTGCAAGTACATTTATGATTTGGAAACTGTGGAAATCAACATGTGGTCTCCCTGAAATTAAGCTGGTGTCCCCTTCACTATAAACGTGGGATGGAGAGGAGTTTTCCCTATGAAGATTCTTTGCACATAGAAAAACAGCCCATCAGGGCGGACCCTTTCTGCTGAGCTGTTGGATTCCTTCCGACAGGGAAGGGAGGGATTTTATGTGACGTCGCTGGAACATGCAACAGGTCTGGTCTATCCGAGAAGTCCCTAGATGCTCACTTTCCCACTGCCGTGTTGCAAGGATCCTGATGAATCACAAGAAGGATCCTGAGGAATTTTAATATTGTCATTATGACGTGGTATCTTGGTAGTGTGTGTAACTAAGGTGCCATGGAGGAATTTGTATCCTGAAAGGCAGGATGGAAAGGAATCGGAGTATTGGAATATGATCCACTTAGATCTGGGGGTCATGGCGAATGTAGCTCATCGAAGATGTCGAGCTAGCGTGCAGCAGCTGTGGAAAAAGGCCGATTCCATGCTAGGGATCATTAGGAAAGGGATTGAAAACAAAACTGCCAATGTCATAATGCCATTATATGATGCCAATGGTGTGACTGTACTTGGAATGCTGTGTACCACTCTGCATGTTGAAAAGGATATTGCAGACCTGGAAAAGATTCAGAAAAGGGCAACTGAAATGATCAAGAGCCTGGCACCGTTAAGAACATAAAAACAGCCTTGTTGGATTAGGCCAGTGCCATTTCCATATGCTATTTTCACTAATAAATTGTTTTTATGCACTTTTATGCACTTTACCATAATATATACATTTTCGTAAACATTGTGTGCTTGGAGAACCACATTGTTAAACTTGGACCAGCGGCAATTCTGTAGGACGGCTGCGTTTTGTAGAATAATGGAGTTGGAAGGGACCTCAAGAGTCATCTAGTCCAGCCCCCTGCAATGCACGGATCTCAGCTAAAGCATCCAACCTCTACTTAAAAACCTCCAAGGAAGGAAAGACCATTGCTTTTTTCTGGAAAAATGTTGGGGAAATCCCCACGAATTTCGTTTGTTTGTTTGTCTGTTTGTTTGCTGTGGGCCTAGTTGGCAGTGCCAACCACCCGCCCCCTGGAAGAGGATAAATATAAGATGTGATCAATTAACTCAAGCAATGATCCGGATTAGAAATGACCACAACTTTAATGATTACAGATATAGGCGGATTTTTGGCTCAGGCATTGGGTGTATATCTGCTCCCCCCCACCCAGCCAGAAAAGTATTATTATTTAATTTTAGAAAGGCAAGGGGACTCAGCTCCCCCAAGTTCGTGCTCAGAAAAGCCCTGGGAGAGTCCATAACCTCTCTAGGGATTCCTCCCATGGTTTCGCCTCTCACGGAAAACGCGAATTTGAGCGGCTTTAAATGCCCCCACAGCCTTCGCATTCCACCCCCAGCCATCTCTAGAGGACACGCGAGGAGCATGCAGTTCAGAAACTCCCAGCTCCTCGTCCTCATCCTCCCCGTGACCCGCTTCCCTCTTTCTGCCTTCCACGCTCTTGTAGCTGCCGCCTCGCCCGCCCGTTTCCTCCGTTTGTCCCGGTGCGCTCAGGCAGGGGCGAGCCGGCAGCCGAGCAGAAAATGATCCGAGGGCCTTCCGTGACAGCTCCGTTCCCGGGAAGCGACATGCCTGCGAGGCTCCGCCATCCATAACCACCAGCGGCACCTGCATCTGAAGAGCTGCAACGATCCGCGGCCACCTTTCGCTCTCGGGGAGAGGGAGAGGGAGAGGAGACGCCCCGCCGTCAGAACGCATCAGAAGCGCGCCAGGGAGACATGTACCAGCCGGCTCCCTCAATCATCGCTTTATCATTTCTGCCCTCTCCTCTTTTTTTGGCAGAGGCGCTGTCAGCAGCTGGAGATGAAGAGAAGGACGCAGTCCCCCCAAGTCCCAGCAGAGCCTGCAGGCCGTCCCCATCATCGGGGCGCCGGCCCTTTCATGTAATTCCAGCTCGCTTCCTGCAGGCTCACATTGTTTAACGCAGCCATTTGGGCACTGCCACTTACTCTTCCTGCCTGCCTCTGCTGCTGCCGCCTCTTCCAGGGGACGCTCCGAGTGGAGGATTTGTGGCTCGAGGCAGCCTTATCTCGACAGTCCAGCAACGCGGGGGCGGGGGGCGGCAGTGCGCTATCTGTGTTGTAGGCATTGGTTTGAGGCTGCGGGGACAATGGCAGAAACGGCCCTCATGCTACTGAAGTGCAGGGCCATCTGGAATGGGGAAAAAGCAGTGGCGTAGCATGAGGGCAAGGGAGGCTGTGGCCCCGGGGCACAGAATTCTGAGGGGTGCCCCCACAACAGGCTCCCTAACTGAGGCTGCCTTCTGGAGCCACAAAGAGGTGAGCCGCACTCTGGCCTGGCCCATGAGGCTACAGCAGTGCCTCCTTCTCCTCATGGCCAGTGAAGGGACGCTTGCCCTGGGTATAACTTCTGCCAGTCAGAGGCCAGACTTTTCCTGGCCTGGTCCTTCCCTGTGGCCTCCCTCCTGGTCTTTGTCCTTGGGAAAGGTGCACCCCCAACCACAGGAGCAAAGAAGGAGAAGGAGAAGAGGAGGAGGAGGAGTACCGTAGTTTGGGTTTGATATCCTTCTTTATCACTACCCAAAGGAGTCTCAAAGCGGCTCATATTCTCCTTTTGTGGGATGTAAACAGACAGAGCAGTCAAATATAACATTGCTAGAGTGGACATGAAGGTGTCTTAGTCCTCCAGCTGTAACTTCCTGTTTACCTGGACTGAGACAACGTCCTCTAAGTAACTGAAGGTGGGAGTGGCTTCACCTGGGCAGGTTAGGACAAAACCACAGGTCAGTGGCCATTTTCCCTCTCTTGGATCGGGACTTCAATCAAGCAACATCTTAGAGCAGAGGTGGGCTCTTGGCTTCCAGCCAAGAAGGCCCAAATGGAGCCTTCTTCCTCATGGAGAGTCTCCACATGTACATATATTTTCTAAGCTTAAGTCTGCCTTCATCTGGGATTTTATTGTGACCATTTGATGTCTGTGAGTAAACGTTTTTACATGCTTTTATAGAAGACTTGTCTAGTGTCTTATTTTGACGAGGGATAAAGGGGCAATTCCAGGAAATTACTTTTACAGAGGTTTAAACAAACCTGAGCAATCTTCTGCTGTGTGATTTAAAAGGGGAATGTAACTCTGCTGACTTAGTTGGAACTTGTAAACACAAGTTAGGATAAGGATATCTTAAGTAATATATCCTCATCCACATTCCAAACATTCCCACATCTTTCCCTTCCTCCCCCACAACAAACACTCTGTGGGGTGAGTGGGGCTGAGAGTCTTCAAAGAAGTGTGACTAGCCCAAGGTCACCCAGCAGCTGCATGTGGAGGAGCGGAGACGCGAACCCGGTTCCCCAGATTACGAGTCTACCGCTCTTAACCACTACACCACACTGGTGAGTCACTCATTCGCCTGGGACCTGCCACTGCCTGTCCTCAGCTGTGCAGCCAAGGAGATGCTGCTGGGAAAGGGCTGCACTTGGCACCCTGGTTTGTTCTCTGCTGCCCTCTGCTTAGACCTGCAACAGCTGTGGCTCTGGCACGGCTGGGACACCACCAAGCCCACCAAAGAGTGTCAGCTGCTACTCCCGCCGGGAGCTCACAGAGCTGAGAGGGAAAGCACAGCGACCAGCAGCCAACCACCATGAGGAGCGGCCACCACAGTGGTGCAGCAAAATCCATCTGTTGCCTCCCACACAATGCCCTCAAGGAGGTTAGGGGGCACAACCCTTGCCTTGTCCCGGGCGCTTGCAATGCATGCTATGTGGGAATGTTCAGGGTGGCAGGAGAAGATATATTCTTTATTAATATCCTTCCTAACTTGTGCTAGCAAGTGCCTTTACTTAGCAGAGTTTACATTCCCCTTCTCATATGCACAGCAGATAGCTGGTTTCAGGCTCGTGTGAGCCTCTCACTATTATACAATTCAGTCTGTCTCAGATTGAATTGTATAAAAGGTAAAGGGACCCCTGACCATTAGGTCCAGTCGTGTTGACTCTGGGGTTGCGGCGCTCATCTCGCATTATTGGCCGAGAGCCAGCGTACAGCTTCCGGGTCATGTGGCCAGCATGACTAAGCCGCTCCTGGCGAACCAGAGCGGGGCACGGAAACGCCGTTTACCTTCCCGCCAGAGCGGTTCCTATTTATCTACTTGCACTTTGACGTGCTTTCGAACTGCTAGGTGGGCAGGAGCTGGGACCGAGCAATGGGAGCTCACCCCGTCGCAGGGATTCGAACTGCTGACCTTCTGATCAGCAAGCCCTAGGCTTTGCGGTTTAACCCACAGCGCCACCTGGGTCCCTATTTGAATTGTATAGTTCCTGGTAAATTCCCTTGAATCCCTCTTAAAAGAATAAAGACATGACAATCTTATTCAAAGTCAATAAAAGACGTTTACTCACATCAGTTCACAGTTGGATTCCTGTAGGCAGGTAAAGGTAAAGGGACCCCTGACCAGTCCAGTCCCGAACGACTCGGGTTGTGGCGCTCATCTTGCTTTACTGGCCGAGGGAGCCAGCGTACAGCTTCCGGGTCATGTGGCCAGCATGACTAAGCCGCTTCTGGTGAACGAGAGCAGCGCACGGAAACGCCGTTTACCTTCCCGCTGGAGCGGTACCTATTTATCTACTTGCACTTTGACATGCTTTCGAACTGCTAGGTGGGCAGGAGCTGGGACCGAGCAACGGGAGTTCACCCTGTCACGGGGATTCAAACCACCGACCTTCTGATCAGCAAGCCCTAGGCTCTGTGGTTTAACCCACAGCGCCACCCGTGTCCCTTGTCCTGAAGGCAGACTTAGTTACAGATATGTACATGTGGGTGTACCCCATATGGGGGAATAATCCCAGTGTCTCTGCTAGCTGAGAAGCTAGCAGAGCATTCCTAGCTAAAAGCTGGTAAAAACCATGAAGGAAGTCAAAAAGAGAGAGGTGTGCTGGGTGACTCCTCCTTTTGTTACCTGGACAGGTGAGGTCACACCCACTTTCAGTCACATGCAAAGAAAGGATACTACAGCCAGGAGGAACAGGAAATTCAGACTGGCTGGGCCAAACATTCCCTCGCATGTCTTCTCTAGCATTACAAGAAGAAGAATTTGGATTTGATATCCCGCTTTATCACTACCCGAAGGAGGTGAGTGGGGCTGAGAGACTTCAGAGAAGTGTGACTAGCCCAAGGTCACCCAGCAGCTGCATGTGAAGGAGTGGAGACGCGAATCCGGATCACCAGATTACGAGTCTACCACTCTTAACCACCACACCACACTGGCTCTCTACAAGGCATGTTGTGCTTGACGGCTCCCAGTGGATTACATCCCACACGCTACGCCACTGGGGAAAAGGGATGAGCAGGCAGGACTGCGGGCCTGGAGGAAAGCAAGGACTCCATGCAGCACATAGTTAAACTATGGAACTCTCTCCCACAGGAGGCAGGGATGGGCACCAACTTGGATGGCTTCAAAGAGGGTTAGATAAATTCGTGGAAGACAAAGTTATGAGTGGCTGCTACTCGTGTTGCTACCTCCACGGTTGAAACCATGCTTCTGAATCCTAGTTGCTAGAAACCACAGGAGGGGGGAGAGTTCCTCTTGTGCTCAAATCCTACTTGCGTTTTTCCCATCATGGGCACCCGGTTGGCCACTGTGAGAGCAGGATGCTGGACTGGATAAACCATTGGTCTGATCCAGCAGGACTTTTATTACATTCTTAATGGGGGCAGCTGATTATGATGTAAGCTGTGCAAATCCCATCCTGGTTTGATTCTGATGTCTTTAGCTACATTGGGTCATTGTCGTTCCGTCCTGGCCTTTTAGTGGCGTTTGAAACGAATTTGATATTTTGAAAGGTTTAAATTGTATGTATTCAGTAGGTTGTAAACTGCTTTTGGAAAGAGTCTGTAAAACTGTGCAATAATAGTAAATAATAAATTGCTGCTGCTTGCCTTCCTGAATACACAGACGGGAAGACTGCAAGTTAATAGATAAATGAACAACAAAGGATAGGAGAGGGGAGGGTAGCAAAGGAGGGCAGTGAAAAAATTACATCCCAGCAAATTCCATCACTGAGGATGTTTCAGTGGCGAGGTAAGTTTTCCTTCTGCTGCAGCGGTGGAGAGCTTCACGTTGCCTTGCGTATGATTTGGAGATGGGTCACTTCAGCTGGGCTTACAAAGCAAACCAGACAGTTTTCATGCATTATTCCGGTCCAGGACAGGGGTCAGAACCCTCATTTGCATGTTTGGTGACCGAACAACATTGCTTACAAAAACACAGTTGATTAAGGGGAAATTGCGTCCGGCAGAGGTTTCTCGAGAGTGCCATGACCAAAGCAAATGTCCAGGTTTAATCAACGCAGCATTTGCATAAAAAGCAGACATGGATTAATTTCAGATGCTCCCTTGTTTACTCAAAAAAAAAGAAAAAAGGGGGGGAAAGCACCCTCAAACTGGGGCACGATTTATTTATTTATTTAGCAATGCACTTCAAAAATCACTTAACTTCCCCACCCCCACCCCACCCTCCGCAATATACGATTAAACTTTACTCCTCCTGCTCGTTGCACATTGGGTGAAGCTGAGGTCATGCAACAAAATTGTTTGGCAGTATATTTGGGATGGAGGCAGGGAGAAGATGAAGTCCTTGTGCTACACCTAATTATTTCACTGCTGTGGGATGTGTGGATGGCTACTAAGTTGGACAGCTTTTGTCAAGGCTTCAGCAAAGCCAGAGAGAACAACTCTCTTAACCTTAATGGGTGGGATTGGGGCATCCTAAGGGTGTTCTCCCCACATAAGACTTTCATGCTTCCTTCACCAGGGACATGCCAGTGTGCTGTAGTGGTTAAGAGCGGCAGTCTTGTAATCTGGGGAACCGGGTTCGCTTCCCCACTCCTCCACATGCAGCTGCTGGGTGACCTTGGTCTAGTCACAATTCTCTGAAGTCTCTGAGCCTCACTCACCTCACAGTGTTGTGGGGGAGGAAGGGAAAGGAGAATGTGAGCCGCTTTGAGACTCCTTCGGGTAGTGATAAAGTGGGATATCAAATCCAAACTCTTCTTCTATGGGAAGTTGGCTTCAAGCACCAGGTCCATGGGCAGACCAACTCTCATAGAAACATAGCATTGTAGAGTCAGAAGGGACCCCCATGGGTCATCTAGTCCCAACGCCCTGCAATGCAGGGATCTCAACTACGGTAGATCATCCATGACACATGGCCACCAACCTCTGCTTAAAAACCTCCAAGGAAGGAGAGCCCACAACCTCCCAAGGGAGACCGTTCCACTGTCGAACAGCTCTTATGTAAGAAAGTTCTTCCTTACGTTTAGCCAGAATCTCCTTTCCTGTAACTTGAAGCCATTGGTTTGAGTCCCACCCTCTAGAGCAGGAGAAAACAAGCTTGCTCTGCATTACAAAGATGTCTGCAAACATGACAGGAAAGTTGGCAACATCTGTGGGATGTGACATCACTGAAGCAGTCAAACACAACACTTCCAGAGTGGACACACAGGGGGATGTTACTCCAGCCAGGAGGACTTCCTGTCACACCTGTGTGGAGCATCCTCCCCCTGCATGTGACCGGGTAGATGGGCATGACCCCGGGAGACCCCATAAAAGGGCTGGTCATACAGCCATCTTCCCTTCCCTGTTTAGGGAGGCTTTTAATGTTTAATAGATTACTGTATTTTAATGTTCTTTTGGAAGCCGCCCAGAGTGGCTGGGGAGACCCAGCCAGATGGACGGGGTATAAATAATAAATTATTATTATTATTATTATTATTATTATTATTATGCTTGACTCTGCATCTTCCTGATGGGCTGATTCTCACAAAAGATGTAAGCCATACTTTCTTCTGTAACTACAAGCGAAAGCAGGCATAGGCAAACTCGGCCCTCCAGATGTTTTGGGACTACAACTCCCATGATCCCTAGCTAACAGGACCAGTGGTCAGGGATGATGGGAGTTGTAGTCCCAAAACCTCTGGAGGGCCTATGCCTTGAGCTAAAGCCCGCCTTCAGGATCAGACTGTGAACTGAATGTGAGTAAACCTCATATTACCTTTAAGAGAAGACTGTTGTGTCCTTATTATTTTTAAGAGGGAATTAAAGGGGAATTTACCAGGAACAATCCAATCTGGACAAGACAGATTGGGTTGCTTAACTCAAGAGATTCTAACGAATCTACCAACGAACTTCTTGCGATGTACAGCGAATGTGCTCTGCTTGTCCGCTCTCTGTCCCCCCAAAACAGTACTTCTGTCTTGTCAGGATTCAACCTCAAGTGAAGTTAAGTGTCAAATTATTATTACCATGAGACTCCTTTTCCCATCCTCCTGAAGCCATGATTTCCCAGAAACAGCTGCTGGTTGCTCAGTCCACGAGGTGTCTCCTTCCTTCTGAGTTCTTGGCATTTGAAAGTGTCCTGCAAAGTGGCCAAGATTCATTTCCACCACCTTCGATTCCCTGCCTCCCCCTTCATCCACTGAAGAAACTGCCCACCAACCTGAGGTTGGGCACATCTTTCCTCTGTACTGCCTTTCGCTGGTTCATCAAGCCCTAATGCTGCTACTTAGAATGGGAATTTTATACCCGCTGATGCGCACCAGGACTATTCCATTAAAGAGCCTTAACCAGGAAGAGAAGAAAAAGATTATCCCTCGGTTAAATAGGTCATGCATACACTTAGCATATGTTGCATTAATTGTCTTCTGCTGAGCCAATCATGCTGGCTAATTGAAGATCTAAGAAGAACAGGGGGAAGTTTTTCCCCAAGCTGGTTAAAACAAATCAGGCAGGCTACGCATCGGAGAGGGGCCTTCAGTTAACGGGTGATAAAATTGGTCGATTTCTAGTCCATGTCTTCCTCTATTAACTCCATCTCACCCCTTTCCTGCCTTGATCTATAGGCTCATTTTTAAAGGAAATCTATACAAAACTTTCGTAGAATCATAGAACTGTGGAACTGGAAGGGACCCCAAGGGTCATCTAGTCCAACCCCCTGCGATGCAGGAATCTTTTGCCCAACTTGGGTCTCAAACCCACAACCCTGAGATTAAGAGCCACATGCTCTACTGAGCTATCGACTTTGCATGTAAATACATTTTCAAACGT
This sequence comes from Darevskia armeniaca, assembly GCA_034641395.1. Taxonomy (NCBI): domain Eukaryota; kingdom Metazoa; phylum Chordata; class Lepidosauria; order Squamata; family Lacertidae; genus Darevskia; species Darevskia armeniaca. The sequence goes on along the minus strand of JAWWNF010000458.1, from coordinate 376,951 downwards.
ATTTTCAGACATAATTTCCTCTCTGAATACACGTTTCCACTTGCTTCAAAATGCCTTTTCGTAAAGGATGGCTGGACCTTTACGATGGCTGGACCTGTGCTGTGAACTTAGTCCTACTCAGAGGAGACCCACTGAAATGGATTTAAGTTGTCCAGTGATGGCAGTGTCCGATACAACTCTGTGTAAATTTTGCATTGTTAATTCCTAAATTTGTTCCGACCCATTTCCACATTAACCTGTGGTTTGTTATTTAAAGATGTATTTTTCACAAAACAGAATCCTAGAACTGCAGAGTGGAATGGGACCTCCAGGGGCCATCTAACCCAACCCCTTGCAATGCAGGAAACACAGCTGTTCCCAGCTTGCATCTCCTCCCCTCCGCCGCCCAAACAATAACTCATCTAAAACTTTGTTCCAATGTGTGTGTTTTTTTACCCCAAATCCGAGATCTGAGTGAGGCAGGAAAAGGAAAGGAAATAGGGGGCACGCTGCAAATAAATTTGAATTTGCATCCCACATGCAAATGAAGGACTCACCTGTTTATCACGCTGAAACTAAATAAATATTAAAAGCATTGGTATTAGTATTCATTAATTATTGAACGTAATAACCATTAGTTTGCTATTTGCTCTTCGTTAATTTCGTGTTGTTGCATTTGTGGATGCTTATATTTTGGGATTGGCTCTGAAATTTGCACAGTGTGTTGTGGGCTGACAGTTGCATCCCACCTAAAGGGAAGGACCATAGTTCAGTGGTAGAACACGTGCTTGGCATGCAGAAGGTCCCAGAGTGAATCCATGGCATCTTCAGGCAGGGCTGAGGGAGACTTTTAATAATAATAATAATAATAATAATAATAATAATAATAATAATAATTTATTATTTGTACCCCACCCATCTGGTTGGGTCTCCCCAGCCACTCTGGGCGGCTTCCAGCAAACATTAAAATACATTAACACATCACAGATTAAAAACTTCCCTGAACAGTGCTGCCTTCAGGTGTTTTCTAAATGTCATGTAGTTGTTGATCCTTCTAACCTCTGCTGGGAGGGCGTTCCACAGGGCAGGCGCCACTACCGAGAAGGCCCTCTGCCTGGTTCCCTGTAGCTTCGCGTCTCGCAGTGAGGGAACCGCCAGAAGGCCCTCGGCGCTGGATCTCAGTGTCCGGACTGAACGGTGGGGGTGGAGACGCTCCTTCAGGTATACTGGACCGAGGCCGTTTAGGGCTTGAAAGGTCAGCACCAACACTTTGAATTGTGCTCGGAAACGTACTGGGAGCCAATGTAGATCTCTCAGGACGGGTGTTATGTGGTCCCGGCGGCCACTCCCAGTCACCAGTCTAGCTGCCGCATTCTGGATTAATTGCAGTTTTCAGGTCACCTTCAAAGGTAGCCCCACGTAGAGCGCATTGCAGTAGTCCAAGTGGGAGATAACTAGAGCATGCATCACTCTGGCAAGACAGTCTGCGGGCAGGTAGGGTCTCATCCTGCGTACCAGATGGAGCTGGTAGACAGCCGCCCTGGACACAGAATTAACCTGTGCCTCCATGGACAGCTGTGAGTCCAAAATGACTCCCAGGCTGCGCACCTGGTCCTTCAGGGTCACAGTTACCCCGTTCAGGACCAGGGAGTCCCCCACACCTGCCCACCCCCTGTCCCCCAAAAACAGTACTTCTGTCTTGTCAGGATTCAACCTCAATCTGTTAGCCGCCATCCATCCTCCAACCGCCTCCAGGCACTCACACAGGACCTTCACCGCCTTCACTGGTTCTGATTTGAAAGAGAGTTAGACTTCAGTTTCTGAAACCCTGGAGAGCTGCTTCTGGTCAGTTTCGATGGACCTGAAAGTCTGACAGTACACTGCAGCTTAAAATCATAGGATCTTAGAGTTGGAAAGGGACCCATGGGTCATCTAGTCCAACCCCCTGCAATGCAGGAATCTCAGCTAAAGCCTCCATGACAGATGGCCATCCAACCTCTGCTTAGAAACTTCCAAGGAAGGAGAGTCCACCACCTCCCGAGGGAGACTGTTCCACTGTCAAACAGCTCATACCTTCAGAAAGTTCTTCTGCATGTTTAGTCGGAATCTCCTTTCTTGTAACTTGAAGCCATGGGTTCGAGTCCTGCCCTTCAGAGCAGGAGAAAACAATCTTCATCCCTCTTCCTTGTGGCAGCCCTTGAGATATTTGAAGATGGCTGTCATAACTTGTTGAAGGAGTTGGGGTAGGTTTAGGCCGGGTAGGGTAGGATCTTTTAGTGTAGCACCACCTACACTTTGGAACTCCCTGCCTCTTGATATCAGTCAGGCACCGTCACTGTATTCTTTTCGGCACCTGCTAAAAGCTTTTTTCTTTAGACACGCCTACTCAGATGTTTAGAAAATTGAGGCGTGTTATAGTCTATTGTCATTTTAACTATTAGAAAGTCTTAAAATGTCCTTATTTCTTCATATCGATAATTTTATTGTTTTGTCTTTTTCATAAACCACTCTGAGGGTTCTTTTTACAATCAAGTGGTGTCTTCAAGGTTAGATTGCTGCAATGGGTTATACGTGGGGCTGCCTCTGAAGACTGTTTGGAAACTTCAGCTAGTGCAGAATTCAGCGGCCAAGTTGCTCACCGGAGCAAAACGGTTTGAGCATATTACACCAATCCTGGACCGACTGCACTGGCTACCAATTCGTTTCCAGGTCCAATTCAAAGTGCTGGTTTTGACCTATAAAGCCTTAAACGTCTCAGGACTGCAATACCTCAAGAACCGCCTCTTTCCATGTGAACCTACCCGGTCCCTTAGATAATCTTCTGAGGCCTTTGTTCGTGTGCCCCCTCCTCGAGAGGTCCGGAGGGTGGCAACATGAGAACAGGGCCTTCTCTGCAGTGGCTCCCCGTCTGTGGAATGCTCTCCCCAGAGAAGTTCGCCTGGCACCTTCATTATTCACCTTTAGGCACCAGAAATAAATGTTCCTTTTTAAACAGGCCTTTGGTTGATTTGATTGACATCCGACACCCTTTTAGAAGGTGGCTTGGTGGGGGTGGGGAGTTTATTGGGTTACTGCTTTTGGTTTGATTTTATATGGTGTGGTCTTGTTGTGAACTGCCCTGAGTCCTCCAGATATAGGGCGGTGTATAAGTTGAATGAATGAATGAATGAATGAATAAATAAATAAATAAATAAAAAACAATAAAACCCTTTCAAAAAGCCCTCTCCTCAGCCCCCATTTAAGACCTAAAACTACAATGTTATTTGCAAACATGAAACATCAACTTTGACCTTTAGTTTTTGTCTTCAGTTGGATTTTATTGATGTTCTTGTTGTTGTACAGGCTTTTTCATTTAATTTGCTGTTAGCTGCTTTGAAATTTCTCCTGGAACGAAAAGCAGGATGATATATATATATATATATATATATATATATATATATATATATGGGACCCAGGTGGCGCTGTGAGTTAAACCACTGAGCCTAGGGCTTGCTGATCAGAAGGTCGGCGGTTCGAATCCCCGCGACGGGGTGAGCTCCCGTTGCTCGGTCCCTGCTCCTGCCAACCTAGCAGTTCAAAAGCACGTCAAAGTGCAAGTGGATAAATAAGTACTGCTCCGGCGTAAAGGTAATAGGTACCGCTCCGGGGAAGGTAAACAGCGTTTCCGTGCGCTATATATATATATATATACTGTATATAATGAATGAATGAATGAACAAGCAAAGAAATTCTTGCTCAAATTTTCACCCTCCACCCTTCCTCCAACAAAATCAGGGTGACTTCTGGGGGCCCTTCCCCTCCGTTCCACAGCACAGATCAGGCCTGTCCCCCCCGTGTCCACAACCGGCATTGACGCCTCTAGACAGCCCTGTAAAATTGAATGATTTGTCAGCTGGCAACAGCTTCCTGGTCCTGCTCTGATCCACCTTTCAGAAGCTGGCCTAGTTCGCTTTAAATAGCTGGATTGATAGCAATTCAGATCATTCCAGTGTGCACTAAAAGCAGTCGCAGAAACCCTCTGGAAGCCGGGTGATAACAGCGTCTCTGATTCACAGCCGCGCGGAGAGGGCTTTTCCATATCTGCTCAGCTGCGACAGAATGAGAGACCCAGGAAGACACCAGGATCCTGCCTTCAGCCATCCGTCTTGAGCCCCCACTGGCTCCTTTGATCATTTCTCCCAGCTCCTTTCAAAGAATCATAGAATTGTAGAATCGTAAAGGAAACCAGGGATGCCGGTAGCGCTGTGGTCTAAACCATGGAGCCTAGGGCTTGCCGATCAGAAGGTCGGCGGTTCGAATCCCCGTGATGGGGTGAGTTCCCGTTGCTCCGTCCCAGCTCCTGTGCACCTAACAGTTCGAAAGCATATCAAAGTGCAAGTAGATAAATAGGAACCGCTCAGGCGGGAAGGTAAACGACATTTCCGTGCACTGCTCTGGTTCGCCAGAAGCGGCTTAGTCATGCTGGCCTCATGACTCGGAAGCTGTATACCGGCTCCCTCAGCCAGTAAAGCGAGATGAGCGCGGCAACCCCAGAGTTTCCTTTAAAGGAAACCAAGGGTCATTTAGTCCAACCCCCTGCAATGCATTCTGCTGCTCCTTCTCCTCTTGAGATATGCCCCGACGTATCCCAATTCGTTCTTGGATCCTTCCATTTTCTATTATTGTACGTTGCCGACAGACAGAGCGACTCCCTAAGAGGAAAGGTTGCAGAGTTAGGGACATTTTCATTTAGAGGAAAGACAAGAGGCGACATGATAGGTGTCTATAATATTATGCTTGGCAGGGAGAAAGCAGAAAGAGAAAAGTTTTTTCTTCTCCTCTCCTAACACTAGAACTCATAGGCATCCGGTGAAACTGAGTGCAAGAAGAATCAAGACAGATAAAATGAAGTCCTTTGTACACCTGTAGCCCTACCTTCAGTGAATTTGTCTAATCCTCTTTTAAAGCCATCTGAGCTGGCAGCCATCACTGCCTCCTTTTTCATAGTTTAACTAGCGGACCCGGCCACACGTTGCTGTGGTTTTTGAAATGTTTTTGTAATGCTTAGGTCTAATGTTGAGTTTAGGTTAGGTTATTTTTTGTTGTTTGTATCATAATACTTGACGGCCCTCCCTCCCTCCGTTCCTCCCTCTGTTCTTCCTTCCTTCCTTCCTTCCTTCCTCTCTCCCTACATTTTCCCATTCTTCCTTCCTCCCTCCCTCCCTCCCTCCCTTTCTCTGTTCTTCCTTCCTCCCTCCCTCCATTTTTCCATCCTTCCTTCCTTCCTTCCTTCCTTCCTTCCTTCCTTCCTTCCTTCCTCCCTCCCTCCCTCCCTCCCTCCCTCCCTCCCTCCCTCCCTCCCTCCCTCCCTCTGTTCTTCCTCCCTCCCTCCCTACATTTTTCCATTCTCCCTTCCCTGTTTCCTTCCTTCCTTCCTCCCTCCCTCCCTCCCTCCCTCCCTCCCTCCCTCCCTCCCTCCCTCTGTTCTTCCTCCCTCCCTCCCTACATTTTTCCATTCTCCCTTCCCTGTTTCCTTCCTTCCTTCCTCCCTCCCTCCCTCCCTCCCTCCCTCCCTCATTCTCTTCATTTTTCCGTTTTTCCTTCCTTCCGCTCACGCAATGGGAACATTTATATATATATAGATTATCTGCTGTGTTAAAGGCAAGGTTATAAGATATCACTTTAGGAATCCTTCGCAGCTTCCAATATGCCTTCTCAGAGCTATGGAAGACGATCTCCGGTATTAGGCGGCTACAAATCTTTCTAAACTGTAGACATGTGGCATTCTGAAAATACCTGCCCTAAGACGCCTTCATCTTTTGAAGCAAAAGAATAAAGGTCTGCGCTTTGAAATATAAATGCGCAAAGTAACAGAGAGAAGCTGGTTTCAGTCCATGCAAAGCACCAGTTCTCTCGGGTCCAGGGAGAGAAGATCGAGGGTTCTGAATTAGAAGCCTGCTTATCTCTCAGAAGCTGCAACTGATTAGCTTCCTTGAAATTGTAGTGTTTTCAAGGATATATTTATTGAAGGGATGGGGGAGAAATCCAATTTTGCTTGCATTTTCCTAAGAAACTATCCAATTTGCACTTTTTAACAGGGAGAAATGTAAAGTACTACACTTGGGCAAAAAAAAATGAAAGGCACAAATACAGGATGGGTGACACCTGGCTTGAGAGCAGTACATGTGAAAAGGATCTAGGAGTCTTGGTAGACCACAAACTTGACATGAGTCAACAGTGTGATGCAGCAGCTAAAAAAGCCAATGCAATTCTGGGCTGCATCAATAGGAGTATAGCATCTAGATCAAGGGAAGTAATAGTACCACTGTATTCCGCTCTGGTCAGACCTCACCTGCAATACTGTGTCCAGTTCTGGGCACCACAGTTCAAGAAGGATACTGACAAGCTGGAATGTGACCAGAGGAGGGCAACCAAAATGGTCAAAGGCCTGGAAACGATGCCTTATGAGGAACGGCTTAGGGAGCTGGGTATGTTTAGCCTGGAGAAGAGAAGGTTAAGGGGTGATAGGATAGCCATGTTCAAATATATAAAAGGATGTCATATAGAGGAGGGAGAAAGGTTGTTTTCTGCTGCTCCAGAGAAGCGGACACGGAGCAATGGATTCAAACTACAAGAAAGAAGATTCCACCTAAACATTAGGAAGAACTTCCTGACAGTAAGAGCTGTTCGACAGTGGAATTTGCCGCCAAGGAGTGTGGTGGAGTCTCCTTCTTTGGAGGTCTTTAAGCAGAGGCTTGACAGCCACCTGTCAGGAATGCTTTGATGGTGTTTCCTGCTTGGCAGGGGGTTGGACTGGATGGCCCTTGTGGTCTCTTCCAACTCTATGATTCTATTCTATGATTCTATATCAAAACGCAATTACCCTTTGAAATGTGTGCCTTTCCAACTTTTGTGATTCGGTTCTCCAGCCAACGGGTACAAAAATGGATACACTAGGAGAAAGTCTGCATTGAAAAGCTGGAACATCGATCCCTAAGACCTGCAAAGACATCCTATACCTTTCCACGATAACCTCCCACCTGTTTCCTAAGTCAAGATGCTTATCCTTTCTCACACGTTTAGTTTACACTACTGCCATTCTTTGACTGTACTGCTTTTATGTACTACCTGCAAGGTGTACAACCTAATAAATACATTTAAAAAGAATGCGTGCATTGGTGGAAATAACATACAAAGATGTATCTGAAGAAGTGTGCATGCACACAAAAGCTCATACCAAGAAAAAGCTTAGTTGGTCTCTAAGGTGCTACTGGAAGGAATTTTTTTATTTTTTATTTTGTTTTATACAAAGATGTGTTGTGTATGAAAACCAGGGTTGTGCTCTCACCCCGACACCAATCCCACCCTGGTCGACCTGGGAAACACTTGAATTTGTCCCTGAATCAATTTGGGATGTGGGACTGGTCTTTAATTAGGGGTATTTTATAGCCTAATTTAATATATAGTTGGGGCCCTCCTGGCTTCACTGCAGAGACCAGGAAGGTCACTCCTGCTGGGAGCTGCTTCACCTGTGCTTCTCTGGGGGGAATACAGCAGACCCCTGCAGCCAGCAGGATTGCATCCTCCGTTTCCCAGCTGAAGGTTTAATCCTGCTCAGTTTGGCTCTGTGTGCATGCCGGGTCCCCACTGCTGGGAACAGCAACTAGCAAATTCCATCCATTGCAAATTCAGTCAACATCCCCTGCCCGGTTCTTGCTTTCCCCGTGCAAGTGAGGCTTCGTGGCAAATCTCTAGGAATAAATCTCTAGGAATAAATCTCCTATAGATGGCGCCCTTATGTGCTGAAAAGAAAGGAAGGCTCTGGAAAAGAGGAGCCGGAGCAGGAAAGGGGAGAATAAACAGGCAGAGGGTTGAGTTGGGTGGGGCTCTTTCCCCAGGTGCCTCTGCACTGAAATTCAGTGTCTCACAAAGGGGTACCCAAATTGCCTCTGGCCCAATCCAAGCACCCTCTACCTCATCCACAAAACCAAACCAGCTACCGAGAATATTTCCCGACCTTCCGGGGAGCATGGAGTACAGTGGAACCTCGACTTTTATTTTCTTTCTGAAAAGTTCTCCTTTCATGTCTTCATTTTCCTCGTGTTCCCCTGTGCACATTTTTACTATTAGGCAAGTAAATAAAACAACAACCCTACCTGTTAATCTAGAATTGCTCTTACCTGCCTCAAGTCCATAGAGTAGGTTACCAGTGTAATTAGAACTGGGTACTCATTGTTTAGACATGATTGGTTAGAATGATTGGTTCTCTCCTTGTTTTTTAAAACCTATTTCTGTATACAGTGGAACCTCGACTTACGAATTTAATGCGTTCCGAAAGCACACTCGTAAGTCGAAAATTTCGTAAGTCGAAAAACGGCATTCCCATAGGAATGCACTGGAAACGTAAGTCAAAAAATTCGTAAGAAAACCCTATGTAAACCTTCGTAAGTCGAGTAAACCGCATCTAAAATCCAAGCGGATTTCCTTTCGGAAGTCGAAAAATTCGTAGGCGCGCGGCCGCTTTTTCCCTTTCGTAAGTCGAAAAATACGTAAGTCGAGTACTTCGTAAGTCGAGGTTCCACTGTAGTAGTTAGAGCAGTGTTTCTCAAACGTGGGTCTCCAGCTGTTGTTGGACTACAACTCCCATCATCCAGGGTGGACGTCGTTCTTTCAAATGTCAGCAGCACTCTTTGCAAAGCACACACACACACCCCTTCACCTTCCACTTGGACCAATTCACTGCACCCTAGTTGCAATGCCCTGCAACGCCCCCTAGGCTTGGCAGCGGAACCAGTCGTGCTGCCCTAAATCTGCCCCTGCCTGAGGGAGTGTCTGAGTTGGACTGAGTTGGAGACTGAGTTGGAGTGTCGGACTAGGACCTGGGAGGCCAGGGTTCGAATCCCCACTTGGCCATGAGGCTCACTAAGAGGCCTTTGGCCAGTGAGGATGAGAATCTCTTGCTGAACTAGTCAGACCAGACACTGACCTCTGATGGCCATTTCATATCAATCAATCATTCATGGATGAAGAGTGGCAGCTCAGCAGAAGTTCCAGATGTGGAATACCTCAGATGGTAGAGCATGAGACTCAGGGTTGTGGGTTCGAGCCCCACTCTGGGCAAAAGATTCCAGCCTTGGACTGGATGGCCCTTGTGGTCTCTTCCAACTCTATGATTCTATGATTCTACATGGTCTTGTGTTCAAGTCCTGCTTGTGGGTTTCCCTTGGGGGCATCTGGCTGGCCTCTCCGTTGGACTCGATGGCCCATTGGCCTGATCCAGCAGGCTCTTCTCCTTTTCTCACAGATGGCGCCTTTTGCAATTCTCTACCACTTGGCTCCTTCGTCCGCCCCCCAATACCTGCAAACGGAGGCTAAGATTTCATGCATCTGATTCGCAAGCAGGCAGAACATCAGCAGGCAAAGCTGAATGTTGCCGGCTTAAAAAAAGGAAAGAAAAACAATCATCTCCCTTGGTTGTTTATATCAACATGCACACAGACAATGCAATATATAAACAAGTAATAAATTCATTACCTTTTTTTCTTAAAACACTCAGCCAAATGAGAAATGGAGATGAATGAATCTCATTAATTTCCCTGTTTTTCATAGAGGCTACCAAGGATTATTCCCCCTCCCTTTTCAGGACTAACGTCTACCTTCCACGCTAATCCAAGAAAAATGAGAAATGTGTTTGTGGGGGGGGGGAGTTTTTTCTTACTGGAAAGACCACAGCCTAGTGACAGAGCAGCTGCTTTGCATGCAGAAGGTCCCAGGCTGACAGAAGAACGTGAGACGAGCCCGCTGGATCAGGCCAGACACCCCAATGGGAAACCAGCAATCAGGATTCGAACACAGGAGCAACTCTCCCCTCTTGTGGTATTCAGATGCATTTACGGCCTCCAGTCATGGCCAGAACATAGTCATCATGACTAGTAGCCATCAATGAATTTGCCTCGTCCTCTTTTAAAACCATCTCGGTTGGTCCCCATCACAGCCGCCTGCAGGAGGGAGTTCCAAAGTTCTACACTGCATGAAGAAGTGCTTCCGTTTTATCCTGAATTTTTGAGCAGAGTTTGGAGGGCCGCCAGTCATGGATGCTTTCACTGACATTCCTGCCTTGCAAGAGGTGGGACTAGATGACTGCCAATGCCTCCATCACACTTTCAGTGTGGTGTAGTGGTTAAGATTGGTAGACTTGTAATCTGGTGAACCAGGTTCGCTTCCCCGCTCCTCCACATGCAGCTGCTGGGTGACCTTGCGCTAGTCACACTTCTGTGAAGTCTCTCAGCCCCACTCACCTCACAGAGTGTTTGTTGTGGGGGAGGAAGGGAAAGGGGAATGTGAGTTGCTTGGAGACTCCTTCGGGTAGTGATAAAGCGGGATATCAAATCCAAACTCTTCTTCTTCTTCTTCTTCTTCTTCTTCTTCTTCTTCTTCTTCTTCTTCTTCTGGCTAGACCTGACGCCGGACAGACGGCTTTATGGCAGCTCTGTCCTATTGAGCTGGCAGCAGAGATTCTCTCTGTACTATTCCTACAATAAATAGTTTAGCCTTAATTATGGCTTGTGTGTGTTGTTCTTCATGCTGGGAACAATCACATATGACTTCTTCTTTCTCCAGTGGCTCCTCTGCTCTGAAGAAATCAGCAAGGACGCAGTTGAAGGAGTTAGAGAAGCTGATTGACGCCTTGACTCCAGTAGCAGCCCTTGGCGGTATCAGGAAGGAGAGATGGCATCCAGCCTTCTAGGGCTTAAAGGTAAAGGGACCCCTGACCATTAGGTCCAGTCGTGTCCGACTCTGGATTTGCGGCGCTCATCTCGTTTTATTGGCTGAGGGAGCCGGCTTACAGCTTCCAGGTCATGTGGCCAGCATGACTAAGCCGCTTCTGGCGAACCAGAGCAGCACACACGGAAACACCGTTTACCTTCCCGCCGGAGTGGTACCTATTTATCTACTTGCACTTTGACGTGCTTTCGAACTGCTAGGTTGGCAGGAGCAGGGACCGAGCAACGGGAGCTCACCCGTCGCAGGGATTCGAACCGCCGACCTTCTGATCAGCAAGCCCTAGGCTCTGTGGTTTAGACCACAGCGCCACCCGCGTCCTAGGGATTAAGAGGACTTGAATCCTGCAGCATTACACACACACACACACACACACACACACACACACACACACAGAGTCATACCTCGAGTTGCGTTTGCTTCACGTTGAGGTTTTTCTGGTTACGAACGCGGCAAACCCAGAAGAGTTTACTTCTGGGTTCGCCGCTTTGCACATGCGCAGGAGCGATCTGCCTGCTTTGCATAATCACAGGACTGCTATATCACGTCACATGCAAGCACAGAAGCGGCGCTCTACTTACACATTTTTCAAGGTGCAAACGGCACCCCGGAACGGATCACATCCCTAAGTAGAGGTACCACTGTCTATGCCATCATTTGAAATGAGATGAAGGGAGGACAACATTTCTGGGAAACATCCTCAAAGCCCCCATCGTATCCCCTCCAAATGGCCTGAGTGCATCTTCCGTCTTCATAATTCAAAACGGACCATTCATATTTTATGGGGCAAGGAATTCCCTGTGAAGAAGCCGCTCTTGAAAATGGATTCTCCGCAAGGGGCTTCTTCAAGTCAGCCAAGCTCTCGAGGCGGAGAGGGGTTTATTTATTTATTTCGATTGACTTGACTTATTTATATCCCACACTTCAATTAAAGTATTCCCCCCCCCCCGGGTGGCTTCCAAAGGAGATAAGATGAAACAATAAAACGTGACTCTAAAAATCAAGGATTAATGACATTTTAAAAGTGGCACACATGCTGGAACAATCAAGATTGAAAACCAGAGGATGGGAATAAAATAAGACCCATTGAAAAACCAGCTCTGGCAGGATCCTGGGAAGACCTAGGTAAAGAGAAGATCCTGAGAAGATGCCTAGTTTCGTGTCAGAAGAGCCTCTGGGTGTGTTCCACACCTGAAAGGTTTTTTTACTTCCTTACTGATGCAGTTCAGTGCCTAGAACCTGAATTTAATGGTCTTATTGGGGGGGGTGTCTTTTTTTTTTTAAACCAAGTCTATTTTTTCAATTTTGAGTCGCACAATACATATTCCTCTTCTCTCTCCCTCTCAAAGCCATTTCATGTTTTGCAACCGCTTCTACATTCCCGATACTGTTAGAACAAAAAGCGGGAGAAAAAAAAGTTTGCAATCTTTGATTTTTAAAGGGCAAGAATAATTAATCCCTGAGCACGTGCAAGTCTGCATTTGAAAACTCACTTACATCGTAGCACCCCCATGACAAAAGGAATAAAATGTGCTTTGCTTCTGCTGCCCTGATGCTCAACTCAGTTACTTGGGAATGATAAGCAGCATAGTGTTGCAACAAGGCAGCACTAATCATGTGTGCGCCCACTGGGTCACCCTCTGGAGAATGAATGCTTTTAAAAATGAAGAATCTTAGGATCACAGAATTGGGAGGGACCCCGAGGGTCATCTAGTCCAACCCCTTGCAATGCAGGAATCTCAACAAAAGCACCCATGGCAGATGGCCATCCAACCTCTTCTTTAAAAACCCCCAATTAAAGAAGCTTGCTGTAGCGAGAAACACCCTGCTCATGCCAGGATAGGTGCAGAGGCCAGGCCTGTTTGGCATTGCTCCCTTCATCTGTCCCCTTCTGGGTAGTCACTTGGGATCCCTCTTGGCTGTGGGTCTCTGGACATCAGCCTCAAGATCCAAGGTCTTAGAGAAAGGTCTCCCAAGATGGCGGCAATAAACCTCTAATAAGCTCTGTGTGTGCAGCTTTCTCCCGATTAAAGTGCAGAGTGTTTGAGGACCGGGACATTTGAGGACCAACGGACATCAACGGTGTCTCCAACACTTGGGAAGACTAATACCAGTGTACTGGAAGAAGCAAAGATCACCGGTGTTGAAGCAATGATTCTTCAACATCAACTTCGTTGGGCTGGTCATGTTGTGCGGATGCCTGATTATCATCTTCCAAAGCAACTACTCTATTCCGAACTTAAAAATGCAAAGCGTAATGCTAGAGGGACGTGGGTGGTCTAAACCACAGAGCCTAGGGCTTGCCAATCAGAAGGTCGGCGGTTCGAATCCCCGCAACGAGGTGAGCTCCCATTGCTCGGTCCCAGCTCCTGCCAACCTAGCAGTTCGAAAGCACGTCAAAGTGCAAGTAGATCAATAGGTACCGCTCTGGTGGGAAGGTAAATGGCATTTCCGTGTGCTGCTCTGGTTTCGCCAGAAGCGGCTTAGTCATGCTGGCCACATGACCTGGAAAAACTGTCTGTGGACAAACGCTGGCTCCCTCGGCCTGAGCTGAGCGCCGTAACCCCAGAGTTGTTCGCGACTGGACTTAACTGTGAGTGGATCCTGAGCTTACAGGGTTAACAAGCACAGGAGAGTACGTCCTGCCCACTGGGGAGGAGAACATCCGGGGATGTTTCCATTGTTCTCTTTGTTCTGTATTGTTGTGTACGTTTAAGTTTCTGGTTTCGCTTTCGCCGGAGTGAGACGCAGAATGGAGCTGAGCTCCGATGGAGATTGTTTTTGTCTGTAAATAAATGCTAGTAGTTTAGAAAAAGCTACGGACTGTTTTGCATTATTTACTGAAGCTCCTTGGGCATCAAGCAAACGGACTTTCGCTGTGTGCAACTCTGCTACTAAAGGCTTTGGGAAGCGGTGTCCGGACCCAGTTCAAAGGTACCGTGTGTTTCGCTTTGAAGGTATTCTGGGGCCAAAGCCAAATATAAACACACAGGTTATGGAACCATGCCAACTCGTTAGCAAGAAGGAGCCGTTTCTTGCCAAGTTTGCTAAGCCCGGAAAAAAAGGAGCCGTTTAAGCCGAGGCTTGAGGTACCGGCTAGAGCTGGAGATGGCTGTTGTATGCTGAGAGCAGCCAAGCTGATCCAAGCCCAGTTGAGGTCCTGGGGCAACCCAGTTGTGCACCTCCTGGTGAAGAGAAACCCCATCTTGGACGCCTGGACGCCAGGAGCTACAGAAGCGTGAGTAAGCTACCCTGGGGAGGCAAAGATGGCGGAGGACCCTGAGACGGGAGAAGTGAGAATAGTCCCATTTGAGAAGCTGGAGGCGCTGGGTTTGTGGAGCTGTATAGAGAAGCCCCAAGCCACTGCTACATCACAGGCTGATGCAGACGCTGCACAGCAGGGAGGGAGGAAAGGCTTGAGAAGCACCTCATCCCCAAAGCTTGCTGGCACAGATCCAGAAGCAGAGAAAGTAGCAGCAGCAGCACGACGCAGAGAGGAGAAAGCCAGGGGTTTGCTGGCACTGAGCGTCGAGGCCTCACAATTGCAGCATGTACAAGGTGCTGAAAGTGCCCAAGCGATGTGGCAAGCACTGGCACGAGTTCACAGGTGCGGTGAACGGCCAGGAGAGGCGCTGGAGAAGCAGCCCCCAGTTCAGCTCAGAGACGTGTCGGCCAGTCTGGCTGTAATGGAGCCACGGCGACAGGAGAAGCAGGGGGGCCAGCTGGCAGCTGCAAGTGGCAGAGGGGGATCTTGTGAGTCCAAAGTTCCCAGAAAGGCCTACGCAGCGAAGCTTTGTTATGGTTGTAGCAGCCCAACGCACCTGCGAGCGCAGTGTACAGCGAAGGAAGCTGCCAAGGACGTCGCCCCTAGTAACGAGATAAGGCGCAGCAGCAAGGGAAGCAAGCGTGGGAATCGGCGCGGAGGGACCTCCAGAGGCGGCCGGAATGATAACCACAGCTATCAGCTTTCAGCTTCCATGGCAACGGTGAAGCCTGCTGGCAAGCTGCGATTCATCATCGACTCAGGTGCGTCGCACCACTTAGCTCCACCTTGTGGTCTTGTGAAGAACTGCAAGGAAATTTCTTCACAGCAGTCTGTGAGAATGGCTGATGGATCCCAGAAGAAGCTGTCAACAGTTGGGACAGTCTTTGCTGAGTTTCTTGGGACAGAACTCGAGACTTATGTGTTGCATGGCATGCAAGTGTGTTTGTTATCTGTGTCCACACTCCTAAGTGATGGGTTTAAAGTGTGCTTTGAGAATAACACCTGTTCTATTTTCAGGGGTCAGAAGAAGCTTGTCAGTGTTCCAAGAGGTGAAGACAGGCTGTTTGCTGTTGAGATGCATACCACAGGTACCCCAGCTACAGGTGAAGGTGACACTGGTGCAGAGCAGGCCCAGTGTGCAAACATTCCACCTCATGACAAATGTGCCCATTTGTGGCATCGTAGATTCGCACATGCGCATTGGGGGAAGGTGAAAAAGCAACCAGAAGTTGCTGAGGGGTGCAAGATGAAGTCATGTGGCACATATCTTGACTGTAGGGCTTGTAAGTCAGCCAAAGTCAAATCTTGCTCATACCCCAGGTCAGACAGGGTTACCACTCGACCATTTGAGATAGTCCACATGGACATCACTGGTCCTATGAGGGAGCCTAGTCTGGGAAAGTCCCGTTACGCTCTAACCTTGGTTGATGATTTTTCCAGGAACAGCTGGACTTTTCTGCTGAAGGAGAAGAGTGAAGCAGCAGAGCTGATCAAAGGTTGGGTCATAGAGATAGAAGTACGGTATGACACACACGTGAAGTGTTTTCAGAGTGACCGCGGCGGAGAGTTCCTAGGGTCATCACTGAAAGCATTTTTTCGTGACAGGGGGGTGGTGCAAAGGCTCACAAATCCTTATAGCCCCCAGGAGAATGGTGTAGCCGAACGGAAGAGCCGTACTCTGCAGGAAGCGACGGCGGCCATGCTCTTCGATTCTGGTCTTCCAAAGCGTTTTTGGGGGGAAGCATGGCGGTGTGCGAACTTTGTTCAGAACAGAGTTCACAATTCTGTGGTAGGGGACACGCCCTATTTTCTGTTGAATGGCAAAAAGCCAAAGGTCCACTACTTTCGGGTGTTTGGCTCGGAAGCGTTAGTTTCGACAAGTGATGCAAGGTCGCAGAGGATGATTTTCTGCGGGTACGAGCTAGGTACGAAAGGGTGGAGGTTCGCGCATCCTAGTGGTGATCAGTCCAAGATCACAGTGAGCAGGAGCGCTGAGTTTTGTGAGCAGAGTGGATGGTCACGCATTCACGGAAACACTGATGTGCTAGCGAGAAAAAGTCTCGATTTTGATGTGGAGGAGATAGGTCCAGCAGCACCAGCTGGACAACCTGACCAGGGCCAGATCCCAGTGTTAGAGGGGGGTTCACCACAGGTGAAGCAGGAGCCCAAAAGCGCGCCAACATCACCCGCAGGCAGTCCAGTGAGGGTCAAGAGGCGCAGTAGGTCAGTAGGTGAGGAACCTGAAGGCGGAGACATGCAGGCCGAGGCCAGCGGTGCAGGTTCAGAGGGGGAACTCGGGCCTAGGCGTTCTGCTAGGACCACGAAAGGAGTTCCACCAGCTAGGTTCACAGCCACTAGTGTGTGGGCTTGTCTGGCTCAGTGTGAACCAGAAAGCTATGAGGAAGTTCAACAGTTGCCTCAGGAAGAAGCCGAGAAGTGGCGGGAGGCAATGGGTAAGGAGTTGGACTCAATGAGGTCTTTGGGTGTGTATACTCCCACGACACTACCTGCAGGCAAGCAGGCGGTAAGTTGTCGTTGGGTGTACAGACTCAAACCTACAGCATCTGGAGGCGTGCAGTACAAGGCTAGGTTGGTAGCCAGAGGGTTCACGCAGCGGAAGGGGCTGCATTACACCGAGGTGTATGCTCCCACTTCACGCAGCGAAACCATGCGTTTGCTGTTAGCAACTGCTGCCCAGAGAGGTCTCCAGGCGAACCATTTTGACGTAGATGTTGCTTATCTGAACTCAGATCTCGAGGAGGAGCTTTACATGCGTGCTCCACCAGGGTTCGAGGAAGATAAGCCAGATCAGGTATGGAGGCTACACAAGTCCATCTACGGTTTACGGCAATCTGCGAGGAACTGGAACTTGTGTTTGCATGGAGCTTTGCTAGAGCTTGGTTTTAGTCAGAGTCAAGCTGACAGTTGTCTTTACCTGGCTGGAGCAGGCCAGGGGCAGGAGTTAGTGCTCATCTTTGTAGATGATATCATTTATCTCTCAAAGACTCAGGAGCAGGTGCAGAAGTTTGCAGAGGAGCTTGGTGAGTTCTTTAAGCTCAAGAATTTAGGTCCTGTGAGTGTTTATCTAGGTGTGCAGATAGATAGAACCGAGGACGGAAGTTTCTTGCTCAGTCAGACGGGCAAGATTGAGCAGTTGTTGGAGAAGTTCAGGATGGCTGAGTGTGCGGGTGTCAGGACGCCCATGGAAACCTGTTTTGTGAAGGACAGTCAGTCCGGGGAGCACTCTGAGTTCGAGAGTCCCCAGGTTTTCCAGTCAGCTCTAGGGAGTTTGCTGTATCTCTCTCAGTGGAGTCGACCAGATATAGCATTTGCTGTAAATCTGCTCAGCCGAGAGGCTACAAAGCCTAGCGTACATGCCTGGAACGGCATCAAGAGAGTGCTGAGGTATTTGCAGGAGACAAAGGAGTTTTGCCTGGAGTTGTCAGCTGTCGGAGAACCCCAGCTCACGTGCTGGACGGACAGCGATTGGGCAAATCTCGCGGACAGGAAGTCAGTGTCTGGAATGGTAGTGAAGTTCGGTGAGTCACTCATCGGGTGGAAGTCCCGCAAGCAGAGTCTCATCGCGTTGTCATCTACAGAGGCCGAGTTCAGTGCGCTGTCGGAACTTTGTAGAGAGCTAGAGTACTATAGGTGTTTGGTGCAAGATGTCTGCGGACAATGTAGTCTACCCATCACGGTTTGGGAAGACAACCAGCCATGTTTGAAACTGGCGGAATCTGGCCAGTTCAAGGCCAGAACCAAACATCTGGACATACGTTTCCAGAATGTATGTCAGAGCATCCAGACAGGCTTGGTGAAGCTGAAGTACTGTCCGAGTCAGAAGAACCTGGCAGATGGGTTCACCAAACCACTGAGCTTCCAGCGTCATGGGGAGTTCTGTGAGGGTTTGTGCCTTGGGTAAGTGGTAACACTTACGCGCCCCAGTGGACGGGACGAGAGGGGGTGTGAGTGGATCCTGAGCTTACAGGGTTAACAAGCACAGGAGAGTACGTCCTGCCCACTGGGGAGGAGAACATCCGGGGATGTTTCCATTGTTCTCTTTGTTCTGTATTGTTGTGTACGTTTAAGTTTCTGGTTTCGCTTTCGCCGGAGTGAGACGCAGAATGGAGCTGAGCTCCGATGGAGATTGTTTTTGTCTGTAAATAAATGCTAGTAGTTTAGAAAAAGCTACGGACTGTTTTGCATTATTTACTGAAGCTCCTTGGGCATCAAGCAAACGGACTTTCGCTGTGTGCAACTCTGCTACTAAAGGCTTTGGGAAGCGGTGTCCGGACCCAGTTCAAAGGTACCGTGTGTTTCGCTTTGAAGGTATTCTGGGGCCAAAGCCAAATATAAACACACATTAACTGTCAGGGGTCCTTTACCTTTACCTTTTAATGCTGGTGGACAACAAAATAGATTTAAAGACTCTCAAGGCAAATCTTAAAAAAAATGTATAAACACCAACAACTGGGAAACACTGGCATGCGAGAGCTCCAGTTGGAGAACAGCCTTGACCAAAGGTGTCATGGGCTTTGAAGACACTCAAACTCAGGACACAAGGAAGAAACATGCTAAGAGGAAGGCATGCTTGGTGAACCCTCATCATGATCAACTCCTGCTCAGAAACCTATGCCCCCACTGTAGAAGGACATGTGGGTCCAGAATTGGCCTCCACAGTCACTTACGGACTCATTGTTAAAACCGTGTTCATGGAAGGCAATCTTACTCAGCTACGAGGGATTGCCAAAGAAGAAGTAGTAGTTTGCTTTTAATAGTGGCCAGGCTCATTAGAATGAGGAACTGGAAGATCTTATGAGGGTGCTTCTCTGACCAATTGGGACAACAATGTATTGCGGGGATGGCGAAGCAACGAGACTCGGAGACAGGATGAATGTCCGGGAAGGTGACCTCGACTCTTTGCGAGCGCTCCCTTTTATTAGGTTTTCACAACATGTTAAACATTAACTTAGCATAACTTTGCATAAGCACAACCCAGGTCCAAACAAGGAAAACTTTGAAAACTTTCCACCCCAAGTATGGTAAGGGGTGACACCCCCAAGCCTCACCCAGGACCCTGCCATTGCATACGTGACTGTTCCTCATGCTCCCTCCATGCACCCTCCTCATGCTCATCTCGTGCTTCCCGGTGTTTTTCCATGCGTCCGCCATTATTCTTTGTTGTACTTTGACACGTGTCTGCTATTCTGACGTTCGGGGCGACGTGGCTTGCCAGCACGTCGCCCCTGATCGGCGCAGAGACACCGGTGGCATGCCAAGGTGGTGTGCGACGTGTATGGTACGCTCTGTGGGCTCATAAAATCGTCCCAACTATGTATGGAAAATAGCCTTTTGGAAAAATGAAACAATAAACTTAAACTGCCATGAGGTTTGAAGCACAAAGACCCTCTTGCAACTGACTGGCACAGCTTTGTTATGTGCATGGCTAAAAATGCAAATAGAAGACTCCCCTCACATTATAAAGGTTTTTGGCTAATTTTTATACCTTTTGTACAAAGGGCAGTCTGGGATAAGAATGTAACATGTTATCCGGATGTTGTTTTGCAGGCGCCGCTTAACGCCGGCTTCTGGACTAGGGGGGATATTACATCACTTACATGATTGATGTTGTTGCATAGTGAAAGAATTTAATGAAACCTTTAAAAATAAAGGTATTGTGAAGACATGGGAGAGATTAGTGGGATTAACCTCCTGGTAGTCCCTTCCTCATTTTCCACACATGCACCACCAGCCATTGCATAGATGTGCAGACATGTTCCGGTGAAGATGTGAGCATTGGGATGAGCGCAATCGCAGGCGAATGCATGAGTTGGCCGTGTGTCTCTCTTTGCGATCCAGAATTTGCATTGTGATGTTGAAGGTCGGATGACCTTCTTCAGAGGTCAAGCCCCTCTCCTTGATGCTCATGTTCGGTGCAGCTCACACAATGCAGCGTAGGGGAGGGCATGGGGCGACGAAAGCCATTCTTTTCTTCCGGAAACCAGAACACCGTGTTCCTTCGTTAGAGGAGGCTGCATAAACGAGCTTCCTCTGATTCCCAACGGGGCAGCTTGCAAGCAAATGTTATTCAGCAAATCCGAGAAACTTATAAACAGTCTCACCTTAGCAATGGCAGGAGATGCTTTCTGCTCTTCGGTAAGGACCTGGGCTTGTAGGCACGAGCCCCCAGGGCAAGCATTTCATAAGCGCTTCCTGGAAAGTCAGGATGAAATATGGACTGAAATTAAAGATGCAGTTAGTTTTGTGCACACAAACACACATACACAGAGAGTTTAGATCCCGCTGCTTTTTGCTTTCCGGAAAAGTTTTTACTTTGATAAACCTCCACCCCAGGTCATATGTTCCTACCCATTTTAAAGCAGCAAAAATTTTTGACTATCGTTTTCAATTTTGTGTACCCTATCTTTTCCCAAAGGGCTCGTGGTGACTGTAACTTGCAGGATGCTGCCTTTTTCATGACAGTAGCAGCATGTCTGATGTGGAAGAGCTATGAAGCTGGTCTCCCGAGACCTGAGCTGCCACTACCACTTGTGAGCTCTAGCAGGGTAGCGGTGAGATCAGGTCCATGCGGGGGTCCCGACTGGGGGCAGACGTCCCACCAATGTCTTGCCCTTGGCGCTGCCTGCCACAGCAGTCCAGCTAAGCAGCGGCAACAATGCCGGTGTTGGGAGGGGGGCTCTGTGCCTTCGCCCGACCCCATACACTGATGCTTGTTCCAGATCAGAATATTTGATCGGTCCTGTATACCTGAAGGAGTGTCTCCACCCGCATCGTTCTGCCCAGACACTGAGGTCCAGCTCCGAGGGCCTTCTGGCGGTTCCCTCACTGCGAGATGTGAGGTTACAGAGAACCAGGCAGAGGGCCTTCTCGGTGGTGGCGCCTGCCCTGTGGAACGCCCTCCCATAAGATGTCAAGGAAATAAACAACTATCTGATGGTTAGAAGACATCTGAAGGCAGCCCTGTTTAGGAAAGTTTTTAATGTTTGATGTTTTATTCTGTTTTTAATCTGTTGGAAGCTGCCCAGAGTGGCTGGGGAAACCTAACTGGATGGGCGGAGCATAAATAATATATTATTATTATTATTATTATTATTATTATTATTATTATTATTTGCACATCTGGACCTGTTTTGCCTACTCTGACTGGTAGCAGCATGCAGAAGGTGTGCCAGTCTCAATCTGTAGTTCTGTATCTCATTGTGAACACCGCAGTTTAAGAAGGACAGCGACAGGTTTGCAGAGGAGGGTGACCAGCGTGGGCTGATAATGCTAAGGTCGCAGATTTGATGCCTGTGCGGGACAGCTGCATATTCCTGCATTGCTTGGGGGTTGGGCTAGAATTAAAACTATCCATTTGAAAGATCCAAGGATCCCTTTGTGGGAAGGGAAAGGGTGTGAGCCAATTGCTTTTGTCCACCACTGTCAAAATGCACCTATTCCCGGCTGTAGCCTCCTGGTCACCAGTGGCGGATTTGGGGCTCTCAAAATTCAGCGGACTTCTGCGCGATGCTAAAATTCAGTGCACCACCACCACCACCACCTCTCACCCTCCGTTCTACAGCATTGTTGTGGCGCCCCCTGCAGTGCAGAGCCTGGTACGCCCGCACCGGTTGTGCTACCCTCAAACCACCTCTGTTGTCACCCAGAGGTTCCAGGAACAGAATAACATGATGTGGCTTGAGAAAAGACACTGAGCCTTGCAGGATCAGATCAAAGGTGTATTATGGAAGGAGAGGAAGATACACACACATACCCTTGTTGTAACCAGAGGTGGTTTATGTGAGGGAGGGTGGCAGGGGAACAGAAAGCAACTGGGAGGGCTCTCATTTTGCCACCGCAGCAGCCGCAGGCCTCCCCGTCAAGAGCAGCTTTTGCCATTCGGCAGGGACCGAAGCTGCTGCCTTGCTGCGAAAAACAAAGATAATTGTCTTGAGGACTCTTCAGTTCGAAGACTCTCAACAGCAACTCTTGTATTTGCATACTCCAGGCCCACGGAGCTGGCAGAGGCACTGCGGTGGTGGAAACAGAGAATGCCCCAGGGCCTTGCAGGTTCCTAATGCACTAATGGAGTTTGGGGCAGGAGGGAATTTCTCCCTGGAACTTCTGCTCAGAGGGAACCAAATGCATCCTCCTCCACACCACAGCAGCAGCAGCAGGGGAGACGGCTCCATTCTTGAGAGCCAGTGTGGTGTAGTGGTTAAGAGCGGTAGACTCATAATCTGGTGAACCGGGTTCGCTTTCCCGCTCCTCCACATGCAGCTGCTGGGTGACCTTGGGCTGGTCACACTTCTTTGAAGTCTCTCAGCCCCACTCACCTCACAGAGTGTTTGTTGTGAGGGAGGAAGGGAAAGGAAAATGTGAGCTGCTTTGAGACTCCTTCGGGTAGTAATAAAGCGGGATATCAAGTCCAAACTCCTCCTCCTCCTCCTCCTCCTCCTCTTCTTCTTCTTCTTCTTCTTCTTCTTCTTCTTCTTCTGCGCAGGAAAGTTGCATTTCTGTTGCACTTACACTAATTTCGTTAGGACCCCCCCCCCAAGTTCCTTCTGACGCTGACACCCTGCTCTCTTCATGTAACAACACCACCACCAACATATTACTTGTACCCCGCCCATCTGACATCCTACAGCTGAGATTCAATTTACACAAGCGACAACCAGATAATAGAAAGGACTTTTCCATGTGGGTCATTGTTAAACTGTGGAACTCCCTCCCACAGGAGGCAGGAATGGCCACCAACCTGGGTGGGTTTAACAGAGGACTGGACAAATTCACAGAGGAGGAGAGGGCTATCAAGGGCCAAGAGTCGTGATGCCCATGCTCTGCCTCCACAGCTGGAGGCAGCGATGCTTCTGAACATCAGTTTCTGGAAACCACAGGAGGGAGGGAGAGGGCTTTGGTGCTTGGATCCTGCTCGCAGGTTTCCCATTGGGGCATCTGGTCAGCGATTGTGAGAAGAGGATGCTGGACTAGGTGGGACAGCTGCGTATTCCTGCATTGCAGGGGGTCAGACTAGATGATTCTCTGGATCCCTTCCATCTCTACAATTCCATGATCTATGATCACTACCTCTATGTGAAAAGAGTAGGAGCATCTTTCAGCAGCCCTACCTCACTCCTGTGAGGTTGAAGCTAGAAAGCCGCCTGTGGCAATAGGGTTAAATATATTGTCCTACCTTACAGGGCTATTGCAAGGCTTTAATGAATGCTATTCATTAAAGATTCCACCTAAACATTAGAAATAACTTCCTGACAGTAAGAGCTGTTCGACAGTGGGATTTGCTGCCAAGGAGTGTGGTGGAGTCTCCTTCTTTGGAGGTCTTTAAGCAGAGGCTTGACAGCCACCTGTCAGGAATGCTTTGATGGTGTTTCCTGCTTGGCAGGGGGTTGGACTGGATGGCCCTTGGGGTCTCTTCCAACTCTAGGATTCTATGATTCTATGATTTATATGCCTGTTGTCTTTGTCCATGGGGTTTTCTTGGCAGGGATACTGGAGTGATCGCCAGTTCCTGCCCCAGGTGGATCACGTTTAGTCAAAACTCTCCGCTATGACCTGTCCATCTTGGGTGGCCCTGCACGGCATAGCTCATAGCTTCTCTGAGTTATTCAAACCCCTTCGCCACGACAAGACAGTGATCCATGAATTCTGGTGCTGGAGGAGACTCTTGAGAGTCCCATGGACTGCATGAAGATGAGACCTCTCCATTCTTAAAGAAATCAGCCCTGAGTGCTCACTGGAAGGACAGATGCTGAAGCTGAGGCTCCAAGACTTTGGCCACCTCATGAGAAGAGAAGACTCCCTGGAAAAGACCCTGATGATGGGAAAGATGGAGGGCACAAGGAGAAAGGGATGAGATGGTGGGACAGTGTTCTCGAAGATACCAACATGAGTCTGACCAAACTGCAGGAGGCAGTGGAAGACAGGAGTGCCTGGCGTGGTCCGTGGGGTCACGAAGAGTCGGACACGGCTAAACGACTAAACAACAACAATTCATTTATTAGCTTTCTGTCCCCACCCTTTTGCCCAAAGGAGCCATGGGTGGCGAAGGACGGAGTAGGAAAAGCAATATAGTGGAATACTATTATCAGGACCGGTGCTGGGGATTTTGGCGCCCTAGGCGAGGGGGCGGGCCACGTGACGTCATTGCACATGATGTACGGTGCCCTGCCCCCTGCCCGCCGGGCGCCCTGCGCCACCGCGGTTTTCACCGCTGGTTGGGGCGGCACCGGGCGGCGGCAGGGGGCGGGGGCAGGCTGGCCAGCGCCCCCTCCATTTTGGCGCCCTAGGCAACTGCCTAGTTCGCCTAAATGGACACGCCGGCCCTGACTACTATGAAAAACATAGAATCGTAACATTGTAGGGACTGCGAGGGTCATCTAGCCCAACAATTTAAAACATTTCATAACAATTACTCTATGCAATACACATTGAGCACTTTGGAAAAGTGCTGTAACAACATCCCTCCTTCTAGTGCTTCAGGGATGGCAGAGGTTTCCTCAGTGTGATATTTCTGAGAGAGCTGGGAATCTGCTTTTGCCGTCAAGCCCTGCATTTTGCAGCGAATGGGTTTCTTTGCTCTCAAATTACTTTCAAATCTTCTGCAGAATAGATGAGAACATTGTGTGGCTGTTTGATTTCCCTGACCTGAACGGGGTTGATTGCGGTTTCGAATTCTCTGCCTTACATAAGGAGATGCCGGGAGCTTGCCTCCCTACCTCCCTCCCTGAAAGAAAGAAAGAACACTCTGCTCCTCCAACTGATGGTCTCTCAAGGGCTGCAGAGCTGAAAGGAAGAAGCTGAGGCTGTCCCCATCCGTGAGACAGAGAAGGAACAGCTGCCCCAATGCTTCCTCTTCCTCTTCCTCTGCCCTCCCCATTCCTTTTTCCTTTTATGCCATGCCTATTAGAGGGTGAGCACAAAGTTAGGGTCCCTTTGGTCTTTTAACATTGCAGGCACTATGTCAGCATTAAACAATAGAGGTGCTCACAATGTTACAATGTTACAAGGGTGCAATCTGTGAACCTCTTGACTCCAGAGCTGAGCTGCGCAAGCTGGCAAGTTAATGCACTTGCCCACAAACACTTGTGCATGTGCAGAGAGCATTTGAGACATCTTGCACCTGTGTTCAGCATCACATGTAATCAAATCTAACTATGATTATGATGCTGATGCATCCATCTTTCTAGGGTCTCAGGTAGAGTGAGATGTAGCTTCCTAAACTCACATGACATAGTTACAGGTAGGTAGCTGTGTTGGTCTGCCGTATTCGAAACAAAATAAAAAAATTCCTTCCAGTAGCACCTTAGAGACCAGCTAAGTTTGTTCTTGGTATGAGCTTTCGTGTGCATGCACACTTCTTCAGATACACTGCAACAGAAGTCACCAGACCCTTATATATATTGAGAGGGTGGGGAGGGGTATTATTCAGAAGGGTGGTGGGAATGGGTGATAGGCTGATAGGAGAGGTAAACCTGTTGACGACTGTTAACGATTGTAATTAGTCTTACAGGAAAAAGCAAGGGGTGAAAAGGTTAAAAATAGCTTTATCATGTATAATGAGATAAGAATCCAATGTCTCTATTCAGACCCGGTCTCTCCATGGTTTTAAGTTTGGTAAAGGTAAAGGTAAAGGGACCCCTGACCATTAGGTCCAGTAGTGTCTGACTCTGCGGTTGCGGCGCTCATCTCGCTTTATTGGCCGAGAGCCGGCGTACAGCTTCCGGGTCATGTGGCCAGCATGACTAAGCCGCTTCTGGCGAACAAGAGCAGCACACGGAAACGCCGTTTACCTTCCTGCCAGAGTGGTTCCTATTTATCTACTTGCACTTTGACGTGCTTTCGAACTGATAGGTTGGCAGGAGCTGGGACCGAGCAACGGGAGCTCACCCGCCGACCTTCTGATCACAAAGTCCTAGGCTCTGTGGTTTAGCCCACAGCGCCACCTGGTTCCCTTCTTTTAAGTTTGGTAATCAGTTGCAATTCAGCAACTTCTCTTTCCAGTCTATTTCTGAAATTCTTTTGTAATATGAATTTACACATGGCATACAGTCCTTCCTGAAGGTGCCAGGAGTTGCATAGATGCCAGTCACTGTCCCAATGTGAGCAGCTAGAGTCTTGGGCTTGAACTGGGGAGAGCTGGGTTCAAATCTCCAGAAAGCTCACCGGGTGGCCCTTTGCTCCTCACTGCTTCCCAGCCCGACCTCCCTCGCAGGGCTGTTTTCAAACTTAGCTGGGGAAGAACCTTGAATGCCTTTTAAGAGAAATATAAGGAAATTGTAGGGAATAAATAAGCACCAGCGAGGCGTTTTGTGCAATAGCCTATAAGGGGGGGGGGGATCTAGCCCAGCCAGAAGCATTCATAAGTGGGTTGAAGTGGTACAGTCACTCCCTTCTCCTGCTGTGGTGCAGCAATAAAACTGTGCATTTGTAAAGAGCTAATCAGGATCCGGTCTGGCTTCAAATTGGATGGGGAACTGCGTGTTGAGATTCTTGCATTCAAGGGGGCTGGACTAGATGACCCTTGGTTTCCCCTCCAACTCTGCTCTTAATGGAACAGATGCTGGATTCATTCCTGGTGTCACAACACACATGTTCATGCCCTAAAACACCGGCAAACACCGGCAAATTCCACCAAAAGTCCACAAAAGTCCTCCTTTCTCAAACTCCAACTCTCCACAGGCCTCAAAGGTCAGTGCAAAGGCTCATGGGATGACTTTAATTGAAAATAATTACCAAGTACTTGCAAATATATTTATATTCTTTGTTATCATTAGTATTATGAGTATTAAGCATTACCTGACATTTTCAGAAAGCAAAATTGAAATTCTTAGGTTTTCCGAAAGCAGATTATGTGGTTCTTCATTAAACAAAACCAGTAGCAGCTTTGAATTCCTCACAGCCAGAAATATATTTCTAAGAAACCCTCCCTGAAGAAATGTGCAAATATTGAGTTTCACCCCCTGAAGTGACACCCCCACCAGGGAAGGTGGAGCGAACTTGTTTTCTGCTGCTCTCGAGGGTGAGACGTAAACCACTTAGGAAGGACTTTCTGATGGTAAGAGCTTTTTCGAGAGTGGAAGGGACTCCCTCGGGAGGTGGTGGTCTCTCCTTCCCTGGAGGTTTCTAAGCAGAGGTTGGATGGCCATCTGTCAGGGATGCTTTATCTAGGAATCCTGCAATGTTAGACAAGATGACCCTTGGTGACCCCTTCCAACTCTACAATTCTTTTATTCCTTTTCCTCTACCCTCCCCATTCCTTTTTCCTTTTATACCGTTTATGTTTAGGCGTTTATGTTATGAGTCCGCCTATCGGGATGAGGTGGAACAGTTCTGTGCTTGGTGTAGAGATAGCAATCTGGCTCTTAATACTGCCAAGACCAAGGAACTGGTGGTGGATTATAGGGGGGGGGAAGGTGGATACTCAGCCCCTGTATATTGGTGGGGACCAGGTGGAGAGGGTGGCTGTATTCAAGTTTTTGGGAGTGATTATAGAGCAGGGTATGACTTGGAGCGCAAATACTACTGCTCTGGTAAAGAAGGCCCAGCAGAGAATTTATTCCCTCAGACTTTTAAAGAAGAACAATCTGAGTGAGAGACTGCTGGTGTCCTTCTACCGAGGCTCCATAGAGAGCATTCTTATATACTGTATTTGTGCTTGGTTCTCCAGCTGCACAGCCAGGAAGAAGAAGGTACTTCAGAAGATCATAACCACAGCCCAAAATATTATTGGTCATCCTCTCCCATCTCTGGAAGAACTATACAGTTCCCGTTGCCTTAAAAAGGCTAACAATATTTTAAAGGATCCATCTCATCCAGGATATAGTCTCTTTGCACCACTGCCTTCGGGTAGAAGATATAGAACAATTAGATCAAGAACAAACAGACTGAAGAACAGTTTCTACCCAAGAGCTATAACCATCTTAAATGCTGTAACCAGATAATATGACCTTGGAGAGCTGTGATGGGTGTATGTGTGGCTTTTTTTTTTGGTGTGTGTGTGTTTTGTGCTGTTTTTTGTTTCTTTCTGGTTTTTTAACGGGATGGCATGTAAATTCGTTGCACTTGTATAGCGTTGTGCTTGTACTTGTGCAATGACAATAAATTATCTTATCTTATCTCTCTCTGTGTGTGTAGCACCTTTTATATCAGCAACAGGTAGACATCCTCATAGGATTATTGGAGACAAGCTTTTTAATGATTATGAAAAAAGATTTAAAGATATTAGATAAACAATTATGATGTAATTGATGATGAAGAAACCTGAGAAACAAGAATTGTTGATGTAACCAATGTAAGGGAGACGGGGAAATCCAAAACAAACTAACATTAGGGATATAGATAACTTGACCCAGGGGAATGGGACAAGAACAGGCAAGATTAGCAATGTTATAAGGTTAAACAAAATATGATTTGTATTCCTCTGTGAGAGGGGGGGGGGATGAACTGATGTAAAAAGGCTCCTCTGAGTGAGAGAGGAGGAGCCCAAGAAAGTTTAACCAAAATGATGTAAGCCGTTAAAAAATTTGTAAAATTTTATAAATATTATTTTTTTTAAAAAAAAGGATTATTGGAGACAAGCTTCCCAATGGCAATGTTTTGAAGCAAAGGCTAATTCCAGTCTCATGTATATTTTTAACAGATTTTATATGTGTAAGGTAAAGGTAAAGTAGCCCTGGACGGTTAAGTCCAGTCAAAGGTGACTAGGGGGTTGCAGCGCTCATCTCGCTTTCAGGCCGAGGGGGCTGGTGTTTGTCCACAGAGTGACAGCTTTCCGGGTCATGTGGCCAGCAGGACTAAACCGCTTCTGGCGCAACGGAACACCGTAACAGAAGCCAGAGCACACAGAAACGCCATTTACTTTCCCGCCACAGTGGTACCTATTTATCTACTTGCACTTGATGTGCTTTCGAACTGCTAGGTTGGCAGGAGCTGGGACAGAGCAACGGGAGCTCACCCCGTCGCGGGGATTCGAACCACCGACCTTCCGATCGGCAAGCCCAAGAGGCTCAGTGGTTTTTAAATCTATTAATATTTGATTGTTTCTGATGATCTTTCCTGTGTTTTTAGCAGTTCTTGTTTTGATCTGTAAGCCGTCCCATGGGGGGGGGGAGGCAGGGTATAAATAAATAACAACAACAACAACGATGCCTATTAGAGGGCAATTTTAATGTATTTTAATGTTTGCTGGAAGCCGCCCAGAGTGGCTGGGGAGACCCAGCCAGATGGGCGAGGTACAAATAATAAATTATTATTATTATTATTATTATTATTATTATTATTATTATTAAGCCTGAGGGTAGGGACCACCTTATAACACATTTACTAAAAGAAAAAAACCCTGTTACATGGTGTTCACAATGTTACGTTAAAAGTGTGTGCTATCTGTTCACCTCTGCAAACTGGAGGGGTCTAAAGAGAGGCGGACACCCCCAACAGATCATAGAATCATAGAGTTGGAAGAGACCCCAAGGGCCATCCAGTCCAACCCCCTGCCAAGCAGGAAACACCATCAAAGCATTCCTGACAGGTGGCTGTCAAGCCTCTGCTTAAAGACCTCCAAAGAAGGAGACTCCACCAAACTCCTTGGCAGCAAATTCCACTGATCTTGCTCCTCCACTAAACAGAGGTTATGTGGCCGTCTATTAGGGAATCTGCATTGCATGGGGTTGGGCTAGATGACCCTCGGAGGTCCCTCCCAACTCTATCATTCTAGGATTCTCTGATTTTTTTCGGCAGCTGCTGAACAAATACCTCGGGATGGCTTGCATGACCAATAGCCTGGGCATCCTGCTGATGCATAATACATTTCCCTCCACCGCAGCCCCTTGCCACGGCTGTCTGACAGTAATGGAATAGTCCCAGGTTTCGCTGGCGGATAATCACTTCGGCAGCGGCGTAATGAACATTTCTGGCCCCGCACGCACGCACGGACGCTCCGCTTAACACCCGGACGGCTTTGCTTTCGCTCCAGCCAACCGGCCTCTAAGCAGGGGCCGCAATAATCAATTTGCGGCAAACTTTTGTTCTGCCCAAGACTCTAATTTACATTGCCAGGCTGAAGATTCCGAGCCATTAATCATCTGTTTTG
Source organism: Darevskia armeniaca (assembly GCA_034641395.1). Taxonomy (NCBI): domain Eukaryota; kingdom Metazoa; phylum Chordata; class Lepidosauria; order Squamata; family Lacertidae; genus Darevskia; species Darevskia armeniaca. The sequence goes on along the minus strand of JAWWNF010000458.1, from coordinate 346,841 downwards.
TGCTCTGGGTGGCTTTCATATTTAACAGGCGGGGACGGAGACAGGGAGAGGCTGTTTACCTCGCGTGTCCATCATCTCACAGCCAGGAAGGCACATGCATCCTGGCTCCATTCAGGAGCATTGACTGTTGTTGTATTTTCCAGGAAAAGTGGGTTGGGGAAATAAGAGAGGTGGGTGGAGGGTTGGATGTTCCCTAGGAAGAGGAGTCCGGCTTATTTTGGCATGGAGAACATGGATGAAGTTTTCCTTCCTCTCTCCTATCACTAGAACTCGTAGATTTCCAGTGAAACTGGTTTTTGGAAGTCCTTCTTCGCAGGGCGCAGAGTTAAACTGTGGAACTCCCTCCCACTGGACACAGTGATGGCCACCACCCTGGATGGGTTAAACAAATTCATGGAGGAGAGGGATATCAGTAGCTACTAGCCAGGAAGGCTCTGCTCTGCCTCCACTGTTGGGAGCAGCAATGAGTCTGAATACCAGTTGTTGGAAGCCACAGAGGAGGGGAGGGTGATTCTCTTGTGGTGGAATCCTGCTTGCATCTGGTTGGCCACTGTGAGACTAGATGGCTCACTGGCCTGATCCAGCACACTCTTCTTGTTTTCTTTTGTCCTGCACAATCTTTAGAGACAGGTAGGTAGCCGTGTTGGTCTGCCGTAGTCGAAACAAAATAAATAAATAAATAAATTCCTTTCAGTAGCACCTTAGAGACCAACTAAGTTTGTTCTTGGTATGAGCTTTCGTGTGCATGCACACTTCTTCAGATACACTGAAACAGAAGTCACTATATATAGTGAGAGGGAGGGGACCTGTTGACGACAGTTAACGACTGCAATTGCTCTTACAGGAAAAAGCAAGGGATGGGATGGCCAAAAATAGCTTTATCATGTATAATGAGATAAGTATCCAATGTCTCTATTCAGACCAGGTCTCTCCGTGGTTTTAAGTTTGGTATTGCAGTCAACAGGTTTACCACAGCTATCAGCCTTTCGCCCATTCCCACCACCCCTCTGAGTAATACCCCTCCCCACCCTCTCACTATATATAAGGGTCTGGTGACTTCTCTTTCAGTGTATCTGAAGAAGTGTGCATGCACACGAAAGCTCATACCAAGAACAAACTTAGTTGATCTCTAAGGTGCTACTGGAAGGCATTTTTTTTAAGCTTTAGAGATTCCTGGGCAGTCATTTCATTTCATTAATTGTGTATATCCTCCTTCATCAATGGATCTTAGGACGGTTCACAATATAAATACACATAATAATAATAATAATTTTTTTTTATTTATACCCCGCCCATCTGGCCGGGTCCCCCCAGCCACTCTGGGCGGCCTCCAACAGACACCAAAAGACATTAAAATATCACAAATTAAAAACTTCCCTAAATAGGGCTGCCTTGAGGTTACACAACAAGAAGAACCCCCACGGACACATTTAAAATGACGTACAGTGGTACCTTGGTTCTCAAACTTAATCCGTTCCGGAAGTCCGTTCCAAAACCAAAGCGTTCCAAAACCAAGTTGCGCTTTCCCATAGAAAGTAATGCAAAACGGATTAATCCGTTCCAGACTTTTAAACACAACTCCTAAAACAGCAATTTAACATGAATATTACTATCTAACGAGACTATTGATCCATAAAATCAAAGCAATAATCAGTGTACTGTACTTTAAAATAAATAAAACAGTATTGTAGATGATAAAAATTAATATTAATTTTTTTTCTTACCTGCACTAGTCGTTGTTTGGGCGGGGGGCTTTTATCCATTTCCAAAGTCACACAATCAATCAATCAATCAATCAATCAGAAGCTGAACTGGGATCCACACAGTCACAAAAACAAATTAACTGGAAAAGCCTCAAAACAAAAAACGCAAAATAAATAGCAAAAACAAAAGCACCAAATATAAGCTCCACATATCATCTCAGAACACTGCAATCGGAAACGGAAGGCTTGAATTACAATGGGGTGGGGTGGGACCCAAATTAGGAGCGCAACAGGAAACACAGAGCATGTTCAGCTTCCGAAAAAAAGTTTGCAAACCGGAACTCTGACTTCCAGTTTTGCAGCGTTCGGGTTCCAAGTTGTTCATGAACTAAGCTGTTCGAAAACCGAGGTACCACTGTAGAATGTTAACTAGCCAAAGGCCTGGTTGAGTCACAGAATGATAGAATCTTAGAATTGGAAGGGACCCCAAGGGTCATCTAGTCCAACCCCCTGCGATGCAGTAATCTCGTCTCAAGCATCCATGACCTTCTGACCTCTGCTTAAAAGCCTCCATAGAAGGAGAGTCCACCACCTTCTGAAGATCTCTTGCCATCTGAAAGTTTAGTTTCCTTGTTAAACATACCCAGCTCCTTCAACCATTCCTCATACGGCTTAGTTTCCAGATCCCTGAGTTGAGTTGTGGGCATTTCATGTTAGGGACGGGCCTCCGTAACGGATCCCATCCGTAACACAAGGTACCACTGTAATAAATATCTCAAGCCATTTGCACATAACGAAATATGTATTTTATCAATGTAATTGTTGAACTGAAATACAATTAAGAAGAAGTATATTAATAGTGAAATAATGATTAAGCTCTAACTGTATGTAGGTTTTATTTTATTTGCTTTTTATCTTATATTTTGGAAATGTACATCCAGTTGTTGTTTTTCCTTTAAATTTTTGTGAGGCCCCCAAGAGAGTGGGGCCCTAAGCTATAGCTTGTTTAGCTTATACGTAATCCCGGCACTGTTCAGAGGCCAGGAAGGGGCAGATGAAATGGGAGCAGGGCAAAGCGGCCCCCGCCATGCTGGCTTGCAAGTTGGAAGATTTTAATTAGACCTCATTATTTCTCCCCTATGAAAGCTCCTCCTGTGCCTTCGGAGACCCTGCCACCTCCGAAGGGTCGTCGGCTGGGGTCCTGGGATGCACGCAGAGAGCTCCCAGCCCTCCCAAAGGATGCTTTAATTATCAAACTTTTAACGAGGAGTGGCACCGGCGAGCCGGAGCTGCCCTCACATATTGTTCACAAATGCTAGGAACATCACATAACCCCCCCCCCCCCCGCTTCCTAACACAGCACGTTCCCTCGCCTTCCTGCCTGCTCTCAGAAATAACCCAGGCCAGAATTCAGAGCAAAAACCAGAGTTTGCAAGGAAACGCTTAGCAGTGGGAGGCTGATGACCAGCCAGCCAAGCAGCCAAGCTTTTCACATGCTCAGTGGCACTATGATATATATGAATTATTAGGAGACATTTGCACTAAAATGCTGAGGAACATGACTTAAAGGGGGGGGAACCAGTTTGCTGTAGGATTTTGGAGAACTGGAAAACTAGGAGTGCTGTCCGTCCCCCCATCCCCCTGTATGGAGGCAGGTGAATTTGTCACACCCCTCCTCCGCTGGAAGAAAAGGGAAAGTGGTTTCTCCCTAGGGGAGAACAATATGGCCTGAGGGCAGTATCGCCCAATGAGCGGAGCTGGTAGCAGGCAATTTAAGCCTGCTCTGGCCCGCCCTCTCCCCTCTTGGCTAGTCATCTCTTTTCCAGGGACTGAGTAGGAGATTTGGTATGGGGGGGTCCTAATGGGGTTTGGGTCTTCTGTTTTCCGCCTGCTCCACATTGTTGGGTGGTTATGTATGTATGTGTTTATAAAATATATCACAGAACTGTAGAGTTGGAAGGGATCCCAAGGGTCATCTAGTCCAACCCTCTCCAATGCAGGAACCTCAACTAAATCAGAATAGAATAATAGAATTGTAAAGTTGAATTTATAAACCGATTGGTGTGATGGCAAAAGAAAATGGAGCATGGAAGGAAATGTTTTGTGGGTTGGGCTCCAGCCATCCAAGCAGCCAAGTTTTTCACATGCTCAGAGGCACTCTGATCCATAGATGATTGGGGGACAATTGAACTAAAATGCAGAGGAACTTTCAGGAGGATTTTAAAAAAGCAGTTTGCAATCTGATGTGGAGAACTGCATTTAGGGGTTTGAAAACTGTGTGTGTGTGTGTGTGTGTGTGTGTGTGTGTGTGTGTGTGTGTGTGTGTGTGTGACATGGACCCATTTGCCATTACCTGGGCGAGGGTCTTCTCAGTTGGAACACCCTGTTTGGGGAATGTCCTCTTGGGATGGGCTTGCTTGGGATCTACTGTTTCATCTTCATTGAGAGCCAGTGTGGTGTAGTGGTTAAAAGCCGTGGACTCGTAATCTGGTGAACCGGGTTCGCGTCTCCGCTCCTCCCCATGCAGCTGCTGGGTGACCTTGGGCTAGTCCCACTTCTCTGAAGTCTCTCAGCCCACTCACCTCACAGAGTGTTTGTTGTAGGGGAGGAAGGGAAAGGAGAATGTGAGCCGCTTTGAGACTCCTTCGGGTAGTGATAAAGCGGGATATCAAATCCAAACTCTTCTTCTCTTCTTTCTAATCTTCTGTGGTCTTTTCAGGTGGCTTTCAATCAGCTCCTTCATTCTGGCTGTTTTAGTCCCTGCCATGCTTATTTTTAAAGAAAAGTTTGTTGAATGTTAACACTAGAAATCTTGGAAATATTCATCATACAAAAAGGCAAGGGATGCTTCTCCAAAATAATTCACTATAATAATAATAATAATAATAATAATAATAATAATAATAATAATAATTTGTTATTTGTACCCCGCCCATCTGGCCGGGTCTCCCCAGCCACTCTGGGCGGCTTCCAACAAATATCAAAATACATTAAAATATCACAGATTAAAAACTTCCCTAAACAGAGCTGCCTTCAGGTATTTTCTAAATGTCAGGTAGTTGTTGATCCCTTTGACCTCTGCTGGGAGGGCGTTCCACAGGGCGGGCGCCACTACCGAGAAGGCCCTCTGCCTGGTTCCCTGTAGCTTTGCTTCTTGCAGTGAGGGAACGGCCAGAAGGCTCTTGGCACTGGACCTCAGTGTCCAGGCTGAACTAAATGCTGGCCAGTGGCCATGTGGTTCCACACCTGAGGATCGCCTGGGGAGCTTCAAGATCAGAAGGTGTGGTTTGAAAGGAAGCACCAGAGCCCCATTTCTCTTCTTGGAAATTATTCCAGGGGAACATCTAGCTAGCTCGATGTATCAAGCAATCTCTTCCCTCTCTTCCTCTGCCTTTCTCTCTCGCTCTCCTTTTCAAATAACAATTCAATTATTTGGCAGAGACTTATCAAGGAAAAGAGCGCTTCTAATCCTGTTTAACCCTCTTTGGCTTTTGAATTTGCTCCCCGGGCTTTTAGCATAATGAAAACGCATCCCAGAGACACACAGAGATCCCTCTTGCCTCTCCTCCCCCACCCTGTTTCCTGGGCACACGATGCGAGGCTGCTATGGAGGAACCGTGGATCTCTCATGGTTAGTCTCTCTCTCTCTCTCTCTCTCTCTCTCTCTCTCTCTCTCTCTCTCTCTCTCTCTCAATCTCTCTCTCTCTCTCTCTCTCTCTCTCTCTCTCTCTCTCTCTCTCTCTCTCTCTTGCATTTTCCCAAACGGAGGCTCAGTTCTCCACCTCAGGTTTGCAGTTCTCTGCACATTTATCCTAATACGAAAAACATCCACAGAATTTGGAGAGGTGTCGGAGCCTGCTCAAATTTCTCAGGGTGATTCCACACCCCTCTGCTCTGCATGCGATTTCAGGGAGCCGCAGCAAATTTGGAAATGGTGGTGCTGTGGCAAACAGTGGCCTGCAAACGGGTTACGTGGCAACTTGCGTGGCAACTGTCCCCCAGCCAAAGCAGTCCCTATCCACCCGCTCTTCTTCCTCTCCTTATTCCATAAAGTACTTTTCTTCGTAATTGCCACCTCAACCTCCCGACCCCATAGGAAATTCAAATCCGATTTGAATCCAATTTCGCATTTGTTGAAGTGTCTTCTGTCAGCTCTCTGTTGAATAAATAAGGTAATTTGTCCCTGGGAGATATCCCTGATCGATACGTCTGATGTGACTCAGCCTCCTCCCCGCACTTATGCTAATATTTTTATTCCAAGGCCTCATCAGCTAATATTTCGTCTCAATTCTAGAGGTGGCCTTGCCGGGAGGGACAGGCAAGCATCTGCTTCAGGCGGTGGGTTCAGGGTGGCAGTGGGGTGGGCAGGCATTGCTGAACCTCAGGGCAGAACCCCCCAAGGAAGGTCTCCGGGGTGGGAGATTAGCAACCAAACCTAGCAAGTGCATATTCTTGCTAGTTAGCATGGGAAGGGGTTAAGTCCATAGAGATGAATTGCTGATAGGCAGGTACTTTGACCATAGAAATACAATTGGTAGAGAGGGCTCTGTGTGATGTCATTTCCTCTTGAAGCATATAGTACTTCATGTCCCCCCCCTTTTTTTTGACTAGCCATAAGGGCAGATGTGTGCTGCACTAGCTCCAGCTTTCGTCACATGTCTGAAGCTGGTTATATTGTGAATGTAAGTATTTTCCCTGCATAGATTTGCTGCTGTATCTGCTGTGAACCAGTGCATGATTATAAAGTAAGTAAAACTCATTTTTAAATTTTACAAGTTGTTGCCTGATTCTTTCTTAAGCACGGTTAAGAAGGAGGAAGCCAGCTTACTTACAGCCCAATTCCTATGATTTTAATTTTACTGCCAAGGATGGGATTTGGAAACTCTGTTCATCCCACACACCTGGGCACCTGGGAGGATAAATTGCAATTAGTATATCCTCTCCAGCCCATTAAAACCCACCTTACATCCTGCACAGCCTCCCCTGACATTCACAAGAGCACCATCTTATTCTTATGTGACTTCCCTGCATTGCAAGAGAACTTCCTGGATAATTTGGCCCAATGTGAATGGATGAGGCGTAGGAAACCTGTGGGGGATGAGCCTCTGGCCTCCATTCACTCCTTCCCAGCAAAGCGTGTGGAATATCAGCCTCTTTCAGTTGTCATGGCTTCCGTTCACATCAGTGGATGCAAATGGGAGCACCCTTTTCAGAACGGGTGCACATCTAATAATAATAATAATAATAATAATAATAATAATAATAATTTATTATTTGTACCCCGCCCATCTGGCTGGGTCTCCCCAGCCACTCTGGGCGGCTTCCAGCAAGCATTAAAATACATTAACACATCACAGATTAAAAACTTCCCTAAACAGGGCTGCCTTTAGGTATTTTCTAAATGTCATGTAGTTGTTGATCCCTTTAACCTCTGATGGGAGGGCGCCACTACCGAGAAGGCCCTCTGCCTGGTTCCCTGTAGCTTTGCTTCTCGCAGTGAGGGGACCGCCAGAAGGCCCTCAGCGCTGGATCTCAGTGTCCAGGCTGGATGATGGGGGTGGAGACGCTCCTTCATGTATACTGGACCGAAGCCATTTAGGGCTTTCAAGGTCAGCACCAACACTTTGAATTGTGCTCGGAAACGTACTGGGAGCCAATGTAGATCTCTCAGGACCGGTGTTATGTGGTCCCGGCGGCCACTCCCAGTCACCAGTCTAGCTGCCGCATTCTGGATTAATTGCAGTTTCCGGGTCACCTTCAAAGGTAGCCCCACGTAGAGCGCATTGCAGTAGTCCAAGCGGGAGATAACCAGAGCATGCACCACCCTGGCGAGACAGTCTGCGGGCAGGTAGGGTCTCAGCCTGCGTACAAGATGGAGCTGGTAGACAGCCGCCCTGGACACAGAATTAACCTGCGCCTCCATGGACAGCTGTGAGTTCAAAATGACTCCCAGGCTGCGCACCTGGTCCTTCAGGGGCACAGTTACCCCATTCAGGACCAGGGAATCCTCCACACCTGCCCGCCTCCTGTCCCCCAAAAACAGTACTTCTGTCTTGTCAGGATTCAACCTCAATCTGTTAGCCGCCATCCACCCTCCAACTGCCTCCAGACACTCACACAGGACCTTCACCGCCTTCACTGGTTCTGATTTGAAAGAGGTAGAGCTGGGTATCATCCACATACTGATGAACACCCAGCCCAAACCCCCTGATGATCTCTCTCAGTGGCTTCATATAGATATTAAAAAGCATGGGGGAGAGGACGGAACCCTGAGGCACCCCACAAGTGAGAGCCCAGGGGTCTGAACACTCATCCCCCACCACCACTTTCTGAACACGGCCCAGGAGGAAGGCACTCTCTTCATGTCATGCCTAATGTTATAAACATCTCTCATCTTGCCTTACTCACCGTTTCTCCATATTAAAAAGTCCCAGATACTGCACCCAGCGGCGGAGGAAATTCTCTCGGGCACCTGGGGCGGCGTGCCCAGGGGTGGGGCAAACTGCCCATAGGGACGGGGTGGGGCATCCACAGGAGTGGGGGGCGCAGCACCCATAGGGATGGAACGGGGGGGCATGGTGTTCCATGCCATCCCTATGGGTGCTATGTGCCCCATGCCGTACCATCCCGTGCCTATGGGTGCCGCGCGTCCCGTCCCTATGGACATCATGTGCCAAGGCGCACGCGGCACCCATAGGGATGAGCGCACAGTGGGGCCTCAGCCACCCTACAGTGGGGGGGGAGGCAGCAGGCGGACAGTGCGGAGCCTGCGGGCTCCGAGACACGTGGCTTGTGCGCGCTGCAGGCCCCGCGGTGATGAGTGCCGCCTGCCATTTTGTCACCCCCATCAGGGTGTCACCCAGGGTGGACCGCACCTCTGCACCCCCTCCATACGCCCCTGACTGCACCCTTTCTTCATAGGGAAGTCACCCCATCCCCTTGATCTTTTTATTTTCTGGGTCTTGCTCTTTCCTGGACCTTGTCCAGCTCATAGCTGTCAACTTTCGGATTTGAAAATAAGGGATTTTTTCAAACTTTCAGATTTAAAAATAAGGGATGCCGCAACGGCTGTGCAATGGCACCAAGTAGCCTCGCCACCCTGCGCTCCAGAGGCTGCGCGCGAACGGGTGAGCGAAAGAGCGAGCGCATAGACGGCAGGCAGGCTGTCTGTCTGGTTGGGCGTGAGGGTCTGGCTGCACAAGGCCTGCAAGCTCCACCCCCAGTCGGTCTCAGACTCCTTATTGGCAGCCGAGCAACGCAGCTGAGGAGCCTCCCTGGCCGGCAGGGAGGGAGAGGAGTTGCTTCCTTTGAAATCCGGGAAATTTAAGGGATATCAACAATCCGGGAAAGCAGCGGGAAACGGCATTGGAATAAGGGAGTTTCCCGCAAAAAAAGGGAGGGTTGACAGCTATGGTCCAGCTCTACAATATCCTATTTGTGGCTATTTGACCAGCACTGCACACAGCATTCCAACTGCAGCCACACCATAGATTTATATAACGGCATTAGGATCTCGGCAGTGTTATTTTCAGCTCTATGATCTTAATTGCACGGACTGCTTTAGCCCTTGTTGCTTTTGAAGTCTCCGATGAGTTTGACGGATGCCTTGGCTCTGCGTCTGATGGAGCAAGCAAGGGCCCTGATGCTTGGACAGGCGAGAGGGAAGTTCTGGGCCTTCCAGACTGATGCTGGCAAAACTGTCTTGGCCGTTTTGCAAGGTCTTCCATCTTCATTTGCAAACCAGATGAAAGACGTTTTGGCTTCCCTTCAGGCGCTGACAGCAGCGAAGCACCTGGAGGCCGGGCTCCCCTTGGCAGCAGAACAGGCAGGATTTAGGAGAGGAAGGCAATCAAATCGTAATGGCCTTTGCAACTTGGGAACCCGCCAGCCACGGATCATGCCCTGCTGGGTGACTCCCTGTTTGCCCAGGCGGACAAAAAGGGACAATAACATCAGGAGCGCATTTCACTCCGGGGGTGGGGATCATTAATATTTCTTAGGCTGTTTGTGGGTGGGTGGGTCATAATTTGTGCAGGCCTGGTGTATTTCTTTAATTTATTGTTATGAGTTTGAAGGGTCACAGTCTGGAAGATGCCCCTTGAGTCCCTTCCAGTTCTTCAGATCCTGTATCTGCCTGGCTAGACCATACGAGAGGACCCTCCAAGTGTCCCTATTTTCCAAGGACAGTCCCGGATTTACAGAAGCCATCCCAGGTTCTGATTTGATCCTGGAACGTCCCTCTTTTCCTTTGTTGTTGTTTAGTTGTGTCTGACTCTTCATGACCCCATGGACCGGAGCACGGCAGGCACTCCTGTCTTCCACTGCCTCCCGCAGTTTGGTCAGACTCATGTTGGTAGCTTCAAGAACACTGTCCAACCATCTCATCCTCTGTCGTCCCCTTCCCCTTGTGCCCTCCATCTTTCCCAACATCAGGGTCTTTTCCAGGGAATCTTCTCTTCTCATGAGGTGGCCAAAGTCTTGGAGCCTCAGCTTCAGGATCTGTCCTTCCAGTGAGCACTCAGGGCTGATTTCCTTCAGAATGGATAGGTTTGATCTTCTTGCAGTCTATGGGACTCTCAAGAGTCTCCTCCAGCACCAGAATTCAAAAGCATCAATTCTTCGGCGATCAGCCTTCTTTATGGTCCAGCTCTCACTTCCATACATCACTACTGGGAAAACCATAGCTTTAACTATACAGAACTTTGTCGGCAAGGTCTTTTCCTTAGGACGTCCCTAATTTCATCAGAGAAATGTTGGTGGGTTTGGAGTTATGTGACTCAGGTTGCATGCATGTGTAAATAAAACCACGTACCCCAAAGACACCAGAGTCTCAGTTGACCTTCGTTCCAAGGAAACTGAACCCCAGTAAACGCCTGGAACCCCTGGAGTCTTTTGCCACACAGAGATTCAGGTGGCACGAACATTAATGTTCGTGAGCATTTGCACCCAACTCTTCTTCCAAAATAGCTCCCAGAGCAGATTGTGTGCATTCAGTTTTTTAAAAAGACCACCTGTATCTGCAGACTTACAGTACAGTGGTCCCTTGGTTCTCAAACGCCTTGGTACTCAAACAACTTGGAACTCAAACACTGCAAACCCGGAAGTAAGTGTTCCGGTTTGCAAACCTTTTTCAGAATCCAAACATACTCCATTTTCAGTGCCACACTTCCATTTTGAGTGTTATGCTGAGGTCTGTCTGTTTTTTATATTTATTTTGCGCTTTTGTTTTGGCGGCTCTTTTTATTGTGACTGTGTGGAACCCAGTTCAGCTACTGATTGATGGATTGTGTGACTGCAGTACATTGTTTATTGCTTTCATTTTATGGATCGATGGTCTCGTTAGATAGTAAAATTCATGTTAAATTGCTATTTTAGGGGTTGTTTTTAAAAGTCTGGAACGGATTAATCCATTTTGCATTCCTTTTTATGGGAAAGCGCGCCTTGGTTTTGGAATGCTTTGGTTTTGGAACGGACTTCCGGAACGGATTAAGTTTGAGAACCAAGGTACCACTGTATAGAAGATACAACACAAAAGGAAAAGGGAACAAGGAGGGAAGAGGGGGAGGAAGCAAACTCAAGCTCCAAATATTGAAATGAAATAGTACCGGTAGTTCTTAGGATAACCAGTTGAAATGGAAAGAATTTGGGGTCAAGTGGTCTCTTTGCTTTTGGCATTTCCCAAACCTCTTTTGCTTAGCCTGAGTCTGGACCAATTGCAATACGAACTGGTGTTGTCTTTGAGCCTTGCCAATTATAATAATAATAATAAAATGCAGCCTTTCCAGTTTCCTTCTCCTGCCTATTCTTTCATCTGAGCAGTGAGTCTCTCCGCCTGGCACGTTCCAGTCGTCTGTGCCCCCCTCTGAGCAGGAGCCAACTGCAAACAAGTTGTCAAGTTAATTCAGACGTTTTAACATCCACGTCTTATTAAGAGATGGGAATATGCAGCTGGGGCTCAGGGAGCAACGAGGTGGGGCTCTATTTCAAGCTCCCCAAGCAAGGAAAATGCTCTGGTCTGGTTTGCAGGATGCATCCTCTTATTCCTTTCAGGGAGCCTCAGATATTGTGCTATTATTGTGCAGCTTTATTCCAGGGCAGCCTCCCTCTGTCCAATCTTTGCCAACCTAATTCCCTCCTAATGTTTTGGACTACGGCTCCTATCAACCCCAGCTGTGGGAGACAATTCCTTTTTCCCCCAGTAAGATTTTATTAAGACCTTTCATAGAATCATAGAATCATAGAGTTGGAAGAGACCCCAAGGGCTATCCAGTCCAACCCCCTGCCAAGCAGGAAACACCATCAAAGCATTCCTGACAGGTGGCTGTCAAGCCTCTGCTTAAAGACCTCCAAAGAAGGAGACTCCACCACACTCCTTGGCAGCAAATTCCACTGTCGAACAGCTCTTACTGTCAGGAAGTTCTTCCTAATGTTTAGGTGGAATCTTCTTTCTTGTAGTTTGAATCCATTGCTCCGTGTCCGCTTCTCTGGAGCAGCAGAAAACAACCTTTCTCCCTCCTCTATATGACATCCTTTTATATATTTGAACATGGCTATCATATCACCCCTTAACCTTCTCTTCTCTAGGCTAAACATACCCAGCTCCCTAAGCCGTTCTTCATAAGGCATCATTTCCAGGCCTTTGACCATTTTGGTTGCCCTCTTCTAGACACGTTCCAGCTTGTCAGTATCCTTATCTTTCATAATACAATACAATAAAAAAAAACCAATTTGATCTCAACGAGAGAGAGACAGAGAGAGAGAGACAGAGAGAGAGAGAGAGAGAGAGAGAGAGAGAGAAGAACACAATGTCCTCTCTCATGGGTAGATCTTAACTTGTCCCACACAGAAAAAGGTGAACCCTCCCAGTTCTCACCTGGGAGCTGAACTTCTCCCTGCCTCCCACCCTGGGAGATCTTCCCTTCCCTACCTCTGACACAGGAGACAATTCCCATGGGGAACTGGAGACTCAGACCAGATCCCCATTTTATCAGACTCCCCCCCCCCCCAGTGATTCAAAAGAGTCTGCCATTATGGATACACACTATATAGGGGAAATATGCTGTGTCCGGCCGTTTCATCCTCTACCTAACTACCCTCTGCCAACCCATCACCCCACCATCTCACATCCAACCATGGTCCTTGAAATACAATTTACTCAACCCATTATTATTTTTACTATATCTGCAGAGCACTCCTTGCACCTTATATGGAGGCGTTTTTCACGCTAACATTCAGTTAGGTTCCTCCACAACCAATTTGGAATTTAGTGTGTGCCTTCATACATGAACCCCCAAGGGGAAATTTCCCTCCCAGTCGGGACTAGATGACCCTTGAGGTCCCCAGGTGGAATTCTGTGATTCCTGCCCCTACATTTCTAAATGCCTGTCACCTCTCCTAAGTTTTGTGTGTTGTGTTGTGGGGGTCTCTAACCCTTTTCCTTTCCTTTCCTTTCCTTGGGCACCCTGCAGACATGCCCATGCTTTCAGATTTCATATGCATATGAGCTGCGATTCCTGCATGGCAAGGGGTTGGGCTAGATGACCCCCAGGTGTCCCTTCCAACTCTGCAATTCTGTGATTCTAAGAAATGCTTTGTGCCGTCAGGGAGTTGCTGAATCTCTCCTACAGATGCATGTAAACACCAATGAAGTGTAAAACCTCCTATGTAGCCCAGTGCCTGCCAATTCATGTTTCAGCTGGTACAAGTCGCTGCGAACAGTTGATAACATATTAGTTTTTCCAGGGGATGTTCATCCAAGCAAACAGAGATGCTCGCTCCTTTTAAATCGTGGCAGGTCAGGTTCTGCTGCAAAGCAGACTAAGGCATCGTGTGGGGAAGAGCCTTCAGCTATGTGTTGTAGCATCACACGGGTGGAGGGGCTCAGGCAGTGATCCTTGATGTAAGACGAAGAGGGCTGCGGGGAGCTGAGGCTGCCCCTCGTTTTGCCTGTGAAATTATGGGCTGGCGCGCAAAGGAACAGATCTGCCTTCAACACATTCCTGATGCAGTAACAGTAATAATAATAATAATTTATTATTTGTACCCCGCCCATCTGGCTGGGTCTCCCCAGCCACTCTGGGCAGCTTCCAGCAAACATTAAAATACATTAACACATCGCAGATTAAAAACTTCCCTGAACAGGGCTGCCTTCAGGTGTTTTCTAAATGTCATGTAGTTGTTGATCCTTTTAACCTCTGCTGGAAGGGCGTTCCACAGGGCGGGTGCCACTACCGAGAAGGCCCTCTGCCTGGTTCCCTGTAGCTTTGCTTCTCGCAGTGAGGGAACTGCCAGAAGGCCCTCGGCGCTGGATCTCAGTGTCCGGGCTGAACGGTGGGGGTGGAGACGCTCCTTCAGGTATACAGGACCGAGGCCGTTTAGGGCTTTAAAGGTCAGCACCAACACTTTGAATTGTGCTCGGAAATGTACTGGGAGCCAATGTAGATCTCTCAGGACCGGTGTTATTAATGGGGGCATTAATGGGGGATTTAATCTGGACCCTTCACACAGGGTTGCCCTTTCTTGAGTCACTCTGCATTATTGCTGGCTGGAGTGAGAGTCTTGTCTTGCAGCGCAACAGAAGTGGGACAAATACAAGGTGTGGCCGCAAGGTTCGGTGAATGGTCACAGAAAACGGACAGCGAGAAATATTCGAACATACAGGCCTTACAGGCCTTCAAAGTAACCCACTCTGATGCAATGCACCATTGACAACGTTCGTAGAACTGTTGGAAACTTCTGGATAAGTCCTCTTTTCGTACTGCTTTTGGTCCCCTCGTCACAGCAGCTTGGACGTGTGAAATGTTGGGAAATCTGTGCCCTTTCAGTGCAGATTTCAGTTTTGGAAAAAGAAAGAAATCCGGTGGGGCCAGATCAGGAAATTATGGAGGGTGGGACAACTCAGAAACCTCAGTAATGATTTCATGCGGAATATGCAATTCTTCCGCCATCGTTCGTACAGACAAACATCGATAATACTGTCTTATTTATTTTATAGTACAGTACATTGATTATTGCTTTCATTTTATGGATCAATGGTCTCATCAGATAGTAAAATTCATGTTAAATTGCTGTTTTAGGGGTTGTTTTTAAAAGTCTGGAACGGATAACTCCGTTTTGCATTCCTTTCTATGGGAAAGCGCACCTTGGTTTGGGAACGCTTTGGTTTTGGAATGGACTTCCGGAACGGATTAAGTCTGAGAAAAAAGGTACCACTGTATTCTAAAGACACCACAGTCTCCTCTGACCTTCATTCCAAGGAAGCAGAATCCGAGTCAGTGCCTGCAACCCCAGGCATCTCTCACCACTCAAATATTGAGCTGTGTGCAACATTGTTGTTGTCGTTTAGTCATTCAGTCGTGTCCGACTCTTCGTGACCCCATGGACCAGAGCACGCCAGGCACTCCTGTCTTCCACTGCCTCCCGCAGTTTGGTCAGACTCAGGTTGGTAGCTTCGAGAACACTGTCCAACCATCTCTTCCTCTGTCGTCCTTTCTCCTTGTGCCCTCCATCTTTTCCAGGGAGTCTTCTCTTCCCATGAGGTGGCCAAAGTCTTGGAGCCTCAGATTCAGGATCTGTCCTTCCAGTGAGCACTCAGGGCTGATTTCCTTCAGAATGGATAGGTTTGATCTTCTTGCAGTCCATGGGACTCTCAAGAGTCTCCTCCAGCACCAGAATTCAAAAGCATCCATTCTTTGGTGATCAGCCTTCTTTTTTTTCCTTCTTTTTTTGTATACTTAAAAAAAAAATATTTTTTATTAAGTATTTTCTTGGTTTACAAAGGTATAGGCAATGTCTCTTTTGTGTTCTTTCCATGTAACATTTTTACACATCAGTTTCGTTTGTTGAGACATTAGGAAGAAAAGGGGGAGAGAGGTGGGTGGGATGGGGAGATGGGTGGGGTGGCGCTGTTTCTACTTTACTTAATATGTGTAGGGTTCTGTGTCAGCATCATTTGTGCAGGTTCTCTGTTGTTCGCTTGTGCTCTTTTTGGTGGTGAGAGAGGTCAGGGTTGGCGTAGGGTGTGATTGTTCATTTGTAGTTGGCTGTGGTGGTCTTTGGTTTCCTGTGTGAGTGGGGTGGGTGGGTGTTTTTGATCAGGTTAGCCAGATTGATTTGTATGCTGTCGGTAGATTTCTGTCATTGTCTTGTTGGGCTGTGTGTGCGATAAATGGGAGCCATATCGGGGTGAAGGCGTCTTCTTCTATTTGTTCCCGTGTCAGTTTCAGCTTATTGGTTAATTTTTCTAGTAAGGCTGTTTCCCATACTATTTGGTACCATTGGTCCATGCTTACTCCTGACAGGTCTCTCCAGTGTCTGGCTATGATGTTTCTGGCTGCTGAAAGTATGTGGGTTATGAGCTCCTTGTGGTGTGAGTGGGCATTATTATCTTGGAAGGTTTCAGGGCAGATTTTTAAAAGCCTTTTTTTTCCTTCACAGAACAAATAGCTAAACTAGGGAACTCCTTCCCACAGGAGGCAGGGATGGCCGCCAACCTAGCGGACTTGAACAGCAGCTTAGACAAATTCATGGAGGAGAGGGCTATCGATGGCTACTAGCCAGAATAGCTGTGCTCTGCTTCCACAGTTGGAGGCAGAAATGCTATCAAATTCCAGGAAAATTCAAAAGGTTAATGGGCAAAGGAGGGCACAGATTTCCTCAGAGGTTCGTGTAAGCAAAGGAAGGCTTTGGAGAGTGAGACATAGCTGTGGGAAATGTGATGTAAGTGGGCATTGTTGTCTTGGAAGATGTTTAAAGTAAAGGGACCCCTGACCATTAGGTCCAGTCGTGTCCGACTCTGGGGTTGCGACGCTCATCTCGCTTTATTGGCCAAGAGCCGGCGTACAGCTTCCAGGTCATGTGGCCAGCATGACAAAGCCGCTTCTGGCGAACCAGAGCAGCGCATGGAAACGCCATTTACCTTCCCACCAGAGCGGTTCCTATTTATCTACTTGCACTTTGACGTGCTTTCGAACTGCTAGGTGGGCAGGAGCTGGGACCGAGCAACGGGAGCTCACCCTGTCGCAGGGATTCGAACCGCCGACCTTCTGATCAGCAAGCCCTAGGCTCTGTGGTTTAACCCACAGCACCACCTGGGTCCCTGGGGGAAGATGTTTAGTAAGGCCAATTCTGGAGTGTTAACCTCTCTCACCACCAAAGGAACACAAGCAAACAGCAACATTTTGCTTTCTCAAAGACCAAGCTGGCTAACATTGTTGCTTACCCAACTGCTTCTTGATACTGTAGGATTTTCTTTCCTCCCCTGCCTTGTTTCTAATGTGTTTTCTATCTGTACGTCTTCGGGAACAGATTTCTGTGTCTTGTGTGGTGGCTTTATTTTCAAAAAGCAGTCTCTCCTCACCCTGGACCCCGTTGGCACAGTGGCCGTGTCACGCGGAGTGTGAATTGAAATGGCTCTATTAATGTTTTGGAGGCTGCGAAGAGGAGCTTGCAGGTCACGGAGATGCTGATGGAAGCTTTCAAAGTGGATGCTCTGCCTTGACATTTCTAATATACGAAACCTTAACATTATCATGGACGTTCTCTTACGGCGCAGATTATTCCGGCAGCTCGATATTTTGCTAACTCTCTTAAAACACTTGGTGGGAATAGTAAACAGGATTTGTGGCATGTTTCTCATCCGCAAGTGTCACTCAAACTGCTCTTTATAGAACAGGCTTCTTGGGAACCCACATTTATTGTTCTGGTCGCCCCACCTCAAAAAGGATATTGTAGAGTTGGGCAAGATTCAGAAGAGGGCAAGCAAGATGGTCAATGGGATGCAAAGACTGCCCTGTAAAGAAAGCTTGCAGCGTTTGGGACTTTTTAATTTGGAGAAAAGGGGAGGAAGTGGGGACATGATAGAAGTCTGTAAAACTATGCTTGGCGTGTAATTTGTGGACACCCAATGAAGCTGACGCGGGTGGCGTTGTGGGTTAAACCACAGAGCCTAGGGCTCCGATCGGAAGGCCGGCAGTTCGAATCCCTGCGACGGGGTGAGCTCCCATTGCTCGGTCCCAGCTCCTGCCCACCTAGCAGTTCGAAAGCACGTCAAAGTGCAAGTAGATAAATAGGTACCGCTCCGCCGGGAAGGTAAACGGCGTTTCCGTGCGCTGCTCTGGTTCGCTAGAAGCGGCTTTGTCATGCTGGCCACATGACCTGGAAGCTGTACGTCGGCTCCCTCGGCCAATAATGCGAGATGAGCGCCGCAACCCCAGAGTCGGTCACGACTGGACCTAATGGTCAGGGGCCCCTTTACCTTTACCTTTAATGAAGCTGAACGTTGGAAAACCCAGGACACATTCAATAAAGTTCTTCTTTACGCATAGTTAATCTGTGGAACTCTCTCCCACAGGAGGCAATGATGGACAGCAATCTGGATGGCTTTAAAAGAGGATTTAATCATAATCATGCTACTTTGTTGTTGTTTTTTGTACCTCGTCCAGCTGACTGGGTGGCCTCAGCCATTCTGAGCAGCTGCCAATGTAATATACTGAAAACAGTGACAAAAACAGTAGCAGCAGTGACAAAAGCAACAACAGCAACACAAATTCACAGAGGAGAAGGCTGTTGATGGCAACTAGCCACAGCTGGATGCAGCAATGCTTCTGAATACCAGTTGCATGAAACCACAGAAGGAGAGGGGGAAACACAGCCCAGAATAAGTAAGGAGGTAGTACAAGAACACTTGGCTAGTTTAGATGTATTCAAGTCTCCAGGGCCAGATGAACTACATCCCAGAGTATTAAAAGAACTGGCAGAGGTGATTTCAGAACCAAAAAGGGGAAAAGAGAGGACCCAAACAATTACCGCCCAGTCAGCCTGACATCAATACCAGGAAAGATTCTAGAGCAGATCATTAAGCAAACGGTCTGTGAGCACCTAGAAAGGAACGCTGTGATCACTAAAAGTCAGCATGGGTTTCTGAAAAATAAGTCATGTCAGACTAATCTGATCTCATTTTTTGACAGAATTACAAGCCTGGTAGACGAAGGGAACACTGTGGATGTAGCCTATCTTGATTTCAGCAAGGCCTTTGACAAGGTGCCCCATGATATTCTTGTAAAGAAGCTGGTAAAATGCGGGCTAGACAATGCTACCATTCAGTGGATTTGTAACTGGCTGACTGACCGAACCCAAAGGGTGCTCATCAATGGCTCCTCTTCATCCTGGAGAGAAGTGACTAGTGGGGTGCCACAGGGTTCTGTCTTGGGCCCAGTCTTATTCAACATCTTTATCAATGACTTGGATGATGGGCTTGAGGGCATCCTGATCAAGTTTGCAGATGACACCCAATTGGGAGGGGTGGCTAAGACCCCAGAGGACAGGATCACACTTCAAAATGACCTTAACAGATTAGAGAACTGGGCCAAGGCAAACAGGATGAATTTTAACAGGGAGAAATGTAAAGTACTACACTTGGGCAAAAAAATTGAAAGGCACAAATACAGGATGGGTGACACCTGGCTTGAGAGCAGTACAAGTGAAAAGGATCTAGGAGTCTTGGTAGACCACAAACTTGACATGAGTCAACAGTGTGATGCAGCAGCTAAAAAAGCCAATGCAATTCTGGGCTGCATCAAAAGGAGTATAGCATCTAGATCAAGGGAAGTAATAGTACCACTGTATTCCGCTCTGGTCAGACCCCACCTGGAATACTGTGTCCAGTTCTGGGCACCACAGTTCAAGAAGGATACTGACAAGCTTGAACGTGTCCAGAGGAGGGCAACCAAAATGGTCAAAGGCCTGGAAACGATGCCTTATGAGGAATGGCTTAGGGAGCTGGGTATGTTTAGCCTGGAGAAGAGAAGATTAAGGGGTGATATGATAGCCATGTTCAAATATATAAAAGGATGTCATATAGAGGAGGGAGAAAGGTTGTTTTCTGCTGCTCCAGAGAAGCGGACACGGAGCAATGGATTCAAACTACAAGAAAGAAGATTCCACCTAAACATTAGGAAGAACTTCCTGACAGTAAGAGCTGTTTGACAGTGGAATTTGCTGCCAAGGAGTGTGGTGGAGTCTCCTTCTTTGGAGGTCTTTAAGCCACCTGTCAAGAATGCTTTGATGATGTTTCCTGCTTGGCAGGGGGTTGGACTGGATGGCCCTTGTGGTCTCTTCCAACTCTATGATTCTATGATTCTATGATCTTGTGTTCAAATCCTGCTTGCAGGTTTCCCACAGGCACCTGGTTGGCCACTGCGAGAACAGGAGGCTGAGCCGCTGGCCTGATCCAGAAGGCTGTTCGTGTGTCACTGCAATCTGGGATTATTTACATTCCTATGGCAAAATTCAGTGTCCCCCCTCTCTATATCACTAGAGACCAGTTTTAAGGCTTATCAGAATCTGCTACAAGTCTAGCGCTGGTCTGGGTCGGAGCCTGGACCCACTTAGAGGGCTTGTCTTGGGCCTGGCTATTATCCTGCATACTGTTAATCACCCCGCGGTCATAAGGCCTAGAAACTTGGGGTAGTCTTTAAATGGAATCCATTATTTTTCTGGACCTCCGATGCCACCTGTGATACCCAATGATTTATGGGATGTTCCTGCGAGGGAAACTGTTGGTTAATTTCCTACGGATGATCAGATTGTGGCGCCTGTAGAGGCCTCTTTCCAATCTCAGGTCGCCCGGGAGGTGAAGGGTCGCGTTTTTCATCTCTGCTAATCCCCCAGGCCTTCCTTCCTTCCCCCCAAAGTGTATTAATATATTATTGACCCCTACTGGCTTGTTGTGTTTTCATGCTTTCCTCCAGCAGATTAAAACCTCAGACAATAATCTTTGCCTGGTCTGGGCGCTTCTACTCTCCCCTCCAGCCAAGCCTTCCACTTTTATTTCCTCCTGCTGGATTATACATTTTAAAAAATGATGCACTAGGGAACTGTCAGGGGAGGCGGAGAAGACGGCGGCTTTTTTCCGCCTAATCCCGCGGCACATCAGAGGATCAACTTCTAATTTGATTTGATTCCTCAGAAATGTCTGGGTTATAGGAGCCGTGCAAGGACTCTGATGTTTACAGCTCTGATCTGCTTTGCAACAAGACGGGAAACATCTTCCTCCTACCACCAAATGCCACCACCCTTCCCAGAAGCTCCCAAAAGCCGCGAGATCATTTTATGATTTTCTTTTCCAAAATCGTAATTAAATAGGAAAAGGGTAGAAAAGAGAGGCTCCGTCAGAGCCGCCCTTATCATTTCCTTTTGTTTTATTATTTGCTCACTCCATTTCCACCCCACCTTCCCTTTGAGGTGGCAGGCATAGTTTTACTCCCCCCCCCATTTAATTCCCACAACAACCCGATGAGGTAGGTTGGGCCGAGAGAGGGAATGACTGGCACCCAAGGTCAGCCAGTGAGAGCTTTCTGGCCAAATGGGGATTCGAACCCTCCTCTCCCAGATCCTAGTCCAAAACTCTAACCATTGAACCACGCATCCCTTTATGATAGCCACCCATTTCCTCCCCCATTCATAGCAGGCCCTTATATTCATTTCATAGAATCATAGAATCATAGAGTTGGAAGAGACCCCAAGGGCCATCCAGTCCAACCCCCTGCAAAGCAGGAAACTCCATCAAAGCATTCCTGACAGGTGGCTGTCAAGCCTCTGCTTAAAGACCTCCAAAGAAGGAGACTCCACCACACTCCTTGGCAGCAAATTCCACTGTCGAACAGCTCTTACTGTCAGGAAGTTCTTCCTAATGTTTAGGTGGAATCTTCTTTCTTGTAGTTTGAATCCATTGCTCCGTGTCCGCTTCTCTGGAGCAGCAGAAAACAACATTTCTCCCTCCTCTATATGACATCCTTTTATATATTTGAACATGGCTATCATATCACCCCTTAACCTTCTCTTCTCCAGGCCTTTGACCATTTTGGTTGCCCTCCTCTGGACAAGTTCCAGCTTGTCAGTATCCTTCTTGAACTGTGGTGCCCAGAACTGGACACAGTATTCCAGGTGAGGTCTGACCAGAGCGGAATACAGTGGTACTATTACTTCCCTTGATCTAGATGCTATACTCCTATTGATGCAGCCCAGAATTGCATTGGCTTTTTTAGCTGCTGCATCACATTTACGAAATGCAAGCTAAAACAAAATAAAAAAATTCCTTCCAGTAGCACCTTAGAGACCAACTAAGTTTGTTCTTGGTATGAGCTTTCGTGTGTATGCACACTTATTCAGATACACTGAACCAGAAGTCACCAGACCCTTATATATAGTGAGAGGGTGGGAGGGGTATTACTCAGAGGGGTGGTGGGAATGGGTGATAGGCTGATACGACTGCAATTAGTCTTACAGGAAAAAGCAAGGGATGAAATGGCCCAAAATAGCTTTATCATGTATAATGAGATAAGAATCCAATGTCTTTGTTCAGACCAGGTCTCTCCATGGTTTTAAGCTTGGTAATGAGTTGCAATTCAGCAACTTCTCTTTCCAGTCTATTTCTGAAATTCCTTTGCAATAAGACAGCTACTTTGAGATCTTGTATAGAGTGTCCTGGGAGATTGAAGTGCTCTCCTACTGGTTTCTCTGTCTTGTGATTCCTGATGCCAGATTTATGTCCATTTATCCTTTGGCGTAGGGTTTGGCCTGTTTGTCCAATATAGAGAGCTGAAGGGCACTGTTGGCATTTGATGGCATACACAATGTTAGACGATGAGCAATTAAATAGTCCTGAGATGGTATGTTTGATGTTGTTGGGGCCAGTAATGGTGTTGTCCGGGTGTATGTGGCAGCAAAGTTGGAATCTGGGTTTATTGCAGGCTCTGGTCAACAGGTTAACCACAGCTATCAGCCTTTCACCCATTCCCACCACCCCTCTGAGTAATACCCCTCCCCACCCTCTCACTATATATAAGGATCTGGTGACTTCTGTTTCAGTGTATCTGAAGAAGTGTGCATGCACACGAAAGCTCATACCAAGAACAAACTTAGTTGGTCTCTAAGGTGCTACTGGAAGGAATTTTTTTATTTTGTTTTGACTATGACAGACCAACACGGCTATCTACCTGTAACTGAAATGCAAGCTGTGATTCCTGCATTGCAAGGGGTTGGACTAGATGACCCCTGGGGTCTTTTCCAACTCTATAGTTCTGTGGTTCTGTGTTGAATGGCATTTGTCTCCTGCAGTCCCTTTGGAGAGCCTCACGCCCGTGCAGAGAGGGACTTCCTTCTCTGGGTGTCTCCTATCCCTTTTTCTTTCTGCCCCATTCAGCTATGGTCCATCGCCAGGGGGAGGTTAGGGGATGCCCACCAAAGGGATGGGACCACAGTACAATTGCATCTCTCTCACTTTTGTTATCGTTTAGTCGTTCAGTCGTGTCCGACTCTTCGTGACCCCATGGACCAGAGCACTCCAGGCACTCCTGTCTTCCACTGCCTCCCACAGTTTGGTCAGACTCATGTTGGTAGCTTCGAGAACACTATCCAACCATCTCGTCCTCTGTCGTCCCCTTCTCCTTGTGCCCTCAATCTTTCCCAACATCAGGGTCTTTTCTAGGGAGTCTTCTCTTCTCATGAGGTGGCCAAAGTACTGGAGCCTTAACCTCAGGATCTGTCCTTCCAGGGAGCACTCAGGGCTGATTTCCTTCAGAATGGAGAGGTTGGATCTTCTTGCAGTCCATGGGACTCTCAAGAGTCTCCTCCAGCACCAGAATTCAAAAGCATCAATTCTTCAGTCATCAACCTTCTTGATGGTCCTGCTCTCACTTCCATACATCACTACTGGGAAAACCAGAGCTTGAACTATATGGACCTTTGTAGGCAAGGTGGTGTCTCTGCTTTTAAAGATACTGTCTAGGATACTTTCACTTTTAACTTTTAATTTCCATTCGCTTTTAATTTCAACCATACGCAGTTGACGGCAGGCTGGTTGGAATTGTGCAAGTCAAATCCCGCGCAAGGCAGAGAGCTTTTTTTCCTCTCTCCAAAGAAATCACTAGACACAAAACAAACAAAATGGTCCATTATCCTGCATTTATGACCCAACACAATATCCAAAACATTGTCTTGGAGCGTTGAGGTGCAAAGCTTGGGATCAAATGCGAAACTCAAAAGAAACAGAACGTGAAGCATCCATGCAGCTGCGATGTGGATGCCTTTCCAAGCTCTGAGCTTTCCCAGAGCAGTTAAGTAGCAGTGGTTTTTCCGATCATAAAACGGTATTGGGGTTATATGACAATTGCTTTTCTTATTGCCTCACAAGGAAGAAAGCTACGATACGTGAGAGGAGATATGGTTCAATCGAGATTGTTGCTAAATTAGCCAGATAGTGCTAAAGGCAGGAGAAGTGGCTTAAAAGCTTTTTTTCTGTGCTGAGTCTGCCTAGGGTTACTTAGCACATTAAGAGCCCTTAAGGCAGGGGATGGCAAAGTTACCGTACCCCGGGCCAGAGTCTCTAGCACCGATTGCGCGGCTGGCCAGAGGGCGGGGGAGCGTGCTCCCATACACGTGTGCACATGCTATTTCCAGCGCACCGGAAATAGCTTGTGCGCATGTGCACGGGCCTCCTCTGTCCTGGATGTGCACCGAAACTAATGGTTGTGCATGCACACAAGCTATTTCCAGTGCTCCCCCAACCCAGAAGTGGCCAGCTGCGCCACGCCACGCCGGTAAGAGCGGGCGGTGGCGGCGGGCAGCGGGGATCACCACGCCGCCTGAGACCCTACCTGCCCGCGGACTGTCTCACCAGAGTGGTGCATGCTCTAGTTATCTCTCGCTTGGACTACTGCAATGCACTCTACGTGGGGCTACCTTTGAAGGTGACCCAGAAACTACAACTAATCCAGAATGCGGCAGCTAGACTGGTGACTGGGAGCGGCCACCGAGACCACATAACACCGGTCTTGAAAGACCTACACTGGCTCCCAGTACGTTTCCGAGCACAATTCAAAGTGTTGGTGCTGACCTTTAAAGCCCTAAATAGCTTCGGTCCAATATACCTGAAGGAGCGTCTCCACCCCCATCGGTCAGCCCAGACACTGAGGTCCAGTGCCGAGGGCCTTCTGGCGGTTCCCTCGCTGCATGAAGCCAAGTTACAGGGAACCAGGCAGAGGGCCTTCTCGGTAGTGGCGCCCGCCCTGTGGAACACCCTCCCTTCAGATGTCAAAGAGAACAACAATTACCAGACCTTTAGAAGACATCTGAAGGCAGCCCTGTTTAGGGAGGCTTTTAATGTTTTATAGATTATTGTATTTTAATGCTCTGTTGAAAGCCGCCCAGAGTGGCTGGGGAAACCCAGCCAGATGGGCGGGGTATAAATAATAAATTATTATTATTATTATTATTATTATTATTATTATTATGAGTCCCTCGGGCCGTATCTGGCCCGTGGGCCTTAGTTTGGAGACCTCTGCCTTAAGCTCTCTGCCTTCCTTGCTGGACAGCTCAGAGTGCCGCCTCTGGGAGACTTTCACGAGATCTCCTGGGGCCGTCCAAGTTCCTGCAAGATCTCGCGTGTGCATTCTTAGATTCCAGAACTGGTGTGCTGAGCAGGCCTTCCTCCTCAAGCCAGTGAATGCACACATGGATCTTTCTGAAACACGTGATTTTGGCTATTTCCCTATTCTAACACACAAGCTCTAATTAAATTGGAACGTTTATTTAGCACCCACAAACCTATACAATTACGCTCCTGGTTCCGGAGGAAAAGAGAACTATGGAGCTATGGGCCATCTGTCAGGGATTCTGCAGTTGCGATTCCTGTATTGGAGGGGGTTGGACTAGATGACCCCCGAGGTCCCTTCCAAGTCTACAGCTCTTTGTTTCCGTGAGATAAGGCTTTCTCTGTTTTGCCCCCACCTCAGTCTGAGGAACATCTTTCCCTGAGACATCCGTACCTACGGGACCGCCTCTCCTGGTATGCCCCGCAGAGGACCTTAAGGTCCACAAATAACAACTTTTTGGAGGTCCCGAGCCACAAGGTTGTTAGACTGGTCTCAACTAGGTCCAGGGCCTTTTCAGTACTGGCCCCGACTTGGTGGAACGCTCTGTCACAAGAGACCAGGGCCCTGCGGGATTTGACATCTTTCCGCAGGGCCTGCAAGACAGAGCTGTTCTGCCTGGCCTTTGGGTTGGACTCAGTCTGATGTTTCCTCCCCTTATGGTTTTGATTACGGGCGATAAATGATGTGTCATTTTAAATTGTATTTTAACCTGTATTTTAATTAACGTTTTTTTCTTTTCTTTTCTTTCGTTGTTCCCGAAGGGGACAATGACAATAAAATATATTCTATTCTATTCTTTCATACTTTATTGTTATTTTATTGATGTTAGCCGCCCTGAGCCCGGTTTCGGCTGGGAAGGGCGGGGTATAAATAAAATTTATTATTATTTATTATTATTATCCTGGTGGTCCTTCATTTGACAGTGGCTCACCAGGTTGAACAATAAGCAAAATACCACATCTTGGGGGCTTTCGCCTGGAAATCTAATACGTAGTTTCTGCTCCCTGGTATGAGTTTGCTTAGGCTTTGCTGCTCTGCTCGATGGAGTTTCAGGAATTTGGCTGTTTTGTTGCATTTTTAAAAATTGGATTTCTGTTGTTTTATGGATGTGACCGGTAGTCACCTTGCAGGTCCTTTGGAACAGAGAGTAAATAGAATATATATATATAAAATCGTAAAAGGTGGGTGTTTGTGCTGTACCACCTTTCTCCGTAACCGCTTGACCGATTTACTTCAAATTTGGACACAACGTTCCACGGGCATATAGGAAGGTTCTTATGCAGTTAGATTGCAAAATATCACACCTAACCCACCGATGAATGTGATTTTGTGCAAAAAAACACAGTGCCCTCCAGTGGACGAAACACAGCATAACACACTGAAAATGACTCAAACCCCTCCTCCTCCTGTTAGAATGTCACTACCACCAGTCAATAGAAAGGCAAGCCACTCACAAACGCTGCTGCTGCCATCGCCAACCGCAAAAACAGCTATTCCTGTCAGCGGCCAATGCACCATCGGGTGGGGTGTGAAAGGTAGCCAAAACGTCGCATCCGCTATTTGTGCTAATACCTTTCTATTACCTCAGCAGGAGAGCGGAGACTCAGGCCTGTCGGGGGGGGGGAACCTTAACAGCAGACCCAGCCCACAAAAAAACAAAACCCTCTTCACACAGGACGATAAAGCAAGTCTCCACTGACCGGCAGTAAACATCATTTTCACCAAAAACAAAACCTCCAGCACCACAGCCCGCCAGGTCACAAACGGAACTTTCCACCACAAAAAAAAACCAAAAAAAAAAAAAACCAGGTTGCTCAAAAACAATGCGAACTGGAGAGGAGCTGCAAAACCCCTCTCTATTACCTCAGCGGGAGAACAAATACTCAGGCCTGTCAAAAATAAAAATAAAAAATTCCTTAACAGCAGACCCAGCCTACAACAAAAAAACACCCCTCTTCACACAAGATGATGAAGCAAGTCTCACCTGACCGACAATAAACAACAGCCAAATAATTAAAACAAAACAAAAAATATTCAAAGAAACAAGAAATAGTAATAAAAAAAAACATTATGAAAAAACAACTTCATCCAAACTGCAACCGCCAAACAAATCTACCTACAACAACACTATCACCCTCCTACTAATCCTTCTACAACAACAAAGAAGAAACGCAACAACATACAAACCATGCAACATGAACTTGCTCCACCTGTGAATATCCATGCACTTTCTCTAACTTCTCCAATTTCACAAAATAACCCACAGCAACGCGTGGCTGGGCCAGCTAGTAGAGAGATACAGTGGTACCTCGGGTTAAGTACGCTTCAGGTTAAGAACTCCGCTAAGAACAGAAATCGTGCTCTGGCGGCGCAGCGGCAGCAGGAGGTCCCATTACCTAAAGTGGTGCTTCAGGTTAAGAACGGACCTCCGGAGCAAATTAAGTACTTAACCCGAGGTACCACTGTAAATGTTTTTAACAGTTTCCGCTTTGATTTCTGCAACATGCCATCCTGCCTTTAATTCTCCACATTTTGGCTGCAGGAAATGGGGTTTTTGACTTTTGCAATGGTTTTCCACCCCGATGGGTGTTTGTTAAATGCAGAAATCAAGTCACGCCCGTCTCTCTCTCTCTCTGGAGATGAGGGAGGGAAACCATCTGACCCACCGAAAGGATGATTAAAAAAAAAAAGTCCTCGTAAAAATAACAATGTTTCTACAAATGGGAAACAATTCCCTGCATCTCAAGCCCCATCATTTACTCTCCATTTTTATGACCGAGGATTTATGGAGAGGCAGATGACGACCATTTCTCTTGCCATAGATTGGGCACCATGCATTTAAAGGGACAGATCCCCACTCAAAGCCCAAGGTTTAAAAACATAGAACTGGGAATCCCTCCTTTTCCCCCATTAAACCCATTGATAGAACTTAAGGGTGGAAGGCAATGAAGCAGGTAGGTCCACTTACTGCCCCTCCAATACATAGAACCATAAAAGGTCATAGAATCATAGAGTTGGAAGGGACACCAAGGGACACCTTCTTCTTTGCTGATCATTCGTCGCCGAGTAAGATTGTCTTCCATAAACACAGTCTTAACAATGAGTCTGAAGAGAGCCACTGTGGTGTAGTGGTTAAGAGCGGTAAACTCGTAAAAAACAGGAGGAGTTTCCCAGGCGCAATCAAGTTCTGTAAGTTGGGGAACATCGCCCATTGTGCTCAAGCTGAAATGAAAAGGCTGCCGCTTATTGTTGGCCTTCCCTGCTCGCTGCCCTTGTGAATTGCAAACAAGCCATCCACTTAGCCCTCTGAAAACATGTTCTTGAATTTGGGCTCTCTCAGGCTTGCTCCAGTGAGCCAGAGGTAGTAATCAGAAAAGGGTCAGAGCTCCCCAAATAACATGAAATAAATGAAATAGATTGGAAAGATCTGTTAAGATCAAAGCAAAGGAATGACGAAAATATGCAAACTCGCCAATAAATGAAAGATACAAACTCAGCAATATCTGACACAGAAGAATAAAAAGAAAGGAGGAAAGAAATATAGGAGCAATTTATAAAAGGGAAAGAGCAATGTTAAATTGGCAAATGAGAAGAATTAGCAAGTCACCAAGAAAGCATGAAAAATACTAAATTGCATCCTTGTAAAACAGGAGAGGGGAATCTTATAAACATAATAACATAATAAGAGGATCCTGGACCAGGATAATGTTCCATGTAGTCCAGGATCTGGTTTTCTCAGTAGCCAACCAGGGCTTTTTGGGAAACCTGCAAGTAGGAGCAGAACACAACAGCTCTCACCCCCTACTG
The DNA here is from genome assembly GCA_034641395.1 of Darevskia armeniaca. Taxonomy (NCBI): domain Eukaryota; kingdom Metazoa; phylum Chordata; class Lepidosauria; order Squamata; family Lacertidae; genus Darevskia; species Darevskia armeniaca. The sequence goes on along the minus strand of JAWWNF010000458.1, from coordinate 317,899 downwards.
TGGTCTCCAGCAGCTGATATTCAGAATCTTCCACCGGTGGACCAATCCTGGACTACCAGGGGGTCCAGTTTGGCCTATGAGGCCATTTTCCACAAGCCACAGCCACCTGTACATCAGCTGGTGTCATTAGCGATGTCAGCAGATGGGTGGGAGACAGGATTTAATTCTGCATTAGATGCACGCCCTCTCCCCAGAAGGGAACAGGCAAACACAGCCAAGGAAGCAGGATTTAATCGCTGGTCAACAGCTGATGAGCAGGGGTCACAGCTCTTTGCAAAAGCACTCTTTGAAGCAGCTTCTCCTTTAAGCAGGCAGGCCATGACTCCAGGGGAGGGGAGAATGACCCTTCTCTTACCACCCCATACAGTCTGAAAGGAGGACCAGTGAGGCTGCTTCAGAAAGCACTTCTGAAGGCTCAGACAGGTGTGTGGAAGCTGCCTTACACCGGTAGCCTTTTTGCAAAGAGCAAAAAGGCTCTGAAGCCACTGTAGGTTCCCAATTATAAGGGATTTCGAAAGTTGGGTGGGACGGTCAACCACATGATATCATAACAATGTCATGTGATTGTCTGATGGGCAGCCCTGCCTACCTTTCAAATTCACCCCACCTCCCTGAGGCCAAACCTGAAAAGGATCTGGCCTGTGGAGCCAAAAGCGTCCCCCACTCCATTCTAAAACTTCCACCAGTTCAGTCAGGTCTCACCCCCAACTTCCAGGGTCCAGCTGAGAGGTGCCAGAATGCAGTTCCGGTGAGTTCTGGCTGAAGAAAATGCCCTGTAAGGGGCAATGCGAACGTGAGCCAGTGTGGTGTAGTGGTTAAGAGCGGTAGACTTGTAATCTGGTGAACCGGTTTCGCGTCTCCGCTCCTCCACATGCAGCTGCTGGGTGACCTTGGGCTAGTCACACTTCTCTGAAGTCTCTCAGCCCCACTCACCTCACAGAGTGTTTGTTGTGGGGGAGGAAGGGAAAGGAGATTGTGAGCCGCTTTGAGACTCCTTAGGGTAGTGATAAAGTGGGATATCAAATCCAAACTCTTCTTCTTCTTCTGTAAGTAACTGTGGAGGCCAGTTCTGGATCCACATGTACTTCCACAGTGGGGACATTGGTTTCTGGGCAGGAGTTGATCACGGTGTGGATTTGCCTAGCGTGCCTTCCTCTTAGCACGTTTCTCCCTTTTGTCCTGAATTCGAGTGTCTTCAAAGCCCATGATACCTTTGGTCAAGGCTGTTCTCCAACTGGAGCGCTCACAGGCCAGTGTTTCCCAGTTGTCGGTGTTTATGCTACAATACACAGGAGTGCCTGGCGTGCTCTAGTCCATGGGGTCACGAAGAGTCGGGCACGACTAAACGACTAAACAATAACAACATACTACAATACAAGGGACACCAAGGCTCATCTGGTCCAACCCTCTGCAATGCAGAAGATCTGGACACTTGGGGGGTATGGAAGTGCCTTCTGGATCAGGCCAATGGCCCACCCAATCCAGCACCCTGTTCTTACAGGGGCTGATCAGATGCTTGCAGGAGACCAGCAAGCAGGACTTGGGCACAAGAGCCCTCTCCCTTCCTTCAATTTCCAGCAACTGGTATTCAGAAGCATTGCAGCCTCCACTCCATCTGTGGAGGCAGAGCATCTGTGGCCTACAGACCCCTTCCTGCCATAGAAGTGAACGGTTGCCAGCCAGCCCTCATCCCAGCAGAGCAGGTTGCTACGAATCCCGTTCCTCTGAGTCAATGCGAAAAGAAACAAGCCAAAGCACATCCAGAATGCCTGTGCAATGACTCCTCATAAAAACCTGTGCTATATATAGCCTTGCTTTTAATGGCTCTTTACGGCTCAGTGCAATATTTTACTTCAACGGCAATAAAACACGAGATGCGAGGTATTAATCTGGTGGCTTTGAAAGAGCTAAATCATAGCCAGCGTGTGCCCAGTGGGCTGGATTAAGCCGGGACAGAGACGACTCTGTGGACCATTGGCCCAGTGCAACATTGAGCGATGTGACGGGGCCCGACTCTGGCCACAACCTCATCGCTCTTTTGGATGGGTCACAGAGGTAGGAGGCAATGAGCACCTGCCAGGAGTGGCAAGAGATTTGCCTTCCCACAGTCGCCGTAGCTACGAGGCAGGCATAAGAGCAGGGCTCTGCATCAAACAGAAGGAGGCTGTAGCACTCTAGACTTTGCACCACTTCAGGTTGCAAAGATATGTATGAGAGAGACGGTGTTTTGCAAGGCTTTCTGCTTTTTATTTTTTATTTTAAGAAAACAGTAAATTTATATGTACTTGATTCTTTAAAAAAAAACTTCAAAATAGCCTCGGTCCAGTATACTTGAAGGAGGAGGATGGGACAACTTCATGGAGGAGGAGAGGGCAACTGATGGTTACTAGCCAGGATGGCTCTGCCCTGCCTCCACAGTCAGTATAAACAACCTCGGTCTAGTATACCTGAAGGAGCGTCTCCACCCCCATCATTCAGCCCAGACACTGAGGTCCAGCTCTGAGGGCCTTCTGGCGGTTCCCTCCCTGCGAGAAGCAAAGCTACAGGGAACCAGGCAGAGGGCCTTCTCGGTAGTGGCGCCCACCCTGTGGAACGCCCTCCCATCAGATGTCAAGGAAATAAACAACTACCTGACATTTAGAAAACATCTGAAGGCAGCCCTGTTTAGGGAATTTTTTAATGTTTGATTGATTATTGTATTTTAATGTTTTGTTAGAAGCCGCCCAGAGTGGCTGGGGAAACGCAACCAGATTGGCAGGGTATAAATAATAAATTATTATTATTATTATTATTATTATTATTATTATTATTATTATTTCCAAAAAAGACAAATACATTATCGATAAGAAGGACTAACAACAATTTAAGGCTTTCAAAAAGCTTGAATAGACTAAAAACAGATTTAAAACGTGTGTCAGCTTTGTAAACATCTGGGGTGGCTTGTTCAGTGCTTTTTTTCTGGGGGGACGCATACCCCTAAACATTTTGTGAATCTAAGTTTGGCCTCATTGAGGGGCAGTATTCCAATATGAGTAGGAAAATGAGAGTACCCCTAAACATTTTTTAAGGGGGGGGGGTAAGCACTGGGCTTGTCTAAACGAAAATGGTTTTTGCAGGCAGCAAAAAAAGTACAGCGAAGGCCCCCTGCCTGATGTCAACAGGCAGTGAGTTCCAACTGACTTGATCAGCCGTCAGGATACATAGCATTTGACAGGGCAGGTCCCTGCCCTGATGATCTTACAATCCAAAGTTCATTCTCTCCGCAGGAAACACATCACTTTGTAGGAGCTTCTTAGAATCCGTTGGCTGTGGATTGATAGATTGATAGATGTATCTGCTGCCTTTTGTCTCCTTAGCATCAAGATTTCACCTTCATCCTTTTTATTCACTTTCAAGTATAGTGCATTTAAATTGCATTATTTCTCAGCAGCTGAAGTAGCAGTTTTGCTCTGAAAACTGTTGAGTCTGCCTTAGAACGATTTATTCATTATTAACCCTGACTTGCCATTTTCTCTCTTTCATGCATCAGGAAAGTATTAATCAATTAATCAATTGATTCTTTTTATCTTGCGTTTTTGCTCTGGACCCAGAATGCCCAAGGTAGCTGGTGCCATTTTTTAAAATAACACACACCAGTGCTATTTGTCTAGAAAAAGAAGTGCCAGAACTCACCATAAACGCCTCCCTTGTTCTCTTATAATGGCAATGGCGTCCACCTGAGAGGGGCCAGAAATGAATTCTGGCAAGTTCCAGCTGGAGAAAAGCCCTGACACACACACACAAACACACACTTTTTTTAAGTCAATCTAAAGAGATACCAAATGCTAACTGGTTCTTCTTCAGCGTATGGTGGAAGACTCCAAAAGAGGGAAAGGGGTGTTGTCAAATTGGATGGGGGAGAAATTTGATCCGGTTAACATTTAGAGGCAAATCCACACTTTCGGGGGAGGGGGGATGCATCCTTCAAATTGCACTTCTCTGAATTTTGCACGTGTACAACAAGGCACATACTCAGGGCTTTTTATTCCGCCAGAACTCACCAGAACTCACCAATCTTTTATCCAAGAGAGGCATGCGGCTTCATAATATAATTATGTGGTGGACATGCCAAAAAAATAAAGAGTTCTGGAACCTCATCTATGATGAGATGAAAAAGATATTTAAATGAACATTTGCAAAGAAGCCAGAAGCATTTCTAATTGGAATTTTAGGCAGTGATATCCCCAAAAATATAAGAGAAATCTTTTTATATGCAACAGCCACTGCCCAGTTATTAATTGCATCGAACTGGAAAGGGGGGAAAGTACCAACAGTAAGGGAATGGCAGAATAAGTCATTAGACTATGCAGAATTGGCTCAATCGACAGATAGATTAAGGGGAAATACAAAACAATCATTCATGCAAAAATGGGATATGTTCAAGAAATACCTACAAAAATATAACAACGACATAACATGTATGGCAGCGTTTGAATGACCCTTGTGTAAATTAAATACTACTAAGCAAGGAAAAATGGTACGATGTGTTATAAGAAAGTACTAGAAACTATAGTAAGAGTAAGGTAAGAAGTATAAGTACATTCAATGATGTAAATGTCAGGAAATGACGGGAAGTCTGTTTTCATATAATTTAGTTTATTGGAATTTTACTTTGGTTTATTTCTGTTTAGTTAGAAATTATAAGAAATTATAAGAAAAGAGCATTATAAGAAATTATAAAAAAAAGACCATGTACAATCAATAAGATCATGTTTAAATCAATATTTAATGGTATAATTATTTAAGGCTGTACATGTACCTAACATTGTGTATTGATGTAAATTAATAATAATAATTAAAAAAAAACATTAAAAAGGAAACCACAGGAGGGGAGAGTTGGTGTTGCGCTCAGGTCACAGAATCATGGACTCCAAGAATTGCAGAGTTGGATGGGACCCTGAGGGTCATCTAGCCCAACCCCCTGCAATGCAGGAATCCCAAGCAGAGGGCCACCCAAGGTCCTGCTTGCAGGCTTCCAATTGGGGCATCTACTTGGCCCCTGTGAGAACAGGGTGCTAGACTAGAAGGGCCATTGGCCTGATCCCGCCAGCCCACATATTCTTATGTCCTTCAGTAGACGATCTGCCACCCCCAGAAACAGGCTCCAGCAATGGCAAGGGCGAAGCTCTGCGTCCGGATCATAGCTGTCAACCCTCCCTTTTTTGGCAGGAAACTCCCTTATTCCAGTGCCGTTTCCCGCTGCTATCCCGGATTGTTGATATCCCTTAAATTTCCCGGATTTCAAAGGAAGCAGCTCCTCTCCCTCCCTGCCGGCCAGGGAGGCTCCTCAGCCGCGTTGCTCTGCTGCCTATAAGGAGTCCGAGACCCACTGGGGGCGGAGCTTGCATGCCTTGTGCAGCCAGACCCTCACACCCAACCAGACAGCCAGACAGCCTGCCGTCTAAACGCTCGCTCTTTCGCTCACCCGTTCGCGCGCAGCCCCTGGAGCGCAGGGTGGCGAGACTACTTGGTGCCATTGCACCGCCCTCGCGGCATCCCTTATTTTCAAATCCGAAAGTTGACAGCTATGGTCCGGATCCTGGAAGCTGCTCAGTGTTCCTCCATGCGGGGGGGGGGGGGGGGGGGCTGGACCAGATGACCCTTGGGGTCCCTTCCAATGTTATGATTCTGTTGTGGAGCTGGGCCTAATTAACTGCCGACGAGGGTTTGTCTCCAGATTCGCTCAGCCTTTCCTGGCTTTGCTGCTAATGATGACCGAAGCAGGCATCCGAGTGCCTGGAAGCGAAGGCTGTCGAGAGATGCACACCTCGCAAACACCTCAGCAGAAAACGGAGTCGGAGGAGAGAGCAGGGGATCCCCCAAGGCACTCTCTGCACTTGCAAGGTCTCTCTATTCAGCAAACCCGAAAACGTTTCCCACTGCCCGTGTCACTCCTTGGCCGAGGTCCAGCAAAAGCCTTGAACATCAGCCTTATTCAGCAAAGATGAGCCAATTAGGGACGGACAATTGCAAAAGCCTTTTAACCTCTCAGAGTGTTTTCTGCACCTCGTTCTCCGACTGCTCAAAGCAATTTCAAAGCGGCAGATTACCAGGGCATTGTGAAGCTCCTCCAAATCTGGAGATCGCAATTAAATTCCCCATGCCCTGCGTGGGATCAAAACCGAATACGGAAAATATAAAGAGATATGCCCTTCTCTGTCGCCCTTCCCCTTCCACCTCCCCTGGGTCTCGTTATAGATTGTAAGCGCCTTGCGAACAGGGAAATGTCCTCTTGTGCTTTGCAGGAGCAGCAGTTCAGCAGTGGAACAGAGGAGCTGGTGGACTCTCCTTCCTTGGGGGTTTTTAAGCAGAAGTTGGATGGCTATCTGTCAGGGATGCTGGAGCTGAGATTCCTGCAGTGCAGGGGGTTGGACTAGATGATGCAATTCTGGGCTGCATCAATAGGAGTATAGCATCTAGATCAAGGGAAGTAATAGTACCACTGTACTATCAACGGCTTGTCTGGAAGAGACCTAACAGTGGAATCTGTTGCCTGCAAACAAGTCACCGGTCTCTCCTCTTATTTTTCCTCCTGGGAGGAAGCGATGGCCACAAACTTGGATGGCTTTAAAACAGGATTGGACAAATTCATGGAGAATGCTATCCGTGGCTACTTAGCATGATGGCTCTTCTCTGCTACATCTGGAGGCAGCGATGCTCCAGAGGTCTGGTGACTTCTGTTTCAGTGTATCTGAAGAAGTGTGCATGCACACGAAAGCTCATACCTAGAACAAACTTAGTTGGTCTCTAAGGTGCTACTGGAAGGAATTTTTTTATTTTATTTTGCTTTGATGTTTTATTCTGTTTTTAATATTCTGTTGGGAGCTGCTCTGAGTGGCTGGGGAAACCCAGCCAGAGGGGCGGGGTATCTATATATATAAAATCGTTCAAGTTGGATGTTTGTTAACGATCGCCTTTCTCTGTAACCCCTTGATCGATTCTGTTCAAATTTGGACACAACGTTCCATGCCCAGATGGGAGTGATCATATGTACTTACATTGCACAAATACCACACCTTTCCCAGGTAAAAATGTGATTTTGTGCAAAAAATATAGCGCCCTCCAGTGGACGTTAAACAGCACAGCACAACACACCTGTTTCTGACCCCCCCTCCTTTCCCGACATCACTACTACCATCCAATCGACAGACAGACCGCCCACAAACACTACCGCTGGCTCCGCCGGCGGGTTACAGAGCCACGCCGGGAGGAATCGCCATTTTCGCGGTTTGCGACACTACCTCTGTAATAAACAGTTGTAGAAACGAAGACAAAAATGGGAGGGGCTAACGGAGAACACATAGACTGAACTTCAATGAGATAAGGTGTAAGTAAACATACGCTTTCTCTTTCATACTGTATCTTACTTTTGCATTTCACCAAATCAACCACAGCAAGGCGTGGCCGGGTCAGCTAGTAAATAATAATAATGCAGCCACACCAGTTAAACTCCTCCAATGAAGGACAGCCCACCACCTTCCAAGAGAGTCCATTGCACTGTTGAACAGCTTTTACTCTCAGGAAGTTCTTCCTAGTCAGAATCAGCTTTCTTGTATTTTGAATCCGTTGGTTCAGGTCCTGCCCTCTGGAGCAGGATTCAAGCACAAGGGCAGCACATGGTCCCCTCCTGTGGTTTTGAGCTACTGATATTCAGAAGCATTGCTGCCTCCAATTGCAGAGACAGAACATAGCCAAGATGGCTAGCATCCATCCGTAGTCCTCCATGCATCTGTCTAATCTTCTTTTAAAACCATGTAGCTTAGGGTCTGTCAGATTTGCTTAACAGTTGCTCGTGAGTAAAGACCAAGTCCGTCTTGTCTTTCAACTATTTTATTGTGCAAAGTATGTACAGTGCGGAGCTATCCTAAAACATGACCTCCTAGTCGCTAGCAGAATCCGGAAGTGCCCCCCTCCTGTTGCGGCGCCAACACCAGAGTCTCGGCACTCTGAAGTGCCGCCTCCTTGGTCCCCTGACCCCTCTGCGCAAAGCAGACGCCAGAAACGGTGTCTCCCCCTCCGAGTGGGTCTGCTGAGCAGTGCTGGGTCTCTCTGCATCATCCTGGAGACCCCTTCCCCTGGTAACTCCTCCTCCCCCGGGGAGGAGCTGGAAGACTCACTGGGAGACGTGTCCGTCGACAGCAGAGGCTGAGGCTGCCGGTACCCACTCAGTGACTGGCAGGGGAGGGCATGTCCCTGACAGGGACTATTACTGCCTCCTGTGGCAGTGAGTTCCATGGTTTAACTATGTGCCTATCTAACCCAGGCCAAGATTAGTGTTGGATTCCTTTATTGGGCTATGCTGTGCTTGGTCCCTCCCTACCCTGGTCCGATCAGGCAGATGCTTCTATTCTCCTCTTCTGCTTTTTGCAGATTTCAGCACCGCTTTCTGCAAACCTGGGCCATTCTCTTCCTCCTCCTCTTCCCTGCTTCCCACTCCAAATGCCAGCAGCTTTCCTCCCTGTCTCGTAAATTTTTTAACAAGACCACCCTCGGAGTGAGCAGACTTGCCAACTTTTCATGGGTTTATTGCTGGTCTCAGGAGATTCATTGTATTATTAATGGCCTCCAAAAATCACAAGCCTTGCAATAAGAAAATCATGATAGCATCAGCTTTCATGGTTTGAAAGAGAAGAAGGTGTTCTTTCCCCCCCCCCCTGTTCTTTTTTAAAGCCCCCTTGGATGAGAGGAAAAACATTAAACTGCAGGAGGAACATAACCTTAAACTCAGGAAATGGGAGCAGGTTTGGCGGCAAAGTCACATTCAGAGGCGGACCTCTCTCCTTGTGAAGGCAGTTGCTCACACTCCATGGCACTCGAGCTCAGCCCTTCCCCAACCAGCTGCCCTCTTGCGGGCAATGGTCAAGGATGATGGAAGCTATCATAAGAAGAGCCTGCTGGACCAGGCCCATCTAGCCCAGCATCCTGTTCTCACGGTGACCAAGCAGGATTTGAACACAAGAACCCTCTCTCCTCCTGTGCTTTCCAGCATCTGGTATTCAAGAACCATTGATAGTCTCCTCCTCCTTGAATTTGGGAGTGAGTTCCATGGTTTAGCAGGTGGCGCTGTGGGTTAAACCACAGAGACTAGGGCTTGCTGATCAGAAGGTTAGTGGTTCGAATCCCTGCGACGGGGTGAGTTCCTGTTGCTTGGTGCCTGCTCCTGCCAACCTAGCAGTTCAAAAGCACGTCAAGTGCAAGTAGATAAACAGGTACCGCTCCGGCAGGAAGGTAAACAGCGTTTCCGTGTGCTGCTCTGGTTCTCCAGAAGCGGCTTTGTCATGCTGGCCACATGACCCGAAAGCTGTACGCCGGCTCCCTCGTCCAATAAAGCGAGATGAGCCCCGCAACCCCAGAGTCGTCCACAACTGGACCTAATGGTCAGGGGTACCTTTACCTTTTTCCATGGTTTATCTATGCACTACATGCAAAAGCACTTTCTTTTATCTGTCTTGAATCTTCCATATTCAGCTTCATGGGATGTCCATGCATTCCAGTGTTATGAGAAAGGAGATTCCTACTAAACATTGGGAAGAACATTCTGAAGGCAAGAGCTGTTCGATGGTGGAATGGTATCCTTTGGGAGGTGGTGAACTCTCCTTCCTTGGAGGTTTTTAAGCAGAGGTTGGATGACCATGTGTCATGGGTGCCTTAGTTGAGATTCCTAAATTGCAGGCCCCTTGAGGTCCTTTCCAACTCTACAATTCTATGATTCTGCAAATGCTGTTGCTTTCAGGTCCTGAATGTAGGCTTCCCAACATGAGCATCTGGTTGGCTGCTGGGAGAACAGGATGTTGGGTCAAATGGGCCTCCTTTGGCCTCATCCAGCAGGCAGGTTCTTCTTACCATTTGACCAACCCTAGTGGGGTGCCACAGGGTTCTGTCTTGGGCCCAGTCTTATTCAACATCTTTATCAATGACTTGGATGATGGGCTTGAGGGCATCCTGATCAAGTTTGCAGATGACACCAAATTGGGAGGGGTGGCTAATACCCCAGAGGACAGGATCACACTTCAAAATGACCTTAGCAGATTAGAGAATTGGGCCAAAGCAAACAGGATGAATTTTAACAGGGAGAAATGTAAAGTACTACACTTGGGCAAAAAAAATGAAAGGCACAAATACAGGATGGGTGACACCTGGCTTCAGAGCAGTACATGTGAAAAGGATCTAGGAGTCTTGGTAGACCACAAACTTGACATGAGTCAACAATGTGATGCAGCAGCTCAAAAAGCCAATGCAATTCTGGGCTGCATCAATAGGAGTATAGCATCTAGATCAAGGGAAGTAATAGTACCACTGTATTCCGCTCTGGTGGTCAGACCTCACCTGGAATACTGTGTCCAGTTCTGGGCACCACAGTTCAAGAAGGATACTGACAAGCTGGAACGTGTCCAGAGGAGGGCAACCAAAATGGTCCAAGGCCTGGAAACGATGCCTTATGAGGAACGGCTTAGGGAGCTGGGTATGTTTAGCCTGGAGAAGAGAAGGTTAAGGGGTGATATGATAGCCATGTTCAAATTTATATATTTGAAGGATGTCATATAGAGGAGGGAGAAAGGTTGTTTTCTGCTGCTCCTGAGAAGCGGACACGGAGCAATGGATTCAAACTACAAGAAAGAAGATTCCACCTAAACATTAGGAAGAACTTCCTGACAGTAAGAGCTGTTTGACAGTGGAATTTGCTGCCAAGGAGTGTGGTGGAGTCTCCTTCTTTGGAGGTCTTTAAGCAGAGGCTTGACAGCCACCTGTCAGGAATGCTTTGATGGTGTTTCCTGCTTGGCAGGGGGTTGGACTGGATGGCCCTTGGGGTCTCTTCCAACTCTAGGATTCTATGATACTATGAAGGCTTCCCAACATGAGCATCTGTTTGGCCACTGGGAGAACAGGATGTTGGGTCAAATGGGCCTCCTTTGGCCTCATCCAGCAGGCAGGTACTTCTTACCATTGGACCAATTGATCACTTTATTGCATGCATGTTCTTACCTCGTCGAAATATTAGGAAAATATTGATGACTCCCAGAATCCTTTCTGGCTTTGAAGCCCATAATTTTACAGACTTCCAGCAAGTTGTGGCGCACACTCCTCTCATCCCATCACCGCCACCACTAATTGGCATTTGCAGGCAATATTTTACAATGCCAAATCTGCCCGGGAAAGGACTTAATGTGCAGGTTGCAGAGCTATTAAGTGGAGACTGATGTTTCACCCACCCAAAGAGAGAGGAGGAAGACTCCCCCCCCCCCCCGCCATTGCCTTTCAGGGCTATAATTGAGCGCGAAGCACTTTCAAATCGTTGAAAAATGGTTCTTAAGTCTTTAAAAGAGGTGGTTTAAAAAACCCTTTATATATGAATATTTTGACAGCTGTTGGAACTATTGCACGAGGAGATCAGATAATTAACTCGGGAGGTTCTTGGGGAGTTCCGTGTTGTCATTTATCCTGGCAATTCCAGATAACAAGAGCTCAGCTCAGCTAGATACTCAGATGCCACTCTTTTCAGATGGGTCCACATTTACATCACCGTTGGAAGAGGAGGCGTCAGGGTTTGGTATAGCTGTTGGGAATATGTCAGGACTCCTGGTTCAGCTCTGGGTGTTCATCTCAAAGGTTGGCCTTTGTCAGAACAGGACTAGATGGGCTACTGGCCTGATCTTGCAGGCTCTTCTTCGACTTGTACCTCCTGCTTTCTCACCTATCCCAGACCAGGTGAGCAAGAGAAGAAGAAGAAGAAGAAGAAGAAGAAGAAGAAGAAGAAGACGAAGAAGAAGAAGAAGAAGAAAAGTTTGGATTTGATATCCCGCTTTATCACTACCCGAAGGAGTCTCCAAGCGGCTCACATTCTCCTTTCCCTTCCTCCCCCACAACAAACACTCTGTGAGGTTTATGGGGCTGAGAGACTTCAGAGAAGTGTGACTAGCCCAAGGTCACCCAGCAGCTGCATGCGGAGGAGCGGGGAAGCAAACCCGGTTCACCAGATTACGAGTCTACTGCTCTTAACCACTACACCACACTGGCTCATAGTGGTGGCAAGGAGAAGGAATATCAGCATCTGCACACCCTTTTTTAAAATGTTTGCATTCTATTTAATTTGGGGGTAAATTATGAGCTGAGCCCAAACTTCTCTGCAGTTTGGGCTGAGATCATAATTAGCTCCACCCCTGCCTCCAGTGTGAGCCCTCTCTGCTGCCTTGGCCCCCTCTTCCCTGCTGAAACATCAGCTTGAAAGGGTTATCTCCATGTTGTGGGACACTCTGGTGGGCTTCCTGGCCTTGTAAAATGGTCTGCAAGAGAGTAAGTGGCGCCCCCAAGTGACCAGATGGAGGAAGCTTTATAGAATTGAAGAGGCTTCCACTCTCCCCCACCCCCTTTTTTTTAATGACCCTCGATTGGTTAACGTTCTGTGGGCACACAGGCTACTCAAAAATAAAATAAAACGCTACTCAAAAATAAAACAAAACGCGGGCTTCTACGGAGTCTGTCACATCTTTGTAGCCAAAGATTCCATCTCAATTGGGGAAGCCGGCATATGTTCCAGTCGGCTGCAATCTGTCAGATGAGCCCATCTCGTCCTCTGCGCTGCTTTCCTATCACTTACGATGATGAATGTGCTTTTATTTATTTATTTGTTTACCTCCCCCACTCCTCGCCAGTCATCGTGAAACATTTGGCGAGCATCTTTGTCGCCTGCCATCTGCGTGGGTGGGGAAAGTGGTCCGGGAATTTTGCAGGGATAATGTCACCGTTTGAAATCCGAAGGTAGCTGAGATGTAATCAAACGGAACATTTTTATTTTTTTATTTTTTTAAAAAAATCATTTTGTCGCTTCCTGATGTTCTTTACTCAATTTCTGAATGGGATTAGGAGGAGCAGATTTCACTGAAGGTTCTCCCATTGTTTCGGGGATGACCCATGGATGATGACCATGGGTTTCAGTGGGCTGGGCTCTGATCACAGGAGATGCTTGGCAGGGGGTTGGACTGGATGGCCCTTGTGGTCTCTTCCAACTCTATGATTCTATGAGATCTTGAGAACTTCCCCTCATAAGTCCTTCTCTACCTGTACGAAGCTGATGTGCTGAGCGGGTGAGATCCTGGGAGCCTCGCGCCACCTTCACAGAGGCCGGTAAGCAAGTTGGAGGGCTTAGAAACTCTTTCCACAGAAGGAAAACCCAGCAAGGAAAGAGCTTTTAAAGCCCTCTGCCATGCTTTCTGGGCTCTGGGACCCCTTGGTGGCTCTTGTGAGCTCTCACTTGCCCCCTTCCGATGTTTCTTTCCGGGTCTCGCTCAAGGCTGCGACATACCCTCCAACATTTCTCCTGTGAAAATAGGGACGTCCTGTCACGCAAGTAAATTGTGCATAAGTTTCAGGCCTGCTGACTTACTTGTTTGTGCTTCCTGCTTTGGGAAGGGACGTCGCTCAGGTGCAGAGCAGAAGGTCCCAGGTTCATCTCCAAGGAGGGCTAGGGAAGATTCCCTGCCCCACACTCTGGAGAACCACTTCCACGTCAGTGGAGATGATCCAGATGTGCCAACGGTCTAACTCTGTATAAAGCAGCTTCCGATGGAACAAACAATGGGGAAAGGTCCACAATATCAAATGATACTTGACATTAGTTTCAGGGTTTGTCCTAATGTCCATTAGTTCCATCAACAACTCCCATCAAGCCCAATCATTGGCCATGCCAACTGATGCTGATGGCAGATGTGGTCCAGAATATCTGGAGTCCAAGGCATCTCTCCCAGCCAGCCTGCAGCCAGCCTGCCCAAGATGGATCCCCCTCCTCCTCCTCCATCCTTCTTCTCCCCAGCAACCTCTTTTCCTGTCACCTCACACCCAATTACTCTGGCAACCTTCCCAAACCCCAGTCTCTATGGACACTTCAGGACAAGAGGGGACTGGACAGTTCTCTTGCATTGCCAAAGGCCCTCAATGACCCTCTATTGTTTCTGAATGGCTCTAGCTTGGCCAGGTCTTTTTGCACAGGCTAGCCCAGGAATTCCTCTGCAGCTTGTATTCTCCCTTCACATCCCAAATAATCAAAATCCTACCATTTATAAATTTATAAGATTTTTTTTGGGGGGTCCCCTCCAAATCTATAACAGAATTCTGCATTTTTAAAATTGTCATTTGTGAACCATTCTGAGATTTACAGATAAAGCGCACTAAACAAATTTAATAAAGAAAATAATAATAATAATAATAATAATAATAATAATAATTATTATTATTATTATTATTATTATTATTTATTTATTTATTTATACCCCGCACATCTGGCTGAGTTTCCCCAGCCACTCTGGGTGGCTATCAACAGAACATTAAAATGCAATAATCTATTAAACATTAAAAGCCTCCCTAAACAGGGTTGCCTTCAGATGTCTTCTAAAGGTCTGGTAGTTGTTGTTCTCTTTGGCATCTGGTGGGAGGGCGTTCCACAGGGCGGGTGCCACTACCGAGAAGGCCCTCTGCCTGGTTCCCTGTAACTTGGCTTCTCGTAGTGAGGGAACTGCCAGAAGGCCCTCGGAGCTGGACCTCAGTGTCCGGGTAGATCGATGGGGGTGGAGACGCTCCTTCAGGTATACTGGACCGAAGCCATTTAGGGCTTTAAAGGTCAGCACCAACACTTTGAATTGTGCTCGGAAACGTACTGGGAGTCAATGTAGGTCTTTCAAGACCGGTGTTATGTGGTCTCGGCGGCTGCTCCCAGTCACCAGTCTAGCTGCCGCATTCTGGATTAGTTGTAGTTTCCGGGTCACCTTCAAAGGTAGCCCCATGTAGAGCGCATTGCAGTAGTCCAAGCGGGAGATAACCAGAGCATGCACCACTCTGGCGAGACAGTCTGCGGGCAGGTAGGGTCTTAGCCTGCATACCAGATGGAGCTGGTAGACAGCTGCCCTGGATACAGAATTAACCTGCACCTCCATGGACAGCTGTGAGTCCAAAAAGACTCCCAGGCTGTGCACCTGGTCCTTCAGGGGCACAGTTACCCCGTTCAGGACCAGGGAGTCCTCTACGCCTCCCCGCCTCCTGTCCCCCAAAAACAGTACTTCTGTCTTGTCAGGATTCAACCTCAATATAATAATAGTTTTTTCCTTATCAAAGTTTCTAGCAGAAGGAGCAAAAGAAAAGGATGAGTGGTTAGATAAAGTCAGATGGGAGGCTCTTTATTGTGGGCTGATAAGGCAGCTTCCGGTTCTCTTATGACACAACGGAAGTGAGAAATAGGAGCAGGGAATTCTAGGCTCAAATTGCTGAGTCGCTTTGCTGCTACTTTGCATGCCAGCGTTCTTTCTTTCTTTCTCTCTTTCTCTCTCAAGGTGGCCCAAATTCAACCTCCAGGATTCATTAAAAGATTGTAAAATGCAAAACGTCATTTGCAAACTTTTAAAAAAATAATAATAGTTTGTTGCTGGTTTTTTTAAGCGCTCTTTCCTCCTAGCTCAGATTCATAGACCTGGGACATTACTGCTGCAAGGCGGAGAGGGGGGAGAGAGAAAGTCATTAAAAAAAAAAACAAGGCAGCTGACTTTTGCTTACAGCCATACGCTGCCTGGAAAATCAATAAGAATTAAGCTTGATGCATAAAAACATTATTAGAGTTTTATAGGGTTTCTTTATGGGCTGCCTTTTTAATTTACAATGCGAGATTGCCATGTCTATAAAAACGGGGAGAGAAGTTTAATAAAATACGTATTACGAGGAAAGGACTGCGTCAGAAGGAGGGGGGGGGAGTTGTTACCATACCAGGTTCTTTGGCTCCTGAGAACAAAATGACGTGAGGTTAATTGAGGAGAAAAGATGAGGGAGCAGGCAGGGAAGGTGACAGTGGATAGTAAAGAGACAGTCAAAGTCAGCTCCGGGCATCCGGTGCCGGGAGATAGAGATGTCAGGAAGGAACAGGTTGCTGGGGCGGCTGCTTGCAATCCATCTATCCATGGAGCCAGGAAGGGGGAATGGAAAAGACCAAAAGTCACAGGGACGCTGTAGCCCAGAGGGAACAAAAGAACAATCTCCGGACGTGTGGGAATGTTCAGGGTGGCAGGAGAGGATATATTCATTAATATCCTTCCTAACTTGTGCTAGCAAGTTCCATTACTTAGCAGAGTTCACATTCCCCTTTTACATGCACAGCAGATAGCTGGTTGCAGGCTCGTGTGAGCCTCTCACTATTATACAATTCAATCTGTCTCAGATTGAATTGTACGTTTCTGGTAAGTTCCCTTGAATCCCTCTTAAAAGAATAAAGACGCCACCATCTTATTCAAAGTCAATAAAAGAAGTTTACTCACATCAGTTCACAGTTGGATCCCTGAAGGCAGACTTAGTTACAAAATATGTACATGTGGATCTACCCCATATGGGGGAATAATCCCAGTGCTTCTGCTAACTGAGAGCTAGCAGAGCAGTCCTAGCTAAAAGCTGGTCAAATGAAGAAGGAAGTCAAAAAGAGAGAGGTGTGCTGCATGACTCCTCCTTTTGTTACCTGGACAGGTGAGGTCACGCCCACCTTCTATCACATGCAAATGGAAGGATGCTCCAGCCAGGAGGAACAGGAAGTTTCGACTGCCTGGACCAAACATTCCCTTGCATGTCCACTCTAGGAAAACAAGGAATGTTGTACTTGACTGCTCCCAGTGGATTACCTCCCACAGAAAGATCAGGCCAATGGCTCATCTTGTCCAGCATCCTGTTCTTACAGTGGCCGACCAGATGCCCCTTTTGGGAAGGATACAAGCAGGAACCAAGCCCAGGAAGACTCTCCCCTGCCCTGTGTCTTCCAGCAGCGGTAGCACTGGCATTGGGAAATAGGGACATTCCTGGATCAAATTAGAAGCTGAGACAGCTTACATAGTTGCGTGTAGAGGTCACCAAGACACTCCCACCAATAAATTCACACATGAGACGTAATTTTTGTTTGGGTTTTTGGCATAGTTTTGGCCACAACTTTATTGAATTACAAAACACGTGAGTGGTTGCGTAGGCATTGGTTCACGCTGTCCGACGGGACAGAGCTGACCACTTGTCAGCGGGGGGAAACCAGTCTGGGGAGAGTTGAATGGAGGCTGGTAGCAGAGACCTCCCCCTTCCCCAGAGGTCCCAGGGGCTCATGCACGGCCCTGCAACCCTACCGTGTTCGGACAAGCATATTGAGCCGCTGGATTCCTTTAAGGGAATTCCCATCACACCATGATCACTTTTGGAGGGCTACCGCCCCTCCCATTAACCAACACAACCAATACCTAACCGCCAACCTTACAAGTTGTGACTAGTTGCTACGTAGTAGGCGAAAACCAAATGGCACAGCCAATCATCCAAATGGAAAAATTCCTCAACAGCAGATGACCCTATGACAGGCAACAGCAAGGTCAACCAGGCCTATACCAGGGAGAGGGGGCGGGAGATCCGAAGCTTGCAGCAAAGAGGAAGGTCGCACCACGTGCTGACCAATATAAAGGACACTGGGCTGTCCATCACAAATAGATACATGTGTTTTTCCCCAGCAACACACTGGGTCAATACTAGATGTGGCCAGCAAGCCCCAGCTACAAGGGGAGGTGGCTTTCCTGCCCCCACCGCAACACAAGCTCTCTGTGAATGGAGAACTCGCTTTCTGGGACTGTCCCCGGAAGATAGGGACACTTGGAGGGTATGATATCAGGAAATTGCTCCAAGCTCAACGGGCAGCAAAAGTGCCGTCTCCCTCTCTCTGCAACACCCCTGCCTCTCTAGTCCTAATAGGCAGAATTTGCAGACTGCAGCTTAAGCATAACTTGCTGGTCACCTGGGATGCCAAACATGCTAACTGGGTTTTGCTCTGCGCAGACCACATGAGTGAGACCTCCAAACAATTTGCAGCTAGGCAGAAAAGTTTCCTCTGGGCCCAACAAAGTGGTGTGTTTTCTTCTTCTTCTTCTTCTTCTTCTTCTTCTTCTTCTTCTTCTTCTTCTTCTTCTTCTTCTTCTTCTTCTTCTTCTCCTTCTCCCCTGAGTGTCAACAGGATTTTAATTTGCCTTGTGATGATGAGGAACCTTTGAAGGCAGCAAAGCTGCCGAAGAAGGTCAAAAGGCAATTAAAAACATGGAGAGAGACTCCTTTCTCTCTTCTGGGGGGAAGAAAAACTCGCTAATTAGCCCAAACCGGTATGAAACAGCAAGCCCTTTCATTTGGAAACTGTACTGCGTCTGCTATCAAACAAATTGATTAGCTGCCGAATCACAATCAGAACGCTTGGATAAAGTGTTAATTGGCAGAATCAATTAATTGCAGGATTTTGATACCACCTCCCCCCAACCCCAGCCCCGCCGTCTCCTAAATGGGGGTAATGTATGGCTGTATGGGCTTGGAGTTAAGAGATGCAGGATTAGGGCTTTTGAGCAATCCCAGGTGGCCAAAGTCTTTTCAGGGGAAGTTTCTTTCTTGGGTTGTGGTGGTGTCATTCTTCCCATATTGTGTCCCCCCCCCCCACTTATGCTGTCAGAAATTATATACAATAGGGAGCACATTATTCCGGTATACATTTATTAAAAGCTTTGTGCTTGGTTGCTTGACTCAAGGGAAAATGCACTAGTAATAACTTCTTCCCTCTAGAGCAAGGAAACGTTTTGCAGGGGAGTGCAATTATAAGCGACAATGAAAAAGCAGGGGGGGGGACACATTCCAGAGGTGCCCCACAGCTATTTTCTTAACAAAATAAAACAATTCCTTCCAGTAGCACCTTAGAGACCAACTAAGTTTGTTCTTGGTATGAGCTTTCGTGTGCATGCACACTTCTTCAGATACACTGAAACAGAAGTCACCAGACCCTTATATATAGTGGGAGGGTGGGGAGGGGTATCAGATGGGTGATTGGCTGATAGGTGTGGTAAACCTGTTGTCTGTAATACCAAACTTAAAACCACGGAGAGACCTGGTCTGAATAGAGACATTGGATTCTTATCTCATTATACATGATAAAGCTATTTTTGGCCATCTCATCCCTTGCTTTTTCCTGTAAGAGCAATTGCAGTCGTTAACTGTTGTCAACAGGTCCCCTCCCTCTCACTATATATAGTGACTTCTGTTTCAGTGTATCTGAAGAAGTGTGCATGCACACGAAAGCTCATACCAAGAACAAACTTAGTTGGTCTCTAAGGTGCTACTGGAAGGAATTGTTTTATTTTGTTTTGACTATGAAGAAGAAGAAGAAGAGTTTGGATTTGATATCCCGCTTTATCACTACCCGAAGGAGTCTCGAAGCGGCTAACATTCTCCTTTCCCTTCCTCCCCCACAACAAACACTCTGTGAGGTGAGTGGGGCTGAGAGACTTCAAAGAAGTGTGACTGGCCCAAGGTCACCCAGCAGCTGCATGTGGAGGAGTGGAGACTCGAACCCGGTCTCCCAGATTAGAGTCTACCGCTCTTAACCACTACACCACACTGGCTCTCTATGACAGACCAACACGGCTATCTACCTGTAACTGGAGCTATTTTCTTATTGCTGAGTAGGCGGCTGGACCGCAGAGCGATGATGGTGCAAAGATACGAAGTGATGGGCTCCCTGCAGGTTCAGATAAAAGAAAGCGTTTAGTCATGCAGTGCAGAGTTAAACTGTGGAACTCCCTCCCACAGGAGGCAGGGATGGCCACCAAACTGGATAGCTTTAAGAGAGGATTGGACAAATTCATGGGCTAATGATGGCTCCTAGCCAGGATGACTATGCTCTGCCTCCATGGTCGGAGGCAGAAATGCTTCTGAATACCAGTTGCTAGAAGCCAGAAGAAGGAAGAACAGTCTTGTGTTCAAGTCCTGCTTGTGGTCATTGACCACAACTGCTCATTGACCACAACAAGGCAGGTCATTGACCAGAACAATAAGGATTCGATTTCCCAGTGGTCTTTGAGGCACTTTTGCTAAGTGACTGGCAAGCGAGAGAGCTTTCGTAAAGAAAACTTGAGCTGGAAAGTATGGAATACTTAGTAGTTAGAGTTCTCCATGCTTGTTGTTGTTGTTGTTTAGCCGTTTAGTCGTGTCCGCCTCTTCGTGACCCCATGGACCAGAGCACACCAGGCACTCCTGTCTTCCACTGCCTCTCGCAGTTTGGTCAGACTCATGTTGGTAGCTTCGAGAACACTGTCCAACCATCTCATCCTCTGTCATCCCCTTCTCCTTGTGCCCTCCATCTTCCCCAACACCAGGGTCTTTTCCAGGGAGTCTTCTCTTCTCATGAGGTGGCCAAAGTATTGGAGCCTCAGCTTCAGGATCTGTCCTTCCAGGGAGCACTCAGGGCTGATTTCCTTCAGAATGGAGAGGTTTGATCTTCTTGCAGTCCATGGGACTCTCAAGAGTCTCCTCCAGCACCATAATTCAAAAGCATCAATTCTTCGGCGATTAGCCTTCTTTATGGTCCAGCTCTCACTTCCATACATCACTACTGGGGGGAAAGAGGGGGACTTCCCTCCCCCCCAAAAAACCACAATAATTTTTACCCCACCACCACCACAAAAAAATACATAAAATTGGGAGTCATGGATATGTGATCCCCACCCCCTGAGCTTAAAGAACGCTGCAGCCTTCATTCAGTACAGCTTTTGCATGATCAAGAATTGGAGCACAGCCCCCTCCCCAAAAGCCTTGGATCCAAAGCTTCTGTCAATTTAAATATTTATTTATTAATACCTCCCCTCTCCCATCACCTCCCCCGCCTCAAATTCAACACACACAGGGGATTAATTATTCCAATTTAGTTTTGAGTGTGATTTCCCAACTATTTTTAATTAATGATTTGCCTGCTAGGAAGCTTGTGCAAACTGGTGCAGGGGGCAAAGAGTGAGAATCGTGTTTCGATTCGAGGCCCCTGTCAGATTGCAACGTAGCACAGAGGGATGCAGAGATGCCACTCGGTTGACATTCCTGGGCTTCCCTTCAGAATTAAGGAGCACCAACAGAGACCCTCTTATTTTTTAAAGCTACATTCCCTTATGGGCATCCTTCCAGAGATCATGTTCCCAGGATGGGTGAAGATTAGGGATGGGTGAAGCATCTCATGTCTCTACATCATTTGGGACGACAGGAGAACTAATGCCAGTGTACTGGAAGAAGCAAAGATCACCAGTGTCGAAGCAATGATTCTTCAACATCAACTTTGTTGGACTGGTCATGTTGTGCGGATGCCTGATGATCGTCTTCCAGAGCAACTACTCTATTCTGAACTTTAAAATGGAAAGCATAATGCTGGTGGTCAACAAAAGAGGTGTAAAGACTCTTTCAAGGCAAATCTAAAAAAGGTACAGGTAGGTAGCCGTGTTCGTCTACCATAGTCAAAACAAAACAAAAAAATAAAAAAATCCTTCCAGTAGCACCTTAGAGACCAACTAAGTTTGTATGAGCTTTCGTGTGCATGGGGATATCTGAAGAAGTGTGCATGCACACGAAAGCTCATACCTAGAACAAACTTAGTTGGTCTCTAAGGTGCTACTGGAAGGAATTTTTTTATTTTGTTTTGACTAAAAAAGGTAGTAGAAACACCAACAATTGGGAAACACTGGCCTGCGAGCGCTCCAGTTGGAGAACAGCCTATGTGTCCACAGAAGTTTCTTTGCTTGTGGCCCCCAAGTGGATTGGTCATGTTGTGCAGATGCCTGATTATCGTCTTCCAAAGCAACTACTCTATTCCAAACTTAAAAATGGAAAGCGTAATGCTGGTGGTCAACAAAAGAAGTTCAAAGACTCTCTCAAGGCAAATCTTAAAAAATGTAGTATAAACACCAATAATTGGGAAACACTTGCCTGCAAGCGCTCCAGTTGGAGAACAGCCTTTACCAAAGGTGTCATGGACTTTGAAGACACTCGAACTCAGGACTCAAGGGAGAAATGTGTTAAGAGGAAGGCACGCTTGGCAAATCCACACTGATCAACTCTCATCCAGAAACCTATGCCCCCACTGTGGAAGGACGTGGGGATCCAGAATTGGCCTCCACAGTCACTTACAGACTCATTGTTAAAACCGTGCTTATGGAAGACAATCTTACTTGGCTACAAGGGATCGCCAAAGAAGAAGAAGAAGTTTCTACATTGGTAGCATAAAAATCAAAGGGTTCTGTGCCTGGGGACACAGGAAAATAACTTGAAGGGGGTACATAAGGACACTTATGGTATTTATTTTACTACAATTCTTTTCTGCCTCTTCTCCAAGCATTCAAGGTGACATGCATAGTTCTCCTCCTGTGAACTTCATTGCTGAATGAGGGTTTGAATTCTGGTCTCTCCCAGGTCCTAGTCTGACACTCTAACCACTGCACCACACTGCCTCTTGCATATGAACACCATGGGAAGCTCTCTGTTTTTCTTTCAGGGCTGCTGTTGCAGATGTTCCCAAATCAGAGCGCAAAATCCAGACTCTCCCCCCTTTGCCTTGGGCCACAGGGAGAATCCCAGCTTCATCTCCTCCTTATGCATCCTGAATTTTGCCCTAAAGCAAGATGTGTTCCCCAGTGCCGTCTCCATTCCCCCGCTTCCCCTCTGCACCGTCAGCAGCCTTCACCCTCAGAAAAAAAATGCTCTCCTAGGTAGGTGCACGACTCTCTTCATTATTTAAAAAAAGAGCATGCTAAATACGGCATGAAATATTTATGCTGTACGACTTGTATGATAAGAATATTAGATCGCTAGAGATTGCTCTAATTGAAATTGTCTTCAAGTGATGCAAGAGCTCGCTTTTGCCTTCCCTCGTTAAAAACTTAAAACAAATAAGAGACGGGGAAGTTGCAGCCCGGAATATTCTTTCCATCATCATCTTTCGGCTGTATGTGGTTTTTTGTGGTCTGCAACATGAAATGAGCTCCCTTGGATCCAATATATCTTTGGCACCAGCAGGATTTTTAAAAATCCCATGCACTATATCAGGAGTCAGCAACCTTTTTCAGCCGGGGACTAGTCCACCGTCCCTCAGACCATGTGGTGGGCAGGACTATATTTTGAAGGAGAAAATGAACGCATTCCTATGCCCCACAAATAACCCAGAGATGCATTTTAAATAAAAGGAAACATTCTACTCATGTGAAAACACACTGATTCCCGGACCATCTGCTGGCCGGATTGAGAAGGTGATTGGGCCGCATCCAGCCCACGGGCCTTAGGTTGCCTACCCCTGCACTATATTAAGGTAAAGGTAAAGGGACCCCTGACCATTCGGTCCAGTCGTGTCCGACTCTGGGGTTGCAGCGCTCATCTCGCTTTATTGGCAGAGAGCCGGCGTACAGCTTCCAGGTCATGTGGCCAGCATGACACAGCCGCTTCTGGTGAACCAGAGCAGCGCACGGAAACGCCGTTTACCTTCCCGCCAGAGCGGTTCCTATTTATCTACTTGCACTTTGACGTGCTTTCGAACTGCTAGGTGGGCAGGAGCAGGGACCGAGCAACGGGAGCTCATGCCGTCGCGGGGATTCGAACCGCCTACCTTCTGATCGGCAAGCCCTAGGCTCTGTAGTTTAACCCACAGCGCCACCTGGGTCCTCCTGCACTATATACCGGTAGTCAAATATATGAGTCCCATCCTACTCTTCTTCTGCTGAGCTTTGGGCAGTGTGCATGGATTTTGGTTCTAGAATCTCCGCTAAAAAATCCTTGACAGAGGGGGGCCATCTCTGCTTCCAGTAGCAGTGAGTTCCATAGCTTAACTATGCACTGTGTGAAGAATACTTCTATAAACGTCTATCATGTTGCCTCTTGCTTGCCTTTTCTCCAAATAAAAGAGCCCCAGATGTTGTACCTTTTCGTCACAGTGGAGTGGCTCCATCTTCCTGCCCATTTTCGATTCCTTCCCTAATGATCCCAATGGATTCAAGTTATAAGAAAGGAGATTCCCTCGAGGTTTTTAAGCAGAGGTTGGATGGCCATTTGTCATGTATGCTCTCCGTTGAGATTCCTACATTGCAGGGGGTTGGACTGGACGCCCTAAGGAAAAGCGGGACATTCCAGGATCAAATCAAAAACTGGGACGCTTCTGTAAATTTAGGACTGTCCCTGGAAAATAGAGACACTTGGAGGGTGAAATATACTTTGAGTCAAGTGTGAATTTCATGCTCTTTATTCAGCTCATAGTAGCAAGGAATGGATCTTTCCCCAAAATGTCTGCTATATATACATTATTTACACAATGGGCCCCACGTGATTGGCTAATTCCGGGGTACTTCTGTAGGCCAATCAGGTTGCGGATTCACTTCATCCAGGAGCCTGATTGGCTGCTCTTGCTGGCCAATCAGATCGCTGATTCACTTCCACCTGGAGCTGGATTGGGTCGCTCCTGAGGACCAATCAGACTGCTGCATTCTGGATCCTATTGTTCTAGGACCAATCAGACTGCTGCATTTTGGATCCTATTGTTCTAGGATTCAGCACAGTACATAACAGAGGGTCTGCAAGAATGCTCTCTGTCTGGTTCTCTGTAGCCTCACTTCTTGGTATCTGAAGAAGTGTCCATGCACACGAAAGCTCATACCAAGAACAAACTTAGTTGGTCTCTAAGGTGCTACTGGAAGGAATTTTTTTTATTTTTTATTTTGTTTTGACTACGGCAGACCAACACGGCTACCTACCTGTAACTCACTTCTTGCAGTGAGAGAACCAGCAGAAGGCCCTTGGAGCTGGACCTCCGTGTCCGGGCTGAACGATGGGGGTGGAGACGCTCCTTCAGGTATACTGGGATGAGGCCATTTAGGGCTTTAATGATCAGCACCATACCCACCCAAGATTCTTGATCAGGTCGGCCATGGCGACAGCAGCAGCGACAGCAGCTCCAGGTGGAGGTTGTGCTGGGACCAGGACCACCGAAGCTGGGAATGGAGACGGTGAAAGGGGAAGCGTTTGACGTAGGGCCGCTCTACATAGACCTGCAGTACATTGGCAAGGGGGCTTACCGCATGGTCTGCTCTGCCTACGATCATGTCAACAAGATCCAGGCTGCCATAAAGAAGATCAGTCCCTTTGAGCACCAGACGTACTGCCGGCGCACACTGCAAGAGATCAAGATCCTTTTGTGCTTCAAGCATGAAAATGTCATCGGCATCAATGACATCCTGCATGCACCTACCATCGACCAGATGTGGGATGTATATATAGTTCAGGATTTGATGGAAACTGATCTCTATCAGGATCGCAGACCTGGACCATGACCACACAGGTTTCTTGATGGAGTACAGTGGTACCTTGGGTTACAGATGCTTCAGGTTACAGACACTTCAGGTTACAGATTCCGCTAACCCAGAAATAGTACCTCAGGTTAAGAACTTTGCTTCAGGATGAGAACAGAAATCATGCTCCGGTGATGCGGCGGCAGCGGGAGGCCCCATTAGCTAAAGTGGTACCTCAGGTTAATAACAGTTTCAGGTTGGATCATTTGGGGGCAAGGATGATCCCCAGGCATACGACAGGAACGTTTCCAGCCTGTCTCCCCCATCAGCGATGAGCGTGCGGCTTTAGGGAGTTCCGACAGCCTTTCCCGACGATTTATTATGACCTGTGCCTTGGAGACACCGGGCACATATTCAGATGTCAAGCAGAGTAAAACGCAGACTGAGCTAGGCAGAGATTGTGTGCTAAAAACTACTTTATTAAGCGTAAGGCAGAACAAAAGAAAACATGACTCCTCTCGCTGAGAGAAGTCCGAAGAAGAAGTGAGACAACAACCAATGGAACAATATAAAAAAATTCCTTCCAGTAGCACCTTAGAGACCAACTAAGTATGTTCTTGGTATGAGCTTTCGTGTGCATGCACACTTCTTCAGATACACTGAAACAGAAGTCACCAGACCCTTATATATAGTGAGAGGGTGGGGAGGGGTATTACTCAGAAGGGATAGGTGTGGTAAACCTGTTGATGACTGTTAACGACTGCAATTAGTCTTGCAGGAAAAAGCAAGGGGTGAGATGACTAAAAAAAGCTTTGTCATGTATAATGAGATAAGAATCCAATGTCTCTATTCAAACAACAACCAATGGAAACAGAGTACAGTAAACATCCGCTCCCGTGATTCCAACAATCAGTGCTGTGGAATGCATAACACAGACATGTGATCTGCACAGTGAGAGGAATAGAAATCCAGAACGGACCTCCAGAACAAATTAAGTTCTTAACCCGAGGTACCACTGTATGTCGCTACTTGGTGGTATTGAGCCCCTGAAATGATGCTTAATTCCAAGGTCAACACCAAGTCTATTGACATACGGTCTGTGGGCTGCAACCTGGCTGAGATGCTGTCAAACCGACACATCTTTCCTGGCAAGCGCTACCTGGATCAGCTGGACCACATATCCACCCAGGCCCTGACTCTCGCTCCCTGACTCATCCTCTTGCTGAGCAGCGGAGATCCTCAAAGCAGAGGCCTCTCTCGGCTTGGATCTTCTTGGCACTCAGAGGAATTTCGGAGGAATGCTGCAAACCCGCAACCTTGTGAGGAGAGAGTAGGCAGCAAATTATTTAATACTTCTTAAGTGCCCCAATCAATAATGCAGGGACTGTGCACAAATGACAGCCCCTGCCCAGGATTTTAGCATCTGAAGAACAAGAAGCAGAAGCAAATGGGAAGGGTGGGGAGGGGAGAGAAGGGTCACTGGCTTCCCAACGGGATGCTGAACATCAGGCGACTTGCAAAGAGCGATAGGGAATGAATTTGATTGAGTTTAAGGTGGTGATCCTTAATTCACACTTTCCAAGAGAATGTGAGAGTCAAGACACAGCCATCCTTCAAAATTTGTGTTTCTCCAATTTTTTTCAGCGCACTTCTGCAGCCTTCATTGTGAGGGAATTGTCTTTTTGTGAGGAACAAGGAATATGCCTGTTAGGCAAAATTACATGCAAGTACCGGTATTATGTTGTTGCTGCTGTAACTGTTGCATGGTATCTGAAGAAGTGTGCATGCACACGAAAGCTCATACCAAGAACAAACTTAGTTGGTCTCTAAGGTGCTACTGGAAGGAATTTTTTTATTTTGTTGCATGGTGTGCCCTGTCTTTTGTTCATAGGAAAGTGTGTTTTGTAAATATTCAAAGAAATCAACAAACACAGGCATATTAGAAATTCACACTAAAGTGCTGATGGTTTTCATAGAACATGAAAAACTTAAAAGAACTTTCAACAAACTCAAAAGAAAACCATGTGGAGAACATAACTTCAGACCAGAAAAATGAGAAATTGAGAGTACCGGTAACTGAAATCGACAGATTCATCCATCCATCCTCACTTTAAAACTGAGGAGAAAGTCACTTAGCCATTGGTCACATGGTTCCGGATTTTAAGTGGTTATGCAAATATCTTCAAAAACCTCAAGTTTCCTATGTGCTACTCCAATGTACTTGTGGAACTCCTGTCTGCTTGTGTTTCACAATTCTGTGGAAGAGTTTGCCCTGCGCACATCTTCTCTTTTAGTCCCTGGTTGAAAGCCGCCTCTTTGAAATCACCAGGGGAGCCCATGGAGATGGGAGGCCATAACTCTATGTGAGAACAGGATGCCGAATTAGCATAGAACCATAGAACTGTGGAGTTGGAGGGGACCCCAAGGGTCATCTAGTCCAACCCCCTGCAACGCAGGAATCACAGCGAAATAATCCCAGACAGATGGCCATCCAACCTCTGCTTAAAGACCTCCAAGGAGAGTCCACCACCTCCCGAGGGAGTCCATTCCTCTCTCAAAAGCTCTTAGAAAGTTCTTCCTAATGTTTAGGAGGAACCTACTTTCTTGTAATTTGCACCTGGTCGTTCAGATCCTATCCTCTGGAGCAGCAGAAAACAATCTTGCTCCATCTTCTATGTGGCAGACCTTCAATTCTGTCATCCATTCCTCATAAGACTTGCTTTCCAGACCCTTTTATCATCTTGTTCTCCCTCCTCTACACACCTTCCAGCTTTTCAATATCTCTCTCTGGTGCCCAGAACTGGACACCGAACTCCAGGTGAGGTCTGACTAAGGCAGAAGAGAGCAGGACTATCCCTTCCCTTGTTCTGGAAGCTTGATGCAGCCTAGAATTGCATTAGAGGTTTTTGCTGCTGCATCACATGGTTGGCTCATGCTAAGTTTGTGGTCTAAAGGTAAAGGTAAAGGGACCCCTGACCATTAGGTCCAGTCGTGACCGACTCTGGGGTTGCGGCGCTCATCTCGCTTTATTGGCCGAGGGAGCCGGTGTACAGCTTCCGGGTCATGTGGCCAGCATGACTAAGCCACTTCTGGCGAACCAGAACAGCGCACGGAAACGCCGTTTACCGGTACCTTCCCGCCTGAGCGGTACCTATTTATCTACTTGCACTTTGACGTGCTTTCAAACTGCTAGGTTGGCAGGAGCAGGGACCGAGCAATGGGAGCTCACCCCGTCGCGGGGATTTGAACCGCTGACCTTCTGATTGGCAAGCCCTAGGCTCTGTGGTTTAACCCACAGTGCCACCCACGTCCCTCTTGTGGTCTACAAAGCCCCTAACTGAATGAAGAAGAAGAAGAAGAAGAAGAAGAAGAAGAAGAAGAAGAAGAGTTTGGATTTGATATCCTGCTTTATCACTACCCGAAGGAGTCTCAAAGCGGCTCACATTCTCCTTTCCCTTCCTCTGTGAGGTGAGTGGGGCTGAGAGACTTCAGAGAAGTGCGACTAGCCCAAGGTAGTGGAGCTGCATGTGGCGGAGCGGAGACATGAACCCGGTTCACCAGATTACGAGTCTACCGCTCTTAACCACTACACCACACTGTCTCTCACTGAGGAGCCTTTGGCTTGATCCAGAAGGTTTTTCTTATCTATGAAGGAAGAGCGGTGTTCCTTCATTGCCTTCTTAAATGTACAAATTCATTTGAATCTGCAGATAGACTTAGTATGGATTTTCAATCAGGACGCAACAGTTAACTCAAAATTTATGGCCTGCTTCTTAAAACAGCTAAATCAAAGGATTCATAGCTCATTTTACAGGCACAAAGACTCTGCATCAAAAAGAGGAGGGGGGGGGATACAGAAAAACAATATTAGTGTGGCGTAGCATTCATCTCCACTCTGTGTTTAAATATTTAGGTATTGTTTGCTCCGAGGCTTGCTGTAGGATATTGAATCATCTCTTCCACATTAACTTTTATGTAGCAAATATTCCCGAAACACAAAAAGGCGCCTTTCATCTGCCAAAATGAAAAAAGAGAGAGGATATCAATAACTAAGCTGCTTTTCATAAGACATATTAAATCAAGACATACGCTGATAGCATTAATGATTGTGCAAGTTTCCCATTAGAGAAGAATTATAGTAAATATGGCTCTTTGAACAGATGTAAGAATGTGTTTGTCTAGGGCAAAAAAGAGAGAGAGAGAGAGAGAGAGAGAGAGAGAGATCCAATTCTATTATTTCAGATCTTTAGCCCTCTTTTATGCTAACCACCTTGGTGGTTTGCAGTAAATAACAGAGAATTGGCTCAAGTGTCAATTGGGTCTGTTGGTGGGGAATCTGGCTTCTAATCCCCATGCAGCCAGGGACTTTTACTGGGTGGATTTGGGCATGACGAGGGGTT
Source organism: Darevskia armeniaca (assembly GCA_034641395.1). Lineage (NCBI taxonomy): Eukaryota > Metazoa > Chordata > Lepidosauria > Squamata > Lacertidae > Darevskia > Darevskia armeniaca. The sequence continues at coordinate 288,354 of JAWWNF010000458.1, read as the reverse complement.
GGACTAGATGACCCTTGGGAGTCCCTTCCAACTCAACAATCCTATGATTCTATGAGCTATTTTGTTCCTCAATCAACCTTGTTTGGTTAAACCATGCCTTCTAGAATCATAGAATCCTAGAATCATAGAGTTGGCAGAGACCACAAGGGCTATCCAGTCCAACCCCCTGCCAAGCAGGAAACACCATCAAAGCATTCTTGACAAATGGCTGTCAAGCCTCTGCTTAAAGACCTCCAAAGAAGGAGACTCCACCACACTCCTTGGCAGCAAATTCCACTGTCAAACAGCTCTTACTGTCAGGAAGTTCTTCCTAATGTTTAGGTGGAATCTTCTTTCTTGTAGTTTGAATCCATTGCTCCATGTCCTCTTCTCAGGAGCAGCAGAAAACAACCTTTCTCCCTCCTCTATATGACATCCTTTTATATATTTGAACATGGCTATCATATCACCCCTTAACCCCTTCTCTTCTCCAGGCTAAACATACCCAGCTCCCTAAGCCGTTCCTCATAAGGCATCGTTTCCAGGCCTTGGACCATTTTGGTTGCCCTCTTCTGGACACGTTCCAGCTTGTCAGTATCCTTCTTGAACTGTGGTGCCCAGAATTGGACACAGTATTCCAGGTGAGGTCTGACCAGAGCGGAATACAGTGGTACTATTACTTCCCTTGATCGAGATGCTATACTCCTATTGATGCAGCCCAGAATTGCATTGGCTTTTTTAGCTGCTGCATCACACTGTTGACTCATGTCAAGTTTGTGGTCTACCAAGACTCCTAGATCCTTTTCACATGTACTGCTCTCAAGCCAGGTGTCACCCATCCTGTATTTGTGCCTTTCATTTTTTTTTTGCCCAAGTGTAGTACTTTACATTTCTCCCTGTTAAATTTCATCCTGTTTGCCTTGGCCCAGTTCTCTAATCTGTTAAGGTCATTTTGAAGTGTGATCCTGTCCTCTGGGGTATTAGCCACCCCTCCCAATTTGGTGTCATCTGCAAACTTGATCAGGATGCCCTCAAGCCCATCATCCAAGTCATTGATAAAGATGTTGAATAAGACTGGGGCCAAGACAGAACCCTGTGGCACCCCACTAGAGACTCCTCTAAGGAAAGGACAGCCTTCTGTCCCTGGATATTGGAAATATTGTTAACTGTGGGTTTCAAAATCAGTTCCACTCAGTTTTTATATATATAAAAAACGACATTTTAAGGCTTAAAATAGGACATCATTAATTGGCTGAAAAGCAGCATTAATCTGGCAAGCCTAATTCTGTAAATTTAAGGCCTCTATTTCCTGGTGGATCATATCTCGCGCAAACCCCAGTCTTCCTTTCCTCCCAATGTTATCTCCTTCCTCCCAAAGTTATCTCCTTCCTCCCAATGCCAGAGCCAAGAGAAGCATATTTATTAAACATTTTCATCTTACTTTTGCAAATTGACATCACGGCGTCGTTTCCAACGTTGGAAAGAATGAAACAGAAATAACTCCAAGGACAAAATCCATCCGGCAAACATGGTTTGCCAATCAGAGCGTGGCCCAAATAGGAAGATTACTAAATGTAGATCAAAGAGGCAATTCTAGAGGAGAATTTGGTCCATTTACAACGGCCGCACATAATCTTTAATGGCATGTGCATGGACGGGGAGGGGGGGGGAACCACACGTAATGTGATTTATTTTCCGGCAGGCAAACCTCCTGTCCATAGCTGCCAGCCCTAGAGCAATGGGACTGTATTCTACCACGAGCTGAAGAAGGAGGTGTATTGAGACACGGCAGAAAGTATTGATTCGATCTTGCTTAGAAGGCTTGAAGACAAATCTGTTCCAGGATGAAAGGCAAAAGGATGCTTCTCTGTTGGGCAAAAGCGAAAATATTTCTCAAATCGTTTGAGAATTGTTTGCAAAGCGATAAATGTCACAGTTGCAGGGGGGAAGGGGAGGAAATGGAATTAATACCATGCAAACTTTTTTTGCAAATTGACATCAATTAAGAATTAAGATTGCCGGAAGAAATATCAACAACCTCAGATATGCTGATGATACAACCTTGATGGCAGAAAGTGAGGAGGAATTAAAGAACCTTTTAATGAGGGTGAAAGAGGAGAGAGCAAAATATGGTCTGAAGCTCAACATCAAAAAAACTAAGATCATGGCCACTGGTCCCATCACCTCCTGGCAAATAGAAGGGGAAGAAATGGAGTCAGTGAGAGATTTTACTTTCTTGTGTTTCATGATCACTGCAGATAGTGACACGAAATTAGAAGACTCCTGCTTCTTGGGAGAAAAGCGATGACAAACCTAGACAGCATCTTAAAAAGCAGAGACATCACCTTGCCGACAAAGGTCCGTATAGTTAAAGCTATGGTTTTCCCAGTAGTGATGTATGGAAGTGAGAGCTGGACCATAAAGAAGGCTGATCACCGAAGAATTGATGCTTTTGAATTATGGTGCTGGAGGAGACTCTTGAGAGTCCCATGGACTGCAAGAAGATCAAACCTATCCATTCTTAAAGAAATCAGCCCTGAATGCTCACTAGAAGGACAGATCCTGAAGTTGAGGCTCCAGTACTTTGGCCACCTCATGAGAAGAGAAGACTCCCTAGAAAAGACCCTGATGTTGGGAAAGATGGAGGGCACAAGGAGAAGGGGACGGCAGAGGATGAGATGGTGGGACAGTGTTCTCGAAGCTACTAAATTGAGTTTGGCCAAACTGCGAGAGGCAGTGAAGGATAGGCGTGCCTGGCGTGCTCTGGTCCATGGGGTCACGAAGAGTCGGACACGACTGAACGACTGAACAACAACAACAAGAAACTTTTTTTGTGGGGAGAATTGTAATGACGTTGGAGTCAACTCATTAGATATTCCAGAGCAGGCTCACAACCAGCTTGTAGCAAGAAAGCTCCCGTTTCCTACGGAGGAAGTTCCAAGTTCTCTTTCGGGTTTTGATTTTGATTTATGGCCCATCCTATTCTCAGCGGGTTCAAGGTGAGCGGCAATCATGCTGAATTCAGAACTTTCCGAGATGGAGAGGAGCAGGGAGGGTGGGAAGCAAAAATTAAAAATAATGATGCAAAGATTGGATCGGTTTGTACAAGCATCTTGGTCGCTTGGTGACTGCAGGATCAAGTTGTGATTTACAAGGATCAAAATACCATTGCACTTCAAACAACCCAGGCAGAACTTCTGCTTTGCATCCAAGAGAAATGCTTTCCATTTTTCTACATGCAGTCATAAGTCGCTGAGTGCTGAGCAACCTAAAACATCTGTTGTGGATTCTTTAGTTGTTGTTTCCCCCCCCCCCAAAAAAAAACTTATTGGGTTTTACAATTTTTTAAAAGCACAGAACATACATATTGGTTAAATTTTCATACTCCCCCCCCTCTCACCATGGGAAGCCAAGATCCATCCCCCCCCTCTCACAGGGGCAAACATATTCATTGCGCATTTAACCTTGCTATTATTTTTAGCAACATTGCTTAGTCCTGGCCCAATTCCTGGGCCAGATTCTATCTTCCACCTTTACATATTTCGGTTGACTTCCTCAAGTCCCCCTCTATTGACTTCATTTTAAATCCTCATTCACAGATTAATACAGCTATTTTTATAACATCGTATACTACAAAGGTATATTTCCTTACTAATCCTAAATTCAAACCTAGGCATTCTGGTACTTCCGCTCTTTCCTTAAATTCTTATCATCTGTCTATACTATACTCTATTATTATTATTATTATTTTAAAAAAATTACAAATAACACTTCCCCCCTCCCCTCCCCATGGTCTCAGAGTTTTTAACCATATTCTCTTCTTTTTTCTAATCATTTTAATTTCTTAATCATTTATATTCACTATGCCAGTCACCATTTCCATATAACATTATTCCTAAAGCCAGAATCCAAGTCAGATATAATTCTTATTCACCCCACTCCCTCCCTTGAGGCAGTCCAACCCCACAGGTTTTCCCGCCCCACCAGGCCCAGTCTCTTCATATTCAGGATTCTTTAGTTTTGATTCCTGCATTGCAGCGGGTTGGACTAGAAATCAGGCATCCCCAAAGTTGGACCTCCAGCTGTTTTAGGACTACAGTTCCCATCATCCCTGTCCACTGGTCCTGTTAGCTAGGGATCATGGGAGTTGTAGTCCCAAAAGAGCTGGAGGGCCGAGTTTGGGGATGCATGGACTAGATCAGACATCCCCAAACTCAGCTCTCCAGATGTTTTGGGACTACAACTCCCATCGTCCCTAGCTAACAGGACCAGTGGTCAGGGATGATGGGAATTGTAGTCCAAAACATCTGGAGGGCCGAAGTTTGGGGATGCCTGGACTAGATGATCCTCAAGGTCCCTTCCGACTCTACAATCCCAGGATTCTTTGAAGAGGTGGCTTGATGGAAGTTTATGAAACTATGTGTGGCACAGAGAAAGCGGAGAAAGTTTTCCTCCCCCTCTTGTAACACTGGAACGCATGGATATCCAATGAAGCTAAATTTTGGAAGACTCAGGACAGATAAAAGAAACCTCTCCATTCTGAAGGAAATCAGCCCTGAGTGCTCACTGGAAGGACAGATCTTGAAGCTGAGGCTCCAATACTTTGACCACGAAGAGAAGACTCCCTGGAAAAGACCCTGATGTTGGGAAAGATGGAGGGCACAAGGAGAAGGGGACGACAGAGGACGAGATGGTTGGACAGTGTTCTCGAAGCTACCAACAGGAGTCTGACCAAACTGCGGGAGGCAGTGGAAGACAGGAGTGCATGGTGTGCTCTGGTCCATGGGGTCAAGAAGAGTCGGACACGACTAAACAACAAAATTTTAATCAGAGAAATGTTGGAGGATGTTGAAGTGGCTAATGTGGGGAGACTGGTAGTCTGGTAGTCCAGCCACCGCTGAAGGGCACCATGTTGCCTACCCCTTCTTTAAGTCCTTGGCCAATGCTCTTGTGCTACAGATGCCCATCGACGTGCTAATTAGCCCAATTATGTGTGAGTGATCCACACTGCAGGCAGCTTCCCTGCGCGGCGCCAAGCAACTGCAACCCATCTGCGTCGCTCTGCATCTATCATCTGCCGGCCCAGGGCTCCCTTCTCCCCTCTTGTTTTGCCAGCGACTTGTCAGATGCAGAAGCAAGGCAAGTGACCTCAAAGCGAAGAGTCCTCCTTGCAGCAGCAGCAGCCCCTGGAGCTTTCTCTTCACCTCTTTCCCAAGGCCGCTTTGCTTTATGATCTCTGCTTTAAAGTCTGCAGAGGATGTCTATGGTGCTAACCTTTGTGATCTGCTCAATCAGGCTATTGACTTTAAAGAGGCTTTTGATCAGCTCTGGGGCAACGAGACACCAATCGGACTGGATTATTTTTGTCTGCGGTGCTGCTCTGGAGAACGGAAGGGAAAAAAGCCCTTCTGCTTTGCAGTTTCCATTTGTTTCTTGACACACACAAAACCCCTACAGTGTCTGTAACCTGCAGTGCTTATGCCAGCTTTGATTTCTCAGGTCCCAAAGTAGGATTTTTATTTTTTATTTTTTTAGCTGAAGAATTCAGCCAGAGTCTGTTGGCAGTTTTTCCTCCCCTAGAATGAATGCCCTCCAGTTCACCTTGTGATTCTTCCACTGTCCTATTTGGTTAATCTCCAGAACTCTTTCCCCATTTTCAGGGCTTCTAACAGGAGCTGAAAGTTCCCAATGGAAAAGTTTCATTTTATATTTGGGAGGCGACAGGGGCAGGCTCCTGGTGCCCTGCAGCTTAAACCCTCAAATACATAGAAGCATAGAACCACAGAATTGCAGAGTCGGGAGGTACCCCAAGGTCATCCATCCCACCCCCTGCGGTGCAGGAATCACAGCTAAATAACTGCCTCCAAACATTGATTCAGGATTCCCACGGCCTCCAGAGGATTAGCAGGATTAGTAGATGGAGAGGAGAGGTAAGGCAGAGCATCATCTGCATATTGATGCCAGCTCAGCCCAATGAAGCTTCCACATGACTTCTCCTTGTGTTTCCATGTAAACGTTAAAATTTTTTATCATGGACAATATAAATGTCTGAGACCCCCATGGCCATGGGGTGGAGCAGAGGAAAGGCAATAATAGCTGCAGCAACACCTTACCTCTGAGTCGCCCTTTAGAGAAGAAGAAGAAGAAGAAGAGTTTGGATTTGATATCCCACTTTATCACTACCCAAAGGAGTCTCAAAGCGGCTCACATTCTCCTTTTCCTTCCTCCCCCACAACAAACACTCTGTGAGGTGAGTGGGCTGAGAGACTTCAGAGAAGTGGGACTAGCCCAAGGTCACCCAGCAGCTGCATGTGGAGGAGCGGAGACGTGAACCTGGTTCACCAGATTACGAGTCTACCGCTCTTAACCACTACACCACACTGGCTCTCAGAGAAGCAGTCTAGAAGGACGCAGTGGCTGCTGAAATGAAAAGTCAGGGGAAGATCCAGGAAGGTCAAAAGGGGACCTTCACCTCCATTCGCTTCAGGTGTTGGTCATCCATGACAACATGGTGCACCCCATACAAACCTGCGCAGAGCTGGTCTGAGAGCCCCGGTTTGGGAGTCTTGTTCTTGGCATGACAGGGCAAGTTGGGCAGGACCGTGGCAGCCGCCCTCCCTCTCCCCTGGGCTTGTTCAGCCCTCCTACCGGTAGGCCCGGGGCAAGTGGACCTGGCTGCCCCCCACTCTGCATGGGACTGACCCCAGGTTTTGTGGGCTACAATTGCAGTCTTCTAAGGGGCTGCTCCCAGAGCCTGGAACTCCCTTCCTAGAGAAGTGAGACCGATTCCCTACTGGTCCTTCTGCTGGCAGGGGAAGACTGGCTTATTCAGAACGCTTTTCGGAACCAAATGTTTTTAAGGAAAGGGCTGGTGCAATGCTGTTTTTATTGTAGTTATTTGTATGGTATAGATATAAAAGGTAAAGGGACCCCTGACCATTAGGTCCAGTCATGACCGACTCTGGGGTTGTGGCGCTCATCTCGCTTTATTGGCCGAGGGAGCTGGCGTACAGCTTCCAGGTCATGTGGCCAGCATGACTAAGCCGCTTCTGGCGAACCAGAGCAGCGCACGGAAACGCCATTTACCTTTCCGCTGCAGCGGTACCTATTTATCTACTTGCACTTTGACATGCTTTCGAACTGCTAGGTTGGCAGGAGCAGGGACCAAGTAATGGGACCTCACCCCATCGCAGGGATTCGAACCACCGACCTTCTGATCGGCAAGCCCTAGGCTCTGTGGTTTAACCCACAGCACCACCTGCGTCCCATATGGTATAGATATAGACATAGGTAAAAAGGTAAAGGACCCCTGGACGGTTATATCCAGTCAAAGGCGACTATGGGGTTGTGGCGCTCATCTCACTTTCAGGAAGAGGGAGCCAGCGTTTGTCCACAGACAGCTTTCCGGGTCACCCCTTGCATGACTAAACCGTGATGGAAGCAGGAGTGCATGGAAACGCTATTTACCTTCCCGCCGCAGCAGTACCTATTTATCTACTTGCACTGGTGTGCTTTCGAACTGCTAGGTTGGCAGGAGCTGGGACAGAGCAACGGGAGCTCACCCCGTTGTGGGCAGTCGAACTGCTGACCTTCTGATCGGCAAGCCCAAGAGGCTCACTGGTTTAGACCACAGCACCACCCGCGTCCCCTTCGATATAGATAGTTTTAATTTTACCAATGCTTGCTTTTTCCTATCATTTTAGTGTGGGAGTCCATTGCAGTGCCTGGAGACAGTTGGGTTGTGCCTCTACAGCAGTGACCAGAGGAGGAATGACCACCTGGAGGGGGACAGAGAGAAGAAACGCCCTGGTGCATCTGCAGCAGCACAACCAGACGCCTTCATCTGCCCCGGCTGCAACAAAACATGTCTCTCCCGTATCGGTCTCTGCAGCCATAGCAGGCGCTGCAACTCTCCAACAGTTTGACTTCACCCCCAAAGATGCCCTCCTCCATTTTGTCCTGAAACAGAAGGATGCCATCAAAAACAATACAAATTGAATGCAAACCCAATGCATGCCTCTATGTCTCACAGTGGGGGGAATATAACTATTGGGTGATATGCAAATCCATTGCCCATGCAATTTTCTCGATGGATGTTCAGCTTCACCAAAGATTCCACCTCTGCTACAGACATAGAAACTTGAGGTTCACTTTTAATGAGTTTCAACAGAATTGCACGCTGAAAACTTGTGACTGAACCATGTACCATCTTGGCTTATAACCAAATCTTTCTTAGCCGCTGAAGGAGTGGCAATCATACTTGGATTCCGAGCCACTTTCCCCAAGGGAAGGGATGGCTAAAAATATCCTAAAAGCTTCTCCCACCCCCTTCCTAGCAGGCGTTCTAATTCTCAGGAGCCAAAGTTAATTCAGTCAGCGATTTTCCAGTCCCGCCAGCAAGGATGTGTGGCTTGTTTGAACTCCTCAGGCAATTTGTTGAAGTGCCGTTTGATGGAAGTTTTTTCAAGATACACCCAACAAGTGTTTTAAATCTCAGAGTTCAAGGAGCTTCTCATGACTGCCCATTAATTGCAAATTGGTACAAAGTAAAAAATTGAAATTATATCTCAGTCCTAATATATGGATTGATAAGTATAAGATAGCGAGGATTACGGAGCAATGTCCGTGTTTTATTTTGTTTTTGGTTTAAATTCCGTGTTTTAAATGGATGGTGCAATTTGTGTGTTTGGATCCATCATGGCAAAAATTGAGTGAAGTCAGTTCAAAGTCATGTTAAGGTCTGCTATCTTGAATCAAATGGCGTATGGCACCCAAAGACTGCCACCCACATCTTGGGAAGATTTGAGCTTAGTTTGGTGACAATATTGGAAGCACAATTTTGGAAGGATGTTAACAAGCTGGAATCATAGAATCATAGAATCATAGAGTTGGAAAAGACCACAAGGGCCATCCAGTCCAACCCCCTGCCAAGCAGGAAACACCATCAAAGCATTCCTGACAGGTGGCTGTCAAGCCTCTGCTTAAAGACCTCCAAAGAAGGAGACTCCACCACACTCCTGGGCAGCAAATTCCACTGTCAAACAGCTCTTACTGTCAGGAAGTTCTTCCTAATATTTAGGTGGAATCTTCTTTCTTGTAATTTGAATCCATTGCTCCGTGTCCGCTTCTCAGGAGCAGCAGAAAACAACTTTTCTCCCTCCTCTATATGACATCCTTTTATACCGGTATATTTGAACATGGCTATCATATCACCCCTTAACCTTCTCTTCTCCAGGCTAAACATACCCAGCTCCCTAAGCCGTTCCTCATAAGGCATCGTTTCCAGGCCTTTGACCAGGTGTGCCGAGGAGGGCAACCAAGTTGATCAAGGGTCTGGAAACTAAACCCTACAAGGAGTGATTGAAGGATCTGGGAACATTTAGCCTGGAAAAGAGGAGAACAGCCTTTACCAAAGGTGTCATGGGTTTTGAAGATGCTCAAACTCAGGACGCAAGGGAGAAACGTGCTAAGAGGAAGGCACGCTTGGCAAATCCACACCGTGATCAACTCCCGCCCGGAAACCCATGTCCCCACTGTGAAAGGACGTGTGGATCCAGAATTGGTCTCCACAGTCACTTACGGACACACCATTAAGACCGTGTTCATGGAAGATCATCTTACTCAGCTACGAGTGATTGCCAAAGAAGAAGGAGGAGGAGGAGGAGAAGAATGATAGCCATCTTCAAATATTTCAAGGGCTGTCACATGGAAGAGGGAGCAAGCCTGTTTTCTCCTGCTCTGGAGGGTAGGACTTGAACCAATGGCTTCAAGTTACAAGAAAGTAGTTTCTGCCTGAACACTGGAAAGTAAGAGCTATTTGACAGTGGAACAGACTCCCTCAGGGAGTGGTGGACTCTCCTTCCTTTTTAAGCAGATGTTGGATGGCCAGCTTTAGCTGAGATTCCTGGTTTGCAGGGGGTTGGACTAGATGACCCTCGGGTCCCTTCCAACTCTACAATTCTGTGATTCTATCTCAAGAGGCCTCCGAATGCATACGAGACAAACTGACAAATGGACAAACCATTTTAGGTCAAGCTGAGAGGCAGAGACTGATAGCTCTTCAGATATTTCAATATCTCCAGGTTGGCGAAAATCAGCAACTTCCCATCCGCCAATGCACGCTCTTGCAGTTCTTGCCTGGTGCTGCAAATTGCCTGCTGTGCTCAGTTTCTTCATTTACTTTGCATTTACTGCTCTTCTCCACATTTACTTTGCGTTTAATGCTTTGCTCATAACTCTGGAACGCAACACAGTTTATGTCAACTTTGTACTTTGTTTTGCAGCCTCATTGTAATCTCATTTTATGCCGTTTTGGCTTTACTGCTTCAGTATTTTTGCATCTCGAGTCTGCCTCTTCTTAAATTATTTAGCATTGCTTTTTGAATGCTTTTAATTCATGTGATCTCAATTAGCCTCCTTTCTGCTTAAATTCGTATCAACGGCACACCCTCCGACATCTCACACGCTGTGGAAACAGCGACATTACTAAGGACTTGGAATTGCCACCCCAAGGGTCGCAACTTGTGAGGCAGGGATGTGGGGAGGGTGGAGAGTGCCCTCTCCAGCATTTTAATATGAAACTTGTTGTTGTTGTTGTTTAGTCGTTTAGTCTAAATGGAGAGGTTTGATCTTCTTGCAGTCCATGGGACTCTCAAGAGTCTCCTCCAGCACCATAAATTAAAATAGGGACATCCTATTCCATTATTATTATTATTATTACTATTACCCCATCCCTCTGGCTGGGTTGCCCCAGCCACTCTGGATGATTTCCAACATATATAAAAACATAGTAAAACATTGAACATTGACAAATTGCCCACATTCTATGGCACTCAAGCACAGCCCTTCCCCAATTGGCTGCCGTCTGGAAGACATGTGGGATGTGATACATAAGCAGCAGTCAAATACAACATTCTTTGTTTTCCCAGAGTGAACATGCAAGGGGGTGTTTGGCTATGAGCTATGCCGTGCAGGGCCACCCAAGATGGACTGGTCATAGTGGAGAGTTTTGACTAAATGTGATCCACCTGGAGAAGGAACTGGCAAGCCACTCCAGTATCCCTGCCAAGAAAACTCCATGGACAAAGACAACAGTGCCTGGCGTGCTCTGGTCCATGGGGCCATGAAGAGTTGAACACAACTAAACAACTAAACAACAACAACAATGATAAAACACAAAGAGGTGTGTGTGTGTGTGTGTGTGTGTGTGTGTGTGCGTGTGTGTGTGTGTGTGTGTGTGTGTGTGTGTGTGTGTGTGTGAATTCTTCACAAATAGTTACAGTGCAGAGTTAAATTGCAGCCAGTCATGGTTTGCCATTTTGCAGTTTAAATCATGCTCATGGTATAGGTTTTAAAGTGCGCATTGCAAATTATCTTACGATTCCGAACTTTATATATAACCGGAAAGACAATAGAGGCTTACGCTGGCATTCGTGAGCTATAAGTAGAATAAAGCACGCAGGGAAGAATCTGCAACTTCCAGCAGTTCTGGATTTGGGCAGGCAATGCATTCCAGATCTGGCCAGGCTCCAGTTGGGGAAGATGAAGGAATCTGAAAGAATTAACACAATTAATAGGCTCATAAAACCACTCCTGCCTGGAGACTAAGAGTTGACAGATCTCAGCAGCCTCTTGCAAAGCTTGACAGGCACCAGAGTTCCTGCATTATTTTAATCTCCCGAAACAGTAGTTTTGAAGTCCTGCAGACAAGGGACTGGAGCGTTAAAGAAGCATAAAAGTCTTTTTCACATCACATGTGAACATTTCTAATGCGGCATGGTTTATATTTGTGGTGCCTGCTCAGTATTCATAGAATCATAGAATAGTTGGAAGAGACCCCCAAGGGTAATCTAGTCCCTGCAATGAAGGAATCACAGCTCAATACTGTTTTAAGGGGACAGGAGACGGGCAGGTGTGGAAGACTCCCTGGTCCTGAATGGGATAACTGTGCCCCTGAAGGACCAGGTGCGCAGCCTGAGAGTCATTTTGGACTCACAGCTGTCCATGGAGGCACAGGTTAATTCTGTGTCCAGGGCAGCTGTCTACCAGCTCCATCTGGTATGCAGGCTGAGACCCTCCCTGCCCATGGACTGTCTCACCAGAACGGTGCATGCTCTGGTTATCTCCCGCTTGGACTACTGCAATGTGCTCTACGTGGGGCTACCTTTGAAGGTGAACAGGAAACTACAACTAATCCAGAATGCGGCAGCAAGACTGGTGACTGCGAGCGGCCGCCGAGACCACATAACACTGGTCTTGAAAGACCTACATTGGCTCCCAGTACGTTTCCGAGCACAATTCAAAGAGGTCCAGCGCCGAGGGCCTTCTGGCGGTTCCCTCACTGCGAGAAGCCAAGTTACAGGGAACCAGGCAGAGGGCCTTCTCGGTAGTGGCACCCGCCCTGTGGAACGCCCTCCCACCAGATGTCAAAGAGAAAAACAACTACCAGACTTTTAGAAGACATCTGAAGGCAGTTCTGTTTAGGGAAGCTTTTAATGTTTAATAGACTATTGTATTTTAACATTCTGTTGGAAGCCGCCCAGAGTGGCTGGGGAAGCCCAGCCAGATGGGCAGGATATAAATAAAATAATAATAATAATAATAATATATTTATATTTATATTTATATTTATATTATTTATATTTATATTTATATTTATATTTATATTTATATTTATATTTATATTTATATTATTTATATTTATATTATTTATCACTGACAGATAGCTATCCAACCTCTGCTTTAAAACTTCCAATGAAGCAGAGCCCGCCGCCTTCTGAGGGAGTCCATTCCACTGCCAGAAAGTTCTTCCTGATGGTTAGTTGGAATCTCCTTTCTTGTCACGGGAATCCATTGGTTTGGGTCCCAGCCTCTGGAGCAGGAGAAAACAAAGTTGCTCCGTTTCCCACATGACAGCCCTCGAGGTATTTGAAGGCGGCTCTCATATCTCTTTTCAGTCTCCTCTTTCCCAAGATAAACATTCTCAATGCCATCAACCGTTCCTCATCAGACTTGGCTTCCAGATCCTTGATCACCTTGGTCGCCCTCCTCTGCATGTGTCGCAGCTTGCCAATGTGCTTCTTAAGCGCTGGTGCCTAGAACTGGACACAGGACTCCAGCTGTTTTTGTACTGGTATCCATCAGGACATGGGAGAGCTGCTGCTTCTGCAACTAGTTTTGGAACATGAAAGTAATCGATCATAGAATCATAGAATCATAGAATTGTAGAGCTGGAAGGGACCACGAAGATCATCCAGTCCAACCCCCTGCAATACAGGAATCAAATGTGCAATTATTTTGTTCCAATTTATCGTGATGTTGATGATGGTGATGATTAAATTTCTATCTCAGCCTTCATCCCCAAGGAGCCAAGGAGGGCAAACAGCAAAGTAGCAAAAGTAATGAAATTAACCATAAAGCAAAACATTTTAACAGTGATTAAAAACACCCACATCTAAAATTGTTTAAAATTGTGTTGTCCTCCACTGAGAAACAGGGAATAGGAGTGTATTGGCAGATGGGATATGTGAGGTATAGCCAGAGACACTGATTCTCAGGAACTCGGAATACATGACTGGGGCCTGCAGAACTCCCTACATTGGGCTGCGGGGACTTCTATCGAGAGGGGAGAGGAATTATACAAAAAAAACTATCGTTCCGATGTTCTCGTTCTTCTGTTCCTTTCTTCCCACCTTCATTCTTTGTTCTTCATTCTTCATTCTTTGGAGGCTGTCTTCCTATTCCAGAATACACCGCCTGCAAATATATATCTTCATCCATCTATGGCTATAGATACAGATGTATATGAATTGGGAAGAAATACCAAGATCACTCACTGTCTCCCCCCCCCCTCCTGTTGGGTCTGAGAATGGAATATGCTGTAATGTTACGGCTGGATTGATGCTCGTGGGAGAATGATGCAAGCTAGGAAATGCATTTGGGGCAAATTTCTGTAATGCCTTTATCCCGACATCATACAGGAAACAGAAGAACAAAAAGAGGCAGGGGAAACCAAAGGAGAAAAAATTAAAGGCAAAGAGAGAGAGAGAGAGAGACAAAACAACTCAGAATGGAGCCTTAACAATGAAACCTGCCAGAAAAAAAATGTTCAGCAGCTCCTGTAATCTTGGAAAAAATATTAGAGGGAGAGCAAACCCCAGCGGAAGGTGTGTGGCTTCGGAGCAGATTAAAGGAGCTGTCTCCTGCTTGATGGGCACAGTCGCCTGTACCCCAACCAGACATCATTCATTAAAACAGAAAGTATGTGTTTATTGCATAGTGCAGAGGTGTTTAGCAAAGATAACCTTGTTAGCAACAGAGTCCGTCTGGATTGCCAGCATGACTAACCAAACTGGCAGCCAAAAGAGGGGGTGCTGATGCCCTTCCGGGAACGGGGGGTGGTGGTTTGAGACGTGCCCTTTTTGAAGTCACGCGTTTGGTCGCTTTCTGAAACGGCTGTGTTAGCAAATTCACGATTTGCCGCACAGTCGTTCTGGGTGTGTGGCGGCATCTGACAAGCAGCTGTCCAAATCTGACAGCTGCCTGGCAGTTGGATTGCAGCAGCAGTCTGGAGCTTGGAAGAAGCTGCCTCACGCTGAGTCAGGCTATTCGTCCACCTGGCTTAGCCTTGTCTAAAGCAGCGATGGGGTAGCTGTCACTCTCCAGATGTTCTTGGGACTCATCAATCATCTTCCCTTGTCCAGACAAGTGTCTGGAAGCCAAGCCTTAAGAGGAACGGTTGAAGGAGCTGGGTGTGTTTAGCCAGGGGAAGAGGAGACTGAGAGGAGATATGAGAGCCATTTTCAAATATCCAATGGGCTGTCACATGGAAGTTGGAACAAGCTTGTTTTCCACTGCTCTGGAGGGGAGGACTCAGACAAATGGAGTCAAATAGCAAGAAAGGAGATTCTGACTCAACATTAGCAAAAACTTTCTGACAGTCTTCTTTGGCAATCACTCGTAGCTAAGTAAGATTGTCTTCCATAAACACGGTCTTAACAGTGAGTCCATAGGTGACTGTGGAGGCCAATTCTGGATCCACACATCCTTCCACAGGGGGGACATTGGTTTCTGGGCAAGAGTTGATCACGGTGTGGATTTGCTTCACCTGACCCTCCCTGAGAGCATGTGTGGTGTACTGATTAAGAGCGGTAGACTCATAATCTGGGGAACCAGGTTTGCGTCTCCGCTCCTCCACATGCAGCTGCTGGGTGACCTTGGGCTAGTCACACTTCTCTGAAGTCTCTCAACCTTACTCACCTCACAGTGTTTGTTGTGGGGAAGAAGGGAAAGGAGAATGTGAGCCACTTTGAGACTCCTTTGGGTAGTGATAAAGCAGGATATCAAATCCAAACTCTTCTTCTTCTTGCTGATCAGAAGGTCGGCGGTTCGAATCCCCGCGATGGGGTGAGCTCCCATTGCTCTGTCCCAGCTCCTGCCAACCTAGCAGTTCAAAAGCATGTCAAAGTGCAAGTAGATAAATAGGTACCTGCCTGGGTTTTATTGAGTCCAACGTGGCCAGAGAAGAAAAACCAATGTAGCATTTTGTGTGTTTCATTTCATATGTGCACTTGTATATGACTACTTCTTCATCATCATCATCATCATTTTCTTCTTCTTCTTCTTCTTCTTCTTCTTCTTCTTCTTCTTCTTCTTCTTCTTCTTCTTCCCTCCACAGCACGTGCAGAAACCACCTTCTTGATTGTTGGACCCAATCTTGGTCTCTTCAGCTCAATCCACCAGTGCCTGTCTTCACATACAGGGGAAGTCCCTCACTCACCGAGGGTTTGTTTTTGTTTTTTTGTTTTTTTACTCTAATGAACAATATATTTTGACCAAGTTTCAAATCCATTTTTCTTTGATGACTTCCTTCATCCTCTATGCGGGTCTAATATCCACCATAATAATCTGTTTCCTTTTATCTTCTTTTTAACTCTCTTTATATTTCTTTTTAATTATTTTGTTCTAACCATAAATCAATTTGCAAAAGTTAATTAAAACAAGTCCAAGTAGGAATATGCGGGCATTGCTGTTTCTGGTAATCACTTTATTTCTTCCCATCTTTTTGAAACTTTGGTTTGCTGTGACCTCACCGAGGGTTTGAGACCCATTGGCTACCCTCCTCTGGCTTAGCCATAGAGTTGAAGCCATTTTCTGGCATGTGATCATTGTTGCATACTGACAGCTTCTAGGAGTGGTATACAAGTTTAATTTAACAACAACAATTGCATTTAATTGATTCAACAAAACTGAAGAGGATGGTCCAGTTTTTACCAACCTTTTTTCCAGTTGATCCCAGCTTTTCAGAAGCTGACAATCATTTACACCCCCAGCGCCCCCTCCCACCCTCTTGCCTCTTAGTGCCCCCCTAGGTAATTCCACCACCTCCAGGGGGCAGAACTGCCCCCTTTGGAAACCACTGGCCGAGAATCTCCTTGAATAGAATAGAATAGAATAGAATAGAATAGAATAGAATAGAATAGAATAGAATAGAATAGAATAGAATAAATCTTTATTGTCATTGTCCCCTTGCGGGAACAACGAAATTCCTCGGTTGCTATATCAACTCAAATAAGGCACTCCACATAATTTAAAAATACTGATAAACACAATACAATACAGAACAATCTAACAAATAAAATAAGATGACTTCAGAGTCCAGAGTTTCCATTTAAGGCCAAAATTGCTCTAGGAAAGAAACTGTTCTTGAGATGGCTCGTTCTCGCCTTCATTGTTCTGTATCTCCATCCCGATGGCAGGAGCTCAAAGAAACGGTGACCAGGATGCGATGGGTCTCTTGATATATCAATGCCTTTCTGTGGCACCTGATGGTATAGATACGTTCTAAGGTAGAGAGTGAACAGCCAATAATACTCTCTGCTGTTTCGATAATTCTTCGCACCACAATCCTATCCCGAGAAGTGCAGCTTCCATACCACACACTTTAGCTATGAATCCCGCATTTTAAGCGAAGGGGCGCTTTATGAGTTGCCATGACGCAGGCCACGAGATCTGAATTTCTGCTCAAATTTGAGCCGCTCTGCAGAATTAGAGCTGAGCTCATGCCTTGGTGGATTAAAACGCCTGTACAAAGATCTCCTTTGCAGAACTTTCGCAGGGGGTTCAGGAGGTGAGCAGCAGAGCTCTGCAGATAGCTTTCTAATTGGAAAGAAAGCGGGGCTGCTAGTGTTGAACACAGAGGCTAAGTCCTAAACAGCTCCATGCTATCTAAACATGCCCCCACTGTTCCCTTTTATGCTGAGTGGAGAGAGAAGATTCATTCATACGCCGCGCATTGCACATTAAATATAAAAAAAAGAAAATGAGGAACAATTCATACGGTGAGTGACTGCGGTTCCTTGATTTGACGGAGGGAGTATAACAATCAAGAGAAGCATATTTAATTCACTCATAGCATAGTCTCTCTTTTTTATTAAAAAAAAGAAAGAAAGCGTAATGTTCCTTCTGGTGTGTAATTTGCAGAGTGACTGTGATAGATTACGAATATCAAAGCACTGTTTGGAAATAGCTGGAGGTTGTTAGGAAAATTCCTAGGTCCCCTTCCTTGTAGCAGACGGCTGAAAGCCTCTAAGGATAGTGGAGTCAGGTACACAACAGGTCGGCTCAGCAGAGATTTATCAATCATTAAGACAGTGCCGAATGGTCAGCCACCAGGCTATTGCCACAAGCCTGGTCTGACAACGGTACATGCCCTGAGGCTCTTCTTATAATACCCTTCTTCTATCGGGTAAATACATGCAGTCCTCACGCCCCTATCATTTATGCAATATGATTGGCTAAAGCACTGCATGAGGAGCTTGTGGGCTTCCAGTTGGATACACCATATTTTGGAGTTGTTTTCCACTTAGAAACTCCCATTATCTTATTAAGGTGTCATCCTCAGTCAGTCATTTTCTTTATTCTTCTTTTTTCCACACTAAATAAATTTTCTTTATTTTGCAAAGAAAAATACATAACAAACTTACAATCTCTATTACACATTGCTCATCATGTATATTACTCTATAAGGCATCTCATTCTTAATTTACATTAATCCACCTTTAAATACATCCTTCTAGTCCCCTATCCACCCTCCCTTCTCCCCCTCCCTTCCACCAACTTCCCTCACTCATGTGTGATCTTATTTGAACTTATATTGACTTTTTCTGTTGCGTTATCTACTTTATACATACATACCATTATCTTTACTAATGTTATCTTATATCCTTGCGTGTGAAAACTATCAGCAATACATTAATTTTCCATTCCGTATTTTTCCAAATAAACTTCTACACATCCCCATTCTTTCTTAAATCTTTGGATAGAGTCCCCTCTTATTATCATTGTTAATTTTGCCATTGTCATATATTTTCTTATCTTTGATCTCCAATCCGCTAATTCTACTTTCCCACCGGAGCGGTACCTATTTAACTACTTGCACTTTGACGTGCTTTCAAAGTGCTAGGTTGGCAGGAGCTGGGACAGAGCAATGGGAGCTCACCCCGTCACGGGGATTCAAACCGCCGACCTTCTGATCAGCAAGAAGAAGAAGAAGAGTTTGGATCTGATATCCCGCTTTATCACTACCTGAAGGAGTCTCAAAGTGGCTCACATTCTCCTTTCCCTTCCTCCCCCACAACAAACACTCTGTGAGGTGAGTGAGGCTGAGAGACTTCAGAGAAGTGTGACTAGCCCAAGGTCACCCAGCAGCTGCATGTGGAGGAGAGGAGATGCGAACCCGGTTCACCAGATTACGAGTCCACCGCTCTTAACCACTACACCACACTGGCTCTAGCAAGCCCTAGGCTCAGTGGTTTAGAAGGTTGTTGTTGTTGTTGTTCAGGTTTAGAAGGTGTACACCTTCAATTTCTCTGTTCCGTTTTTGGCCCTGAAATACTTCTTTTTCTGCTAAACTCTGCTCAGGATCTCCTGGAGAACTAGCTGCCAGATTGCATATTGCAATTCCATTACTGCTGCTTCTTAATTCCAGTAGCCCTTGGTGGAACCGGAAATCTCTTTAGCACCTAGCAGAGGCTAATCTAATTAAATCTGCACAGCCCTCCCTACACTCCATCCTAAAACTGTTACAAACAGCAGACTTGGGGGCTTTAACGTCACGCCCTATTTCCTCACCTGCTTTTTGAAACTCAATAGCCAGCCTGAAGAAAAGTTCTAAAGGACTCGAAAAGTTTGCTCCTCGCTTTGTGACATTTTGGTTGCCCCTAATAAAGACTTTGCTCTCCTGTTCTGTCCTCTTCCCCCAAGAGGTCAACAGCTTTTATGACCTTCCGTGGTGGATTTGCCGAACAATGCTTGCCTGATATTTCAAAAGAAAACTGCTAATATCATGAGGCCATTGTTCAAGTCTATGTTGCAACCTCATTTGTGCACAGTTGTGGTCGAATCAACTCCCAAAAAGGCTATTGCGGAGGTGGGAAAGGTTCAGGAAAGAGCAACAAAAATGATCAAGGTGAACGAGTGACTCAATAGACATCATGCCCGAACCTGGAGTGATCCAACGTAGCTGAATGTTGGAAGGCTCAGAACAGACCAAAGAAAGTGCTTCTTCACATATCACATGCCTAAGCTATGGAATAGGCTGCCACCTCAACGATTTTAAAAGAGAGTTGGGCCAATTAGTCAAAAGGGGATAAGCCGATCAATGGCTACTAGATGGCCATCCAACCTCTGCTTAAAAACCTCCAGTGAAGGAGAGTCCACCACCACCAGTTTTTGGAAACCCCAGTAGGGGAGAGGCTTGAATCCTGCTTGTGGCATTTGGTTGACCACAGGTGTTATGTACTGAGTTGAATAGGATCCAAAATGCAGCAGTCTGGTCTAGAACAATAGGATTCAGAATGCAGCAGTCTGATTGGTCCTAGAACAATAGGATTCAGAATGCAGCAGTCTGATTGGTCCTAGAACAATAGGATTCAGAATGCAGCAGTCTGATTGGTCCTAGAACAATAGGATTCAGAATGCAGCAGTCTGATTGGTCCTAGAACAATAGGATCCAGAATGCAGCAGTCTGATTGGTCCTAGCACAATAGGATCCAGAATGCAGCAGTTGATTGGTCTGCAGGAGCCACCCAATCCAGCTCCAGGTGGAAGTGAATCTGTAACCTGATTGGCTTACAGGAGTATCCTGGAATTAGCCAATCACGTGGGGCCCATTGTGTAAATAATGTATATAAAGCTGACGTTCTGGGGGAACATTCATTCCTCGCTACTATGAGCTGAATAAAGAGCATGAAATCCACACTCAACTCCGAGTATATTTCACTGGCGACGAGGATGGGATCCTGCTGAGCTGACCGCCACACACAGCACCGCCACCTGCCGCACCGCTGCCTTGCACCGTGTATCCAGGCTTCAGCTCCGGGACCCAAGGAACTCAGAATGGCACCCGACAACAGCTTCTCGCCATTCAAACCAGCATCAGGAGACTGGGAAGTGTACGCCAGCCATTTCACCTTCCTCCTAGAAGCTAAAGGGGTCACCAACGATGCCAAGAAGAGGGCGATATTCTTCAGCGTCTGCGGAGAGGAGACGTTCGAAATCTCCCGGGCTCTCCTTGCACCTGACGATGTTGCTACCGTTCCTTACAAAACAATAATGGAACGGTTGAAGGGGCACTTCTCGCCGCAGCCCTCGGTGGTGGCTCGTCCAGTGAGAGCTGGAGGCTGGGTCAGATTGGCCTTTTTTTTACCTGATCCAGCAGGTACACAAATTCTCCTCGCATGTCCTCCTCTCATAGCAAGGGACTGAACTATCTGTCGCCTGGAGGATGGAGCAAGCTTGCTTCCCGCTGCTCCAGAGAGTCAGACCCGAACCAATGGATTCCAGTTCCAAGAAAGCAGATTCTGACCAAGCATTAGAAAGAACTTTCTGTTGGAGAGTGGAACAGACTCCCTCAGAAGGTGGTGGACTCTCCTTCCTTGGAGGTTTCTAAGCAGAGTTTGGATGGCCATCTGTCATGGATGCTTTAGCTGAGATTCCCACATTGCAGGGGGTTAGACTGGATGGCCCTTGGGGTCCCTTCCAACTCCACTGTGTTCTTCCTCCACTGTCAGGCAGTTGGCCTTCGTGTGCCAGTTGCTGGGGGTCACAAGTGGGGAGAGGGGCTCTTTATACCTGAAGGAGCGTCTCCACCCCCATCATTCTGCCCAGACACTGAGGTCCAGCTCCGAGGGCCTTCTGGCGGTTCCCTCCCTGCGAGAAGCCAAGTTACAGGGAACCAGGCAGAGGGCCTTCTCGGTGGTGGCACCCGCCCTGTGGAACGCCCTCCCTTCAGATGTCAAAGAGAAAAACCACTACCAGACTTTTAGAAGACATCTGAAGCAGGGGCGTAGCAACGGTGGGCGGGGGGGCGGGCTGCCCCGGGTTCCACTCCAGAGGGGGGTGACACTTTAAAAAAAAATAATTTTTTTAATTTTTTTTTAATTTTAACTTCATTAAAAAAAGAGCTAATAGACACACACACACAACCCCCCACACCTCACAAAGTGGCACCATCAGAGGGGGGTGACACTTTAATTTTTTAATTTTTTTTATTTTTATCATTTTTTAAAATTATTTTTTATTTTAACTTTATTGGGAAAAAAGAGATAATAGACACACACACACACACACACACACACACACACACACAACCCCCCACACCTCACAAAGTGGCACAATCAGAGGGGGGGGACACTTTTTAATTTTTTAAAATTTTTATTATTATTATTATTATTATTATTATTATTTTTAACTTTATTGAAAAAAAAGAGATAATAGACACACACAAAACCCCCACACCTCACAAAGTGGCACCATCAGAGGGGGGTGACACTTTTTATTTTTATTTTTTTACATTATTATTATTATTAACTTTATTGAAAAAAAAAGAGATAATAGACGCACACACACACAAAACCCCCACACCTCACAAAGTGGCACCATCAGAGGGGGGTGACACTTTTTCAATTTTTTCAATTTTTTTAAAATTAAAGTGGTGGTGGGGGGTGACAAAAAAAATTCCGCCCCGGGTACCACCTGGGCTTGCTACGCCTCTGATCTGAAGGCAGCCCTGTTTAGGGAAGCTTTTAATGTTTAATAGACTATTGTATTTTAATATTCTGTTGGAAGCTGCCCAGAGTGGCTGGGGAAACCAGATGGGCGGGGTATAAATAAATTATTATTATTATTATTATTATTATTATTATTATTATTATTATTATTATTATTCCTGTTTGCAGGCACACCACTGAGATGTTTGGTTGGCCGCTTTGAAAAATGATGCTGGACTAGACGGTCCTTTGGTCTGATCCAGTTACAGGCATGCTCTTCTCTTTTTCTGTTCTGTTAAAGGCCCTTTCCTGTGTTGGGAAGAACAGATGTTTCACTCTACTAGACATCCTCAGTTTATTCTCTCAATGGGTGTTGACGTTTGGGTGTCTTTAGCAAGCTACATAAAGGCTGCCTCTGTCCATAGCACTGTTTTGAACAGTTCCAGCTCCTTGCTTATAGTTTTCCTTCCATTCCTGCTCCCAATTAACCTTTCCTTCTCCCTTTAATCCAGTCCGTTGCACTCTCCAACATTCCTAGTTTTTATCAGACTAATTGCACTTTTTCATCTACCCCTTTTGATTTTCTCAAATCTAATTATACTGTTATCATGGGTTCTGAGATGGCGTAACACCATTGGGTTATTGATAATTCCTGTTCATTAAATTGGTTTTTTTTTTTTTTTTTTTTTTAAAGCAGCTTCTTATAGTTTCTTGCTAATATTCATATGGCGAAATCAACCCCTGGGATTGGCTGGCTGTACAGTTGTGAGTACTGATTTGTGTAGCATTAATGGCTGGCAGTCTGCAGGTAAATCCTTCCCCTTTGTCTTCATAGCCCCAGTAGATGGGGATCACACCTTTCACCACTTTCCTCAGAGCACTTCTTGGCCTGAGCTGGACCCAGAGGTGGAGCATCAATGGAATTAATCCATTAAAGCAGTGAAGCAGTCTTCATTCACCAAGTGGTAGAAGCAAAGATGAACAAGTTCATCTGATACTGTATGTCCAATGGAACTTCCTGACAGTAAGAGCTGTTCGACAGTGGAATTTGCTGCCAAGGAGTGTGGCGGAGTCTACTTCTTTGGAGGTCTTTAAGCAGAGGCTTGACAGCCACAGGTCAGGAATGCTTTGATGGTGTTTCCTGCTTGGCAGTGAGTTGGACTGGATGGCCCTTGGGGTCTCTTCCAACTCTATGATTCTATGATTCTATGAAAGTTTGAGAAGCTCCACCAGCTTCAGAGTACTGACCGTAGTCTATAGCGAATAAGGAAACAAATAAGCTAGCGGTGCCTTGGTTTCTCTGAATTGCTATCCAGTTGTAGAGTTGGAAGTTACCCCAAGGATCTAGTCCATCCCCTGAAATGGAGACTTCTCTGACAGGTAGCCATCCAACCTCTGCTTAAAAACCTTCAGTGAAAGAGAGTCGACCACCTTCCAAGGTCTACCACCTTCCAGGTTCTTCCTTACATTTGGTTGCAATCTCCTTCCTTGTCATTTGAATCCATTGGTTTAGGTCAGTGATGGCTAACCTTGACACTCCAGATGTTTTGGGACTACAACTCCCTTCATCCCTGACCACTGATCCTGTTAGCTAGGGATGATGGGAGTTGTAGTTCCAAAACATCTGGGGTGTCAAGGTTAGCCATCACTGGTTTAGGTCCTCCGCTCGGGAGCAGCAGAAAACAAGCTTGCTCCATCTTCCATGGGGCAGCCCTTCAGAGATTTGAAAAGGGCTCTCATGTCAACTCTCAGTCTCTTCTTCTCCATGCTGAACATCCCCAACTCCCTCAACCATTCCTCAAAAGGCTTGGTATCCAGTTCTGTTTTGGACCCAGGCCAGGAAGTTCTTCAGTGAGTTTGTCATCTCCCACAAGAGCCTGAATAATGCAGAGTGCAAAAGTGGTCCTTTGTGACTCTTTAAAGCAGCATAATTCATATGGCGCATATGAGATTTATGGGGGTCAGTGCAAAAAAGGATTGCAAATCTCTTCTTGACACTTCATTGAGGAATCGACGCAGGCGGGGGGCGGGGGGGGGAACCTGCCTTGGTACTTCAAGGCAGGTAAGTTTGAACAAGGACAATGCTGCATATTATTCAGCAGTTGTTGGGAGACACAAAAGCTTTCCCCTCCCCCACCTGACTTTCTGCAGATATGGAGAGGGGAGCAGTCTGCTAAACAGAAACACCTTGGCCTTGCAGTGTAATGGAAGAGAGCAGAGCTTTAATTTCCGGGGGGGTGGGGGGATCTCAGCTCAAGGCTAACCAGGAGCTTGGCCAGTCCTTGAAACTTAGCGTTATGTGAAATATTTGTGGTTCCTCGTGGGTGAAGTGTCAGCAATCTGCATGCAATTGGGCTAATAGCAGTTCCTGCCAATGTGTTCCCTTCCACCATTTCAGCTTTATTTATTTTAAAATAATTAAGATGCAACATCGCAGTAAAATGGCCCCGGTTAACATGACTTCAGGGTTAGAATCATAGAATCATAGAATTGGAAGAGACCACAAGGGCCATCCAGTCCAACCCCCTGCCAAGCAGGAAACACCATCAAAGCATTCCTGACAGGTGGCTGTCAAGCCTCTGCTTAAAGACCTCCAAAGAAGGAGACTCCACCACATTCCTTGGCAGCAAATTCCACTGTCGAACAGCTCTTACTGTCAGGAAGTTCTTCTTTCTTGTAGTTTGAATCCATTGCTCCGTGTCCGCTTCTCTGGAGCAGCAGAAAACAACCTTTCTCCCTCCTCTATATGACATCCTTTTATATATTTGAACATGGCTATCCTATCACCCCTTAACCTTCTCTTCTCCAGGCTAAACATACCCAGCTCCCTAAGCCGTTCCTCATAAGGCATCGTTTCCAGGCCTTTGACCATTTTGGTTGCCCTCTTCTGGACACGTTCCAGTTTGTCAGTATCCTTCTTGAACTGTGGTGCCCAGAACTGGAGGACACAGTATTCCAGGTGAGGTCTGACCAGAGCGGAATACAGTGGTACTATTACTTCCCTTGATCTAGATGCTATACTCCTATATACTTGCCATCACACTAGTAGGAAGACTCAAGACACAATAATAAAATGGGAAAAGGTTTTATTTATTAAAATATCGCAGATAACAATAAAGAGGATGTGCAGGAATCAAACTGATCATATTTGAACCAATTAACCCAATCAACAAAGTCTGGCCAGAAAAGACCCCCAAATGAACAAGGGATCCTATCCTTCCCTGCTCCTGGGCATATTTTCAGATGGCATCTCCATGGGCTCACCTAGGAGTTTCACATGGAATAGTCATCTCACAGCACCATCCTCTGGACTAATATTCCAGGGAGGAGTGGCTCCTCTGAAACATGGTTTTCTACCATCCTACCCACCTGGGGCAGCCAAGAAGGATACTATGGTTGATGAGAGGTCTGGGAGAACCAGTAGGGCCATGAGTCCTCTGCCTGTCTCCCAGCACAGTCCATCCATCAGGGCCACCAAGACAACATCAGTCCAAGATTGGAGTGTCCTGGCCTGTTCTGGTAGGAATTTCAGCTTGCCATCACACCCTTGAAGAAGACTCAAGACACAACTTGAAGTGGGAAAACGTTACATTTATTTAAGTCTTAAGAGCAAAAAGGATCTGCATAACCAAACCACTTGGTTGAACCAATCAACCAGACCAGGGACCGGACATCGGAGGAGGAATGGTGGAGAGCGCCTCCCCCTTCTCTGAGAAGAGGAGGACAGTATAGATTTACAATGGTGGTTTGCAGAGGGTCACAGCTCAGAGATAGAAGAGGAATAAGAACATGTTTTCCATTTGTAAACTGAGTCCCCCGCTGCTATAGGAAAGCACACCTTGGTTTAAGGACACTTTGGTTTAAGAACAGACTTCCGGAACAGATTAAGTTTGTAAACCAAGGTACCACTGTATTTCCTTGACATCTGATGGGAGGGCGTTCCACAGGGCGGGCGCCACTACCGAGAAGGCCCTTTGTCTGGTTCCCTGTAACCTCACTTCTCACAGGGAGGGAACCACCAGAAAGCCCTCGGAGCTGGACCTCAGTGTCTGGACTGAACGATGGGTGAAGATGCTCCTTCAGATATACTGGGCCAAGGCCGTTTAGGGCTTTAAAGGTCAGCACCAACACTTTGCATTGTGCTCAGAAATGTACTGGGAGCCAATGCAGGTCTCTCAGGACCGGTGTTATGTGGTCTTGGCGACCACTGCTACTCTTGAAAATTACAAGACCAGACCGTGAGGATTGATGAAGATTCAGCACAGCTCTTTTTATTTTCTGGCCAAAGGGAATACTCCAAGTGAGCTTTGCCTTTTTAACGCCACATCAGACCATGCCTAGTAGATTTCCTCGCTGAAGGGTATGGATTCTACTTCCTAGTACCTCCGTCTTTACCAGAAGCCTTGGGGTGCTGGCAGATTCTCCTTCTCCGGGAATCATCCTTTCTTTCTGGTTTCATTCCATTGTTTCACGGGAGACGTTCCAAAAGGCGTTTGCATCAGAATTCATGCAGAGCCAGCCAGCTCAGCCGAGCATGTTATCTCTTCCACTTGATATTCCAGGCAGATGAGCGATTCCCCTTCCTTTGGCGTGGCGTCCTGCCACCCATACATTACAAAGAGAGTAAATCACAGAGGAATTGTCAATGCTAACCAGGCATTATGTGCAGGATGCGGCTTGGCAGATGCCATTCCTGACGAGGTGGCGCTTTCAGAAGCCTTGCCAATGTTGCCATTATATGTTGCGGTTTCAAGCTCACTCGTCGCTTCTCAAAATGGACGGATCCAATGGACGTTGTGTTAACCAGCGGAAGGCAATTCAGTTGCACAAATGCCCTGGGTGAGTTGTCTTTGCACGCTGGGGCTGTGTACAATGAGCCCTAGGGAGAAGGAGACAGCGTCCTCTGCTGTGGGATATGTTCAGTCATGTGTACAACTCACTCCCACAGGAGGCAGTGATGGCCACCAACTTGGGTGGCTATTAAAAAAAAAAAAAGGTTGGACAAATTCATGGAAGAGAGGGTTCTCACTGGCTACTAGCCATGATGAAGATCTGCCCCCACGGTTGGAGGCAGCGATGCTTCTGAATACCAGTTGCTAATTATTTATTTATTTATTTATTTATTTATTTATTTATACCCCGCCCATCTGGCTGGGTTTCCCTAGCCACTCTGGGTGGCTTCCACAGAATGTTAAAATACAATAATCTATTAAACATTAAAAGCTTCCCTAAACAGGGCTGCCTTCAGATGTCTTCTAAAAGTCTGGTAGTTGTTTTTCTCTTTGACATCTGGCGGGAGGGCGTTCCACAGGGCAGGCGCCACCACCGAGAAGGCCCTCTGCCTGGTTCCCTGTAACTTGGCTTCTTGCAGGGAGGGAACCGCCAGAAGGCCCTCAGAGCTGGACCTAAGTGTCCGGGCAGAACGATGGGGGGGGGTGGAGACGCTCCTTCAGGTATACTGGGCTGAGGCCATTTAGGGCTTTAAAGGTCACCTTGAAACCACAGGAGGGGAGAGGGCTCATGTGCTTGGGTCCATAGAATCATAGAACTGTAGTGTAAAAACCTCCAGTGAAAGAGAGCTCACCAGCTTTTGAATCCAGCTGCCAGCTTCCCACAGGCATCTGGTTGGCCACTGTGAGAACCGGGCTAGATGAGCCATTGGCCTGATCCAAAGGCTCATCTTATGTCCTTAGAGTGCATACAACATGCACTTGACTAGGGAAGGCAATCCCTGCTTTTACTACTCGCTTGTGCATAGCTGTCAACTTTCGGATTTGAAAATAAGGGATTTTTCCAAACTTTCGGATTTGAAAATAAGGGATGCCGCAAGGGCGGTGCAATGGCACCAAGTAGCCTCGCCACCCTGCGCTCCAGAGGCCGCGCGCGAACGGGTGAGCGAAAGAGCGAGCGCGTAGACGGCAGGCAGGCTGTCTGTCTGGTTGGGCGTGAGGGTCTGGCTGCACAAGGCATGCAAGCTCCCCCCCAGTCGGTCTCAGACTCCTTATTGGCAGCCGAGCAACGCAGCTGAGGAGCCTCCCTGGCCGGCAGGGAGGGAGAGGAGCTGCTTCCTTTGAAATCCGGGGAATTTAAGGGAGATCAACAATCCAGGATAGCAGCGGGAAACGGCATTGGAATAAGGGAGTTTCCCACAAAAAAAGGGAGGGTTGACAGCTATGCGCTTGTGCCTGGCATCAGCAACATGGTAGAGGCTGTACAGTTGCCTTCTCCAACCAGGTGTGCTGCAGGTGCTTTAGAGCACAACTCCCATCACTGGTGCTTTAGAGCACTGGCTAGGACTGATGGGATTTGTAGTCCAAACACCCTGAAGGTTTGAGGTTGGCGAAGGATGATGTGTGGAGGAGTAACACAGCAAATTTTTGAGAAGAGTTTTTGTTTTGTTTTCTGAAAAATGCAAATTCATGTGGCAAACTAAATGTAAGATTGGGAAATTGTGAAACCAGGGCGGTATATAAATTCAATTCTATTCCGAACTTACAGTATTACGAACTTAAAAATGGAAAGCGTAGAATCATAGAATCATAGAGTTGGAAGAGACCACAAGGGCCATCCAGTCCATCCCCCTGCCAAGCAGGAAACACCATCAAAGCATTCCTGACAGGTGGCTGTCAAGCCTCTCTTAAGGACCACCAAAGAAGGAGACTCCACCACACTCCTTGGCAGCAAATTCCACTGTCAAACAGCTCTTACTGTCAGGAAGTTCTTCCTAATGTTTAGGTGGAATCTTCTTTCTTGTAGTTTGAATCCATTGCTCCGTGTCCGCTTCTCTGGAGCAGCAGAAAACAGCTTTTCTCCCTCCTCTATACGACATCCTTTTATACCGGTATATTTGAACATGGCTATCATATCACCCCTTAACCTTCTCTTCTCCAGGCTAAACATACCCAGCTCCCTAAGCCGTTCCTCATAAGGCATCGTTTCCAGGCCTTTGATCATTTTGGTTGCCCTCCTCTGGACATGTTCCAGCTTGTCAGTATCCTAATGCTGGTGGTCAACAAAAGAGGTTTAAAGACTCTCTCAAGGCAAATCTTTAAAAATGTAGTATAAACACCGACAATTGGGAAACACTGGCCTGTGAGCGCTCCAATTGGAGAACAGCCTTTACCAAAGGTGTCATCGGCTTTGAAGACATTCGAACTCAGGACACAAGGGAGAAATGTGCTAAGAGGAAGGCACGCTTGGCAAACCCTCACCGTGATCAACTCCCGCCCGGAAACCAATGTCCCCACTGTGGAAGGACATGTGGATCCAGAATTGGCCTCCACAGTCACTTACAGACTCATTGTTAAAACCGTGTTCGTGGAAGACAATCTTACTTGGCTATGAATGATCGAAGAAGAAGAAGAAGAAGAAGAAGAAGAAGAAGAAGAAGAAGAGGAAGAAGAAGAATTCTAATAATAATAATAATAATAATAATAATAGTCATCATCATTATCATCATCATCATCAACATCAACAACAACATATTTGCCCATTCCTAATCCAAGATCTCAGCCATTTAAGGCATTATATTTAGGTTAAAAATATCATCTTGACTTGTAACAAAGTATTTCAGATGAGATGCAGCACAACTGCCTTGATTTATTTTTTAAGTGCCGTTGGCGCTTCTGGAGAACAATTCCCAAACCGGTGACTTTTTATCTTGTTTTGCTTGGATTTAGATTCCGGAAGGGAATTTGTTCTGAGCAGATATGGCATCCACAAATACTCAAAATGTGTGGTCCTTTTTAGAATCTCCTTCTGCCAGACTTTCTCCACTGATACCAGCTCAGCCTAAATTGTGGGGAGCAAAATGCAGCCTCCCTTCTTCGTGTGAAGGTGGCAGGAGCTCATTAGTGTCATTCAAATAAATTGGTGTGAAATGTGATCATCTCGAGAAGCATATTTATTTACACTTGCAAATCGGAAATAATGCCGTTAGGGTCTAGGAAGCAACAATTAGGGAATACATCTGCAGGGATTCACAAAGGCATCATTCGCCTTTGGCTACGCACAAAAGAATTCTTTTATTGCTCTGGGTATAGGCTTAATTGAATTCCGAGGAGAAGCTGCGCTGCTTTTTCACCGGTGTGATAATGATGGCGAGGGTTCCTAAGGGCAGGCGCTGTCCTCCAAAGGAAGACCTGGGATAATAACCAGGGGGCTGTATCTCCTCAAAGTGCAAGCAGGATCAAAGTAGTCAGGCACATGGTTTGCATGCAGAACACACTGGAGCATCAGCAGAAGTCTAGTGTCCAGATCAAGGGAAATAATAGTACTGCTCTATTCTGCCTTGGTCAGATCTCACCTGGATACCTGTGTCCAGCTCTGGGCACCCCAGTTTACAAAGGAGATGGGAAAACTGGATGGTGTGCAGAGGAGGGTGACCAGGGGGGGAGGGACAAAAAGTATCTACATGGTGCTTAGAGAATAACTTGCACCTAAATACAGGTAGATAGCTGTGTTGGTCTGTCATAGTCAAAACAAAATAAAAAAAATTCCTTCCAGTAGCACCTTAGAGACCAACTAAGTTTGTTCTTGGTATGAGCTTTCATGTGCATGCACACTTCTTCAGATACCAGTGTGCATGCACACGAAAGCTCATACCAAGAACAAACTTAGTTGGTCTCTAAGGTGCTACTGGAAGGAATTTTTTATTTTGTTTTGCACCTAAATATTAGCAAGACAAAGGAGATGGTGTTGGACTTTGGGAGTAAGAGAGGGGAACTAGCCCCGTTGTATATCGGGGAGGGGGGTGTTGTGTGGAGAGAGTCTCTTCCTTTAAATTCCTGGGAGTTTACCTTAGTGAAGACCTCACTTGGAAAAACAATATAACTCAGGTGGTTAGGAAGGCCCAACAGAGACTCCATTTCCTCTGGGTCTTGCGAAAGAACAATGTTAGACAACAACTGATGACCTCCTTCTACCGGTCCACAATAGAAAGTGTCCTCACATATTGTATCACAGTGTGGTATGTTGGCTTGACAGCCACGGACAGAAAGTCTTTACAGAGGATGGTGAACACAGCTCATGATATCATGGGCTGTCCCCTGAGCCCGCTAGATGACATTGCAAGGGATCGTTGCCTTAGGAGAGCGAGAAAAATTCTCAGGGATGATTCACACCCCGGCCACCACCTCTTTAATCTTCTATCCTCGGGCAGGAGATATAGAAGTATAATCAGTCGTACCAACAGGCTAAAAAACAGTTTCTATCCGTGGGCTGTTAGGCTGCTGAACGGAAAATAATATAGTGCGACTGACTTTTGGGGTTGGTGTGTTGTGCGAAAAGCACACAGAGTGCAAAGAGATTGAGTGTTTGTGGGGGGGGGAGGCACGGTTAATTTCATTGTACACAGGTTGTACATTGACAATAAAGGTATTGTTGCTGTTATTATTATTATTATTATCCAGACTCTGGAAACCAAGCCTAACACCGATGTTTGCCGGTTCAATCCCTGTATGGGACAGCTGCATATTTCTCCATTGAATGGGATCCCTTCCAACTCTATAATCCTATGATTCTATGAGAAATGGCTGAGAGAGTTGGGTGACAGCAGTCACAAAATTAAAAGACGCCTGCTTCTTGGGAGAAAAGCAATGACAATCCTAGACAGCATCTTACAAAGCAGAGACATCACCTTGCCGACAAAGGTCCGTATAGTTAAAGCTATGTTTTTCCCAGTAGTGATGTAAGGAAGTGAGAGCTGGACCATTAAGAAGGCTGAAGAATGGATGCTTTTGAATTATGATGCTGGAGGAGACTCTTGAGAGTCCCATGGACTGCAAGAAATTCAAACCTCTCCATTCTGAAGGAAATCGGCCCTGAGTGCTCACTGGAAGGACAGATCCTGAAGCTGAGGCTCCAAGACTTTGGCCACCTCTATGAGAAGAGAAGACTCCCTGATGTTGGGAAGGATGGAGGGCACAAGGAGAAGGGTTCGACAGAGGACGAGATGGTTGGACAGTGTTCTCGAAGCTACCAACATGAGTCTGACCAAATTGCGGGAGGCAGTGGAAGACAGGAGTGCCTGGCGTGCTCTGGTCCATGGGGTCACGAAGAGTCAGACACGACTAAACAACTCAACAACAACAACAGCCTGGAGAAGACTGAGTGGTCATAGAGTTGGAAGGTACCCCCAAGGATCATCTAGTCCAACCCCCTGCACTGCTGGAATCTCAGCTAAAGGAACCATAGCAGATGGCCATCCAAACTCTGCTTAAAAACCCCCAAGGAAGGAGAGTCCGCCACCTCTTTGTGACAGAGCTTTCCCTGCGAAAACACGCTCTTTAAACCTCAATTGGAACAAGTGGCAATCCACTGAAAAAGAGTCGGTTTTCCTGGCGAAAGCCCTCAAGCAAAGCAAAAGAAAACTCTCAGACACAGAGCTTTTAAGTGTAGTCCTGGGCCTAGAAAGGGCAGGGCAAATGCTAAATGTGGATAAGCCCTTTGACTGAACATTGGGAAGGATTTCTGGCAGTGAGAGATGCTGAGCAGTGGGACGGGCTCTTTCAGAAGTTGGTGGACTCTCCTTCATGGGGGGCTTTTAAAGAGAGGTTGGCTGGCCACCTGCCAAGGGTTTCTTTAGCTGTGATTCCTGGATTGAGTAGGGGCGGGTTAGATGACCCTTGAAGGTCCCTTCCAACTCTATAATTCTATGCTTCCGTTGTTATTTCTATGCATGTCGAAACAAGAAAATAATAATAATAATAATAATAATTTTTTATATGTACCCCGCCCATCTGGCCGGGTCTCCCCAGCCACTCTGGGCGGCCTCCAACAAATATTAAAATACATCAAAATCACAAGTTAAAAACTTCCCTAAACAGGGCTGCCTTCAGGTATTTTCTGAATGTAGGATAATTATTTATCACTTTAACCTCTGCTGGGAGGGTGTTCCACAGGGCGGGCGCCACCACCGAGAAGGCCCTCTGCCTGGTTCCCTGCAGCCTCGCCTCTCGCAGCGAGGGAACCGCCAGAAGGCCCTTGGCGCTAGATCTCAGTGTCCAGGCTGAACGATGGGGGTGGAGACGCTCCTTCAGGTATACAGGACCGAGGCCGTTTAGGGCTTTAAAGGTCAGCACCAACACTTTGAATTGTGCTCGGAAACGTACTGGGAGCCAATGTAGTTCTCTCAGGACCGGTGTTATGTGGTCCCAGCGGCCACTCCCAGTCACCAGTCTGGCTGCCGCATTCTGGATTAATTGTAGTTTCCGGGTCACCTTCAAAGGTAGCCCCACGTAGAGCGCATTGCAGTAGTCCAAGCGGGAGATAACCAGAGCATGCACCACTCTGGCGAGACAGTCTGCGGGCAGGTAGGGTCTCAGCCTGCGTACCAGATGGAGCTGGTAGACAGCCGCCCTGGACACAGAATTAACCTGCGCCTCCATGGACAGCTGTGAGTCCAAAATGACTCCCAGGCTGCGCACCTGGTCCTTCAGGGGCACAGTTACCCCATTCAGGACCAGGGAGTCCCCTACACCTGCTCGCACCCTGTCCCCCAAAAACAGTACTTCTGTCTTGTCAGGATTCAACCTCAATCTGTTAGTCGCCATCCACCCTCCAACCGCCTCCAGGCAGGAAGAAAATGCAACTGCAGAGCTGGAACAAGGCATGCCGCCTTTTGAGCTCTTCCGGCGTCCTTTTGGCAACAGGCAATAGTCTCATAACAGGAGGAGATTTCCAAGGATGAGAGTTCACTGCTGCCCTTTTGAGTCTCCACGGGTCCTGCCTGCCAGGCCTTTGTGTCCATCTTTGTCGT
Organism: Darevskia armeniaca; assembly: GCA_034641395.1. NCBI lineage: Eukaryota > Metazoa > Chordata > Lepidosauria > Squamata > Lacertidae > Darevskia > Darevskia armeniaca. The sequence goes on along the minus strand of JAWWNF010000458.1, from coordinate 254,568 downwards.
ACATGCTGAGAAGCTGCATGGACAAAGCAATCAAGTTCTGTAAGTTGGGGGACATCGCCCATTGTGCTCAAGCTGAAATGAAAAGGCTGCAGCTTATTTCACCGGGAGTAATTGTTGGCCTTCCCTGCTCGCTGCCCTTGTGAATTGCAAACAAGCAATCCACTTAGCCCTCTGAAAACATGTTCTTGAATTTGGGCTCTCTCAGGCTTGCTCCAGTGAGCCAGAGGTAGTAATCAGAAAAGGGTCAGAGCTCCCCAAATAACATGAAATAAATGAAATTTCACTTTCTTGGGTTCCATGATCACTGCAGATGGTGACAGCAGTCACGAAATTAGAAGACACCTGCTTCTTGGGAGAAAAGCAATGACAAACCTAGACAGAATCTTAAAAAGAAAAGATATCACCTTGCCAACAAAGGTCCGTATAGTTAAAGCTATGGTTTTCCCAGTAGTAATGTACGGAAGTGAGAGCTGGACCATAAAGAAGGCTGATCGCTGAAGAATTGATGCTTTTGAATTATGGAGCTGGAGGAGACTCTTGAGAGTCCCATGGCATGCAAGAAGATCAAACCTATCCATTCTTAAAGAAATCAGCCCTGAGTGCTCACTAGAAGGACAGATCCTGAAGTTGAGGTTCCAGTACTTTGGCCACCTCATGAGAAGAGAAGACTCCCTGGAAAAGACCCTGTTGGGAAAGATTGAGGGCACAAGGAGAAGGGGACGACAGAATATGAGATGGTTGGACAGTGTTCTCGAAGCTACTAACATGAGTTTGGCCAAACTGCGAGAGGCAGTGAAAGATAGGCGTGCCTGGTGTGCTCTGGTCCATGGGGTCACGAAGAGTCGGACACGACTGAACGACTGAACAACAACAACAAAAATGAAATAGATTGGAAATATCTGTTAAGATCAAAGCAAAGGAATGACGAAAATATGCAAACTCGCCAATAAATGAAATATACAAACTCAGCAATATCTGACACAGAAGAATAAAAAGAAAGGAGGAATGAAATATAGGAGCAATTTATAAAAGGGAAAGAGCAATGTTAAATTGGCAAATGAGAAGAATTAGCAAGTCACCAAGAAAGCATGAATAATACTAAATTGCATCCTTGTAAAACAGGAGAGGGGAATCTTATAAACATAAGAACATAATAAGAGGATCCTGGACCAGGATAATGTTCTATGTAGTCCAGGATCTGGTTCTCTCAGTAGCCAACCAGGGGTCTTTGGGAAACCTTCAAGTAGGATCAGAACACAAGAGCTCTCACCCCCTACTGTGGTCTCCAGCAACTGATATTCAGAATCTTCCACCGGTGGACCAATCCTGGACTACCAGGGGGTCCAGTTTGGCCTATGAGGCCATTTTCCACAAGCCACAGCCACCTGTCCATCAGCTGGTGTCATTAGCGATGTCAGCAGATGGGTGGGAGGACAGGATTTAATTCTGCATTAGATGCACGCCCTCTCCCCAGAAGGGAACAGGCAAACACAGCCAAGGAAGCAGGATTTAATCGCTGGTCAACAGCTGATGAGCAGGGGTCACAGCTCTTTGCAAAAGCACTCTTTGAAGCAGCTTCTCCTTTAAGCAGGCAGGCCATGACTCCAGGGGAGGGGAGAATGACCCTTCTCTTACCACCCCATACAGTCTGAAAGGAGGACCAGTGAGGCTGCTTCAGAAAGCACTTCTGAAGGCTCAGACAGGTGCGTGGAAGCTGCCTTATAGCCTTTTTGCAAAGAGCAAAAAGGCTCTGAAGCCACTGTAGGTTCCCAATTATAAGGGATTTCGAAAGTTGGGTGGGACGGTCAACCACACGATATCATAACAATGTCATGTGATTGTCTGATGGGCAGCCCTGCCTACCTTTCAAATTCACCCCACCTTTCAAATTCACCCCACCTCCCTGAGGCCGAACCTGAAAAGGATCTGGCCTGTGGAGCCAAAAGCGTTCCCCACCCCATTCTAAAACTTCCACCAGTTCAGTCAGGTCTCACCCCCAACTTCCAGGGTCCAGCTGAGAGGTGCCAGAATGCAGTTCTGGTGAGCTCTGTCTGAAAAAAATATCCTGTAAGGGGCAATGCGAACTTTCAGCTCTCCTGGTCGCAAGCAGTATAAGACTATATCTATATATATCTATATATATCTATATATCTATATCTATATCTATATCTATATCTATATCTATATCTATATCTATATCTATATCTATATCTATATCTATATCTATATATATATATGATTTTTAACAGAATCAAATAAACAACAAACACTAAATACAAAAACATAACACAATACAACATACATCAGATTTTTCCTTTCATCTTATCTAATCTCGTTGGGGTGACTTCCTCACGTTTCATTGTCAATCATCTTTAGTAATTTCTTCTCATCTTTAAATATTATTTGTTATTATAACTTACATTCTCTTCTTATATAAAGTCTTATCCTAAAATCATACATCTATATTACCTAATCCTATTTATCTAGTCTGTAAGCTGTCATTTCTTCCAACTTTTTTCAGTCTTTAAATCTTACAATAGTCTTTTAAATATAGTTTAAATTTCTTCCAGTCTTGTTCCACCGCCTCCTCCCTCTGGTCGCGTAGTTTCCCGGTCATCTCGGCGAGTTCCATATAGTCCATCATTCTCATCTGCCAGTCTTCTATCGTGGGTAGTTCTTGTGTCTTCCAGTTCCTTGCAATCAAAATCCTAGCTGCTGTTGTGGCATACATAAAAAAGGTTCGCAAGCAGTATAAGACTTTATACACCAAAAGCAGTGCCTTGAACTTAGCCCAGTAGCTAATTGGCAGCCAGTTCAATTCTTGCGCAGCCTGGGAGTCATTCTGGACTCACAGCTGTCCATGGAGGCGCAGGTAAATTCTGTGTCCAGGGCGGCTGTCTACCAGCTCCATCTGGTACGCAGGCTGAGACCCCCCTGCCCACAGACTGTCTCACCAGAGTGGTGCATGCTCTAGTTATCTCCCGCTTGGACTACTGCAATGCGCTCTACGTGGGGCTACCTTTGAAGGTGACCCGGAAACTACAACTAATTCAGAATGCGGCAGCTAGACTGGTGACTGGGAGCGGCCACCGAGACCACATAACACCGGTCTTGAAAGACCTACACTGGCTCCCAGTACGTTTCCGAGCACAATTCAAAGTGTTGGTGCTGACCTTTAAAGCCCTAAATGGCATCGGTCCAGTATACCTGAAGGAGCATCTCCACCCCCATCGTTCAGCCCGGACACTGAGGTCCAGTGCCGAGGGCCTTCTGGCAGTTCCCTCACTACGAGAAGCCAAGTTACAGGGAACCAGGCAGAGGGCCTTCTCGGTAGTGGCACCCGCCCTGTGGAACGCCCTCCCTTCAGATGTCAAAGAGAACAACAACTATCAGACCTTTAGAAGACATCTGAAGGCAGCCCTGTTTAGGGAGGCTTTTAATGTTTAATAGATCATTGCATTTTAATGTTCTTTTGGAAGCCGCCCAGAGTGGCTGGGGAGACCCATCCAGATGGGCGGGGTATAAATAATAAATTATAATAATAATAATAATTATTATTATTATTATTATTATTATTATTATTATTATTCCAGGAACAGTGAGCTGTCGAGCTGCTGCATTTTGCACCTGCTGGAGCTTCCAGACTGACCTCAATAATGTGAGGAAGCTTGCCCTGGCTTGCATTTAACCAACCTATTTTGTTCTCAGTGCAGCTTGCAAAGGTTGGCGACACCACAGTTCAGCACTTAATAACTGTGGACAGGAGGAAATGTCAATATTGAAATGAGGCCAGAGGAAGTCACCAGAGGGCGTCCAGGAAGCAAGGCAAACAACACACGGCAAATTTAAAAACATATTAGCAATTAAATGGGAATAGACACAAGGTCTGGACAGAAAGCGAGCAGAGCAGAGCGCAGCCAGGCCTGTTTCCTACCTTGCAAAAGGTCCTCTGGTGTAATTTGGCGACAAACTGTCTCTGAACAGCTGTCCAGGAGCTTGAGCGATGATACCGAACGAAGGTTGTGAACCAGGAATGCAGGTGGGGTAGGAGAAATGTGGCAGTCATGTGTGAGTGCTGGATCAGAGCAAGGTGGTCAGTGTCAAAAGCCAAGGAACAGAGTTACGTACCTAATATCCATTCTGCATCTGTTAGAACCTGATTGTTGTGGCAGTAGCTACACTTTGGAACTCCCTGCCTATTGATATCACCTGATATGCAGGCTGAGACCCTACCTGCCCGCCGACTGTCTCACCAGAGTGGTGCATGCTCTGCTTATCTCCCACTTGGACTGCTGCAATGCGCTCTACGTGGGGCTACCTTTGAAGGTGACCCGGAAACTACAACTAATCCAGAATGCGGCAGCTAGACTGGTGACTGGGACCGGCCGCCTGGACCACATAACACCGGTCCTGAGAGAACTACATTGGCTCCCAGTACGTTTCCGAGCACAATTCAAAGTGTTGGTGCTGACCTTGAAAGCCCTAAATGGCCTCGGCCCAGTATCCTTGAAGGAGCGTCTCCACCCTCATCGTTCTGCCCAGACACTGAGATCCAGCGCCGAGGGCCTTCTGGCGGTTCCCTCATTGCGAGAAGTGAGGTTGCAGGGAACAAGGCAGAGGGCCTTCTCGGTAGTGGCGCCCGCCCTGTGGAACGCCCTTCCAGCAGAGGTCAAGGAAATAAACAGCTATCCTATTTTTAAAAGACATCTGAAGGAAGCCCTGTCTAGGGAAGTTTTTAATATTTAATGCTGTGTTGTTTTTAACACTTGATTGGCAGCGGCCCAGAGTGGCTGGGGAAACTCAGTCAGATGGGTGGGGTACCAATAATAAATTATTATTATTATTATTATTATTATTATTATTATTATCAAGCAGTCGCCTTTGCTGTTCTCTTTTCAGTGCCTGCTTTAAAAAAAAAGTCTTGTTTAAACAAGCAAGGTAATTTTAATCTGTTTTAGTATTTTTACTTTTTGTGTGTTTTTAAGTATGCTTGTAGATTTATTTTGTTTTGTTTTACTGTTTTACCTTTTCGTAAACTGCTTTGAGGGATTTTTGTTGTTGTTTACAACCAAGCAGTGTATAAAATTTGTGAAATTTGTGAAATAACCTTCAAACAGGTGGACATTCAACGAAGCTGAATATCGGAGGATTCAGGACAGGTAAAAGAACTTCTTTACACAGCGCAGAGTTAAACTGGGGGCCTCACATCCACAGGAGGCAGGGATGGCCACCAATGTGAATGGCTTTAAGGAAGAACTGGACAGATTCATGGTTAAGACTATCAGCGGCTTAAATCTCAGTTAAAATAGTGCCTGAGCATTGGAGCTCAGACATGCAGATGTTTCCACATTCCTGTCTTGCTGATTAGATGAAGAAATAAAAGAAGAAAAGAGGTTGTCCCCAGGCAGGTGAGGCGCACCGGACCATAAGGCGCACCTAGCTTTTAGAGGAGGAAAACAAGAAAAAAACATTTTTCTCCCCTCCTCCCCAGAGCATTCTCCCGTCGTCCCCAGCTCCCTTTAAAGCAAGTGGGGGGGGGACGCTCCGGTTCGCTTGCTTTTCAGCGAGCCGGGGAGGAGCAAGTGGAGGGTGAGCGTCGGGGGCAGAGAAGAAGGGACCAGCGGCCCAAAGGAGCCCTTTCTGTATATTTAAGTATGTATGAGAAAATATAGAAGATAATAGTAATAGCAAAATCACACAATGAAAACAAGATACGATGCACAATCAGTAAGAAGTTACTTTTTATTCTGTAATCTTTTTCCTCACGCTTTTTTCCTTTACTTGTCTATTGTCTTCTTCTTTTCTTCTTTTATCTTTCATTTCTGGAATTCCTATTCTTTGTCTTTTTCATTGATGGTATGGATGTTATATATATATATATATATATATATATATATATATATATATATATATATATATATATATGATTGTTATGTATGAAATAAATAATAAATATGTATGTATGTTATGAATGTGATGAATGTGATGAATGTTAGGATTATAATGAGAATGTAAAGAATGTAACGAATGAAATGAGGTATTTGTAAAATGGAATGTGAAATTGTTGTAAACATATATGTGATTGATAAATAAAGTTTATTTTAAAAATTAAATAATAATAATAATAAGGAACCCTTTCGGGCTGCTGGTCCCACTGCCACCCCCCCCCCTTCGCTCCATAAGACACACAGACATTTCCCCTTACATTTTAGGAGGGAAAAAGTGAGTCTTATGGAGCGCGAAAAATACAGTATGTGGCTATGGCCTCCCCTTGTAGGGCACAGTGGGAGTGTCTCACGGAGTCTCCTCTAGCAAGCTTACAGGGGAACTCTGTGAGCTTCAGCTCTGAAAGGTAAAAGGTAAAGGTAAAGGACCCCAGGACGGTAAAGTCCAGTCAAAGGTGACTATGAGGTCGCTTTCAGGCCGAGGGAGCTGGCGTTTGTCCACTGACAGCTTTCCTGGTCATGTGGCCAGCAGGACTAAACCGCTACTGGTGCACGGAGGACCGTGGCAAGTGCCAGAGCGCACAGAAATGCCATTTACCTTCCCACCGCAGTGGTACCTATTTATCTACTTGCACTGGTGTGCTTTCAAACTGCTAGGTTGGCAGGAGCTGGGACAGAGCAACGGGAGCTCACCCCGTTGCGGGGATTCGAACCGCCAATCTTCCGATCGGCAAGCCCAAGAGGCTCAGTGGTTTAGACCACAGCGCCACCAGCTACCATATGCCTATCTAACAAAACATGAATTGTTGGTTTGACTGCATTGGCAATGTCCACCCCTTTAGCATCCCTCTGCCCGTGTTGGCTGCCTACCTTCTGGGAGCCCTTTGGCCCAGCTGGGTCAAGCAGTCCTTCAACTAAGATAGTGCCATTTGCCCAGAGACAGAGCACAATTTGCTCTACGTCAAACATGCCATTATCCAGGTCACTGCCTCGACTGAAAAGGAAGCCTCGGCAGTCAGTGGATTGTTGTTTTTATAAAGCTGTCCGGGAAAACACAGCAAAGAGCTTCTTTGAGGGATGGCCACTCTCCTTGCTCAAAGAGCATATGTGCTTGGGGTTTTCTGCATCTTTCAAAAAACTGCCAACTTGATTTCGCGGGGGAGTGCAAAATGATCCCCCACAAGGGTACACCTCTGCAGCCAACCTGACATGCTGTGAGTGGAGTTGCTTTGTGTGTGACCTTTATGCACAAACCTTTCCATCGGCGGGTACACACAGTTGCGTGCTTAGGAAACCGACGTTTGCCTTTTGATGGCATCTGACTTGTCAGCTGCCACCACAAAGCCAAGATTTCCCATAATGGTCCAAGGAGCAAGAGTATCGAGGGGGGAAATAGCCATCCAGGGCATGCAGCAGTGTTTCATCTGGTAATTACATACCCTCCAAGTGTCCCGAGTCTACAGGGATTGTCCTGGAATTACGGAAACCGTCCAGGTTTCTGATCTGATCCAGGAATGTCCCGGATTCCCCTTTCTTTCCCCTCCACTTCTCGGAGAACGATTAAAAGTGGTGGTGGTGTGTGCCGGTCCTGTTTATTCTGAAAATAAAATACCTGCGCCCGATGAAGAAAATGCTGAAGCTGGCATGCAAAGCCCTTCCTATACTTTTGAAGGAAAAGGTGAGCAATCCACTTTAAATTCTTTAACTGCAATGCTTCAGCAGTCAGCAATTTTTTAGGAAACATGGAATGTTTATTCCTTTATTGTAAATTGAGTCTTACACTGTCTACTCAGAAGTAAGTCCCAATGTATTCAATGGAGCTTACTTCCAGATTGTTGTAGTTGTTGTTACAGTGGTACCTCGGGTTGCAAACACATCGGGTTACAAACGCTTCAGGTTACAAACTCCGCTAACCTGGAAGCATAGTTGTCAACTTTCAGATTTGAAAATAAGGGATTTTTTCAAACTTTCGGATTTGAAAATAAGGGATGCCGCAAGGGCGGTGCAATGGCACCAAGTAGCCTCGCCACCCTGCGCTCCAGAGGCTGCGCGCGAACGGGTGAGCGAAAGAGCGAGCGCATAGACTGCAGGCATGCTGTCTGTCTGGTTGGGCGTGAGGGTCTGGCTGCACAAGGCATGCAAGCTCCGCCCCCAGTCGGTCTCAGACTCCTTATTGGCAGCCGAGCAACGCAGCTGAGGAGCCTCCCTGGCCGGCAGGGAGGAAGAGTAGCTGCTTCCTTGGAAATCCGGGAAATTTAAGGGATATCAACTATCCGAGATAGCAGCGGGAAACGGCACTGGAATAAGGGAGTTTCCTGCCAAAAAAGGGAGGGTTGACAGCTATGCCTGGAAGTAGTAACTCGGGTTGAGAACTTTGCCCCAGGATGAGAACAGAAATCATGCGCCGGCTGCACAGCAGCAGCAGGAGGCCCCATTAGCTAAAGTGGTACCTCAAGTTAAGAAACAAAATTAAAAAATCCCTTCCAGTAGCACCTTAGAGACCAACTAAGTTTGTTCTTGGTATGAGCGTCCGTGTGCATCCTTGCCTTCCACCTCATGGCTTTCAGAATTAACCTTTATATCAATGCATTTTGTACGTTTTCCAGTTCTAATGACACACATTACAAAATAACTCAAAATTTAAATAAATATAGAAAGGTAGAGAATTTCTCGTTACAAATCTTCAGACAACCCTGCTAATGATGTTAATTGCTTACAATGATATTGTATAAATTTACTCCAGTCCTTTTGGAATACTTGATCATGCTGGTTTCGGATTTTCCCCGTCAGGTTCGCCAGTTCTGCAAAGTCCATCATCTTCATCTGCCGCTCTTCTTTCATTGGTACTTCTTCTTGTTTCCATTTTGGGGCTAAGAGAATTCTTGCCGCATTTCTTCCAAGCCACATCCTAATACCAGTTACAGGTAACCATATAAGGGGCAATTTACTCCTGTGCTCAGGTCTTGCTTGTAGGCTTCCCAGAGGAGGCATCTGGCAGGGACGGAGCAAGGTGGGAGCGGTGGGGGCGGGCTGCCCCAGGTGTCATCACCGTGGGGGGTTGACATCTGGCGTGCCGCCCGCCCACGACTCCCACCTCCCCCGATCCATTGGGGGACGTGGAGGAACTGCGCCACTTTGTTTTGACATCCCCACGCTTCCGGGCTACAGGAAGAGGCAGGCAGGCAGGGAGGGAGGGGACGGGAAGGAGGCAAGCGAGCAAATAAGCGGAGGATGGAGGGAAGAAGAGAAGCAGAAGCTCCCTAAACTCAGGAGACAAACCCTGTAACCCACCAAAAAGCTCAACAACATTGGCCAACCCTCCCCTTAAAAAAGCTGAACAACTCCTGGCAATGACCATGGGTAGATCACAGCCCGTCTTTTTATACTGTGAGATTTTACTTTCTTGGGTTCCATGATGACTGCAGACGGTGACAGCAGTCACGAAATTAGAAGACGCCTGCTTCTTGGGAGAAAAGCAATGACAAACCTAGACAGCATCTTAAAAAGCAGAGACATCACCTTGCCGACAAAGGTCCATATAGTTAAAGCTATGGTTTTCCCAGTAGTGATGTATGGAAGTGAGAGCTGGACCATCAAGAAGGCTGATCGCTGAAGAATTGCTGCTTTTGAATTCTGGTGCTGGAGGAGACTCTTGAGAGTCCCATGGACTGCAAGAAGATCAAACCTATCCATTCTGAAGGAAATCAGCCCTGAGTGCTCACTGGAAGGACAGATCCTGAAGCTGAGGCTCCAAGACTTTGGCCACCTCATGGGAAGAGAAGACTCCCTGGAAAAGACCCTGATGCTGGGAAAGATGGAGGGCACAAGGAGAAGGGTACAACAGAGGACGAGATATTTGGACAGTGTTCTCGAAGCTACCGACATGAGTCTGACCAAACTGCGGGAGGCAGTGGAAGACAGGAGTGCCTGGCGTGCTCTGGTCCATGGGGTCACGAAGAGTCGGACACGACTAAACGACTAAACAACAACAACAGATTGCAGTCTCTTGGGAGTCCAACTAGATTTCAATGTGTGTGTGACAATAACTTTTCTGCACTGGGTACCACCTGACCTTGCTACGCCACTGGCATCTGGTTGTTCACTGTGAGAACAGGATGCTGGAATAAGGGGGCCCCTTTTGACGTGATCGAGGAGGGCTCTTCTTGGCTTACTGACTTCAATGTAGCTGCCGCATCAGTTGTTCCTGACAATTCATAAGCACTGACAGCTTTTTTAGAAGACTGTTTGGCTCATAACTGCTTCTTTTCCTCTCTTCCCTCGGCCAAGCTGAATCTCGGCGTACGCTGTGGAAGAAAAAGGCCTCATTAGTCTATTTTGCCTTCCTCCTTGACATTGAACAGACGGTAGCCTAATGAGATTCAGGTAAGGCCACCAGGAAACCAAAGGTCAAGAAGTTTCCATCCTGCCCCCTCCTTCCCCCTTCATTAGGACATAATTCGCACGCCAGCGGAAAGAAAGCCCTTCGTTTGCATTTTTACTTTTAATTACGAAAGCAAACTTTTGGCACTGGGAGGCTGCGAAAACGCAAACAGTTCCTAATTAAAGTGTAGCGCTGGGCCCAAAATAAGCATAATTAGTTATGGTATGCAGAAGTTAATAATGTATTTTGATATGTGCATACAAATCGGTGAGAACGGGGAGATTTTTTATTAAAAAAAACATTAAAGTACTGCCCTATTAATAATAGGGCACAGTTGGAAAGGGAGGGTTTTTAAAAAGTTTTTCTCTACTTCAAATGACTCCCCTCGCTCCTAATAGTGCTGGGAAACAGGACAAAACTGTTCACATCTTCAAGGAGGGCTGTCCTCACTCTGAATTGGCTGCCTTCACTTTTGGTGACTGTCAGGGACATGCCCTCCCCTGCCAGTCCGGCACTGAGTGGGTACCGGCAGCCTCAGCCTTTGTTGTCAAAGGACACGTCTCCCAGTGAGTCTTCCAGCTCCTCCACGGGAGAGGAGGAGTTACCTGGGAGCAGCCAAGTGGGAAGGGGTCTCCAGGATGATGCAGAGAGACCCAGAACCGCTCAGCAGACGTATTGTGAGGGGGAGACACCGTTTCCGGCGCCCGCTTTGCGCAGAGGGGTCAGGGGACCTAGGAGTCGGCACTTCAGGGTGCCGAGACTCTTGTGTTGGCACCGCAACAGGAGGGGGGCACTTCCGGATTCTGCTAGTGACTAGGTGGACATGTTTTAGGATGGCTCCGCACTGTAGTACATGTGAAAAGGATCTAGGAGTCTTGGTAGACCACAAACTTGACATGAGTCAACAGTGTGATGCAGCAGCTAAAAAAGCCAATGCAATTCTGGGCTGCATCAATAGGAGTATAGCATCTAGATCAAGGGAAGTAATAGTACCACTGTATTCCGCTCTGGTCAGACCTCACCTGGTATACTGTGTCCAGTTCTGGGCACCACAGTTCAAGAAGGATACTGACAAGCTGGAACGTGTCCAGAGGAGGGCAACCAAGATGGTCAAAGGCCTGGAAATGATGCCTTATGAGGAACGGCTTAGGGAGCTGGGTATGTTTAGCCTGGAGAAGAGAAGGTTAAGGGGTGATATGATAGCCATGTTCAAATATATAAAAGGATGTCATATAGAAGAGGGAGAAAGGTTGTTTTCTGCTGCTCCAGAGAAGCGGACACAGAGCAATGGATTCAAACTACAAGAAAGAAGATTCCACCTAAACATTAGGAAGAACTTCCTGACAGTAAGAGCTGTTGAACAGTGGAATTTGCTGCCAAGGAGTGTGGTGGAGTCTCCTTCTTTGGAGGTTTTTAAGCCAGGGGCATAGCAAGGGGGGCGATTGGGGTGGGCCGCTCCGGGTTCCACCCCAGAGGGGGGTGACACTTTTTTTAATTTTTTTTAAAAAAATTAACTTTTGGAAAAAAAAAGAGATAATAGACACACACACAACCCCCCACACCTCACAAAGTGGCACCATCAGAGGGGGGTGACACTTTTTAATTATTTTTAATTTTTTTAAAATTTGTATTTTTTTTTAACTTTATTGAAAAAAAAGAGATAATAGACACACACACAAAAAACCCCACAACTCGCAAAGTGGCACCATCAGAGGGGGGTGACACTTTTTTATTTTATTTTATTTTATTTTATATTTTTAATTTTTTTTATTTTTTTATTATTTATTTATTTTTTAAATTAAATTTTAACTTTATTGGAAAAAGAGAGATAATACACACACACAAAAAACCCCACACCTCACAAAGTGGCACCATCAGAGGGGGGGTGACACTTTTTTAAAAAATTTATTTTTTATTTTATTTTATTTTTAAATTAAATTTTAACTTTATTGGAAAAAAGAGATAATAGACACACACACAAAAAACCCCACACCTCGCAAAGTGGCACTAACATTTTGGGGTGGGGGGTGGGGGTGACTTGCTATGCCACTGGGTGCAGCTCTGCCAGTGCCCTGGCAAAGTTGTGGGGGGGGGGTGACAAAAAAAATTCCGCCCCGGGTACCACCTGGGCTTGCTACGCCTCTGCTTTAAGCAGAGGCTTGACAGCCACCTGTCAGGAATGCTTTGATGGTGTTTCCTGCTTGGCAAGGGGGTTGGACTGGGTGGCCCTTGGGGTCTCTTCCAACTCTTTGATTCTATGTACATACTTTGCACAATAAAATTAGTTGAAAGACAAGACGGATTTGGTCTTTACTCATGAGCAACTGTTACGGAATCTGACAGTGACCTTAGCTCGTATCTGACAGGCCATGTAAATTTGTGACATCTTCATGGTGTCCAAGTGATGCTTAAGACACCTTACTGCAAGAAGAAATAAGTTCTCGCTGGATGGTAAAGGTGGTGATGTGTTGCGGGTGGGCAACAGAAAGGAGCAGAAGTAGGTTAAATTTGCAGGCGTAGCATCCCTTCCAAGTGGATCAAGCCTGCCAGGCAGTAGGCAGTTACGTTAATGGGGTTCTGTGCAGGGCACCTCTGGCATTTTATTTTATTGTTAAGCAAAGGAAACATCCCTGAATTTCTTCTGGAGTTGGATGCAACTTACAGGTGTGGTCACCTCTTCTGATAGGGCAAAGCCTGCCCAATTTCAAAATAATAGGCGCAATGGTTCTCTCATGAAGTCAGGCTTCACCAGTTTGGACTGGGTATAGTAAGAGTTTGTGCACGCTAGATATTTCTAAACCCTGGATTCAGCAACTGTTAGAATTTAATCAAGTATTGTGGGGGTTAAGATGAGTGCCAGGCTAATCCCTGGATCTTGCAAGTGTTAAAAGCTAATTAAGGCAGGCTGACCTCCTGGTGGATGGGCCATTAAGAAAACAAAACATCAAAGGCTTTGTGCTAGATGGCAAATGGGGGTGGGGACCCTCCCACAACGGATAGCCAGAGAGGAGAGGGCAGGAGTGATGTCACCAAGACGGAAAGTAGCAAAATGGAGAGAGGGAGAGCAACGTTAGAGAGTAATGTTTGATGTGTGTTTGAATCCAAGATGGTGGCTTTGGGAGAAACAAGGCACTCTTGGGGTGTTGTTGTTGTTGTTGTTGTTAAAATTTGTATCCTGCACTATACCCACAGCAGATGTGCCAACTTGAATAAAATAATGTGGGGGGCCAGCTAAGCCCCACCACCCCAGCCAGATTGGTGGGGTATAAATAATAATTAAAATACAGTGGTACCTCGGGTTACAAACACTTTGGGTTACAAACTCCGCTAACCCAGAAGTAGTTGCTCTGGGTTGCGAACTTTGCCCTAGGATGAGAACGCCCATCAACTTTGACTCGAATCCCCTCAAATATTTTATGGGGGGGCGAAGCCCCCTCAGCCCCTAGGAGTTGGCTCCTGTGACCCTCAGGGCAGTTCACAACATAAAATCACAACATTTAAACATACAACACATAATAAAAACAAGAACAGCCCCTAGAATCCCCCTCTATTGTAGGCTCTGGTTGTATATATGTGTAAATAACACATATCTCTGCCCAGTCTCTGCTGTGCCTCATTCCCAAAAAGATACATGGACTGGTTAAGTGCTCAGAGATTGGAGTGGTGTGCAACAATGGGATATGTTGTGTATGTTCTTATACAAAACACCTAATTTCTGAGTTCTTTTCTGAAGAGCTCCAGATGCACGCTTAGTCCTGGAAATTCTATTCTTTGTGCCCACCCCTGCCAGTCCGGCACTGAGTGGATACAGAGAGACTCAGCCTGTGTTGAAGATGGATTCATCTCAGAGCGAGTCTGCCAGCCCCTCCTCGGGGGAGGAGCAGTTAGTGGGTGGGAGCCAGGGAGTGAGAGGTCTCCAGGAAGATGCAGAGAGACCTGGCACCACCCAGCAGGCTTGCTCAGAGAGGGAGACATCAGTTCCAGCGCCCATTTCACGTAGAAGGAGGAGGCGGCAATTTAGAGTGCCGAGACTCTGGTGTTGGTGCCAAAACAGAAGGGGGGCACTTCCGGATTCCGCTAGTGACTAGGTGGTCATGTTTTGACTGAACTCTGCACTGTATATATTTGCACAATTAAAATGATTGAAAGGCAATAAGGACTTGGTCTTTACTATTGAGCAACCGATAAGGGAACCTGACAGCGAGGAAAATACTTCTGGGTCTCCAAAGAAAGAGGCCCCCTTCTTATTGTGCTTGGTGTCCCATTTGGGCTTGTGAAAGTCTCCCATTCTGCTGCGGATGTGTTGACTTTTTCATGCCAAGGGCTGTCAGGAAAGGAATCCATTGTATCTTAAAGGTCTCCCAGCCCAGAAATAACGTCAGCTCTTGCAACCTCCTTGACATTTTGAGCACAGCTGCCATTTGAGGATCAAAAATGCCCCTGCCCATGCTGGCCACTTCCTTCAAGAGCATTATTCCCTTTGTAAGGTGCCCAAGGAAACGCCATTGATTTTGAGTTGACCCATTAGTGTTGCCATAGTGTTGCTCACTACAACAAAGGACTCTTCTGGGACCAACAGATGGACATTGGCTGCTGACACCTTGGCACCTTGGGAGACATCCAGACAAAAAGGGAAAAGGGACAACAAAATCTTTCTGTTATATCCGTGGCCAAGCTTCCTAAAAGGAGAGGACCTGATCATAAGCAAGGAGCAAAAACATAGAGGGAAATTGAAGCATTTGCTTATTTTGATTAGGTAACAACAGAATAATGAAATCAAATAATTGTAGAGTTGGAAGGTCAAATAATAATAATAATAATAATAATAATAATAATAATAATAATAATAATACCCTGCCCATCTTGCTGGGTTTTCCCAGCCACTCTAGGTGGCTCCCAACAGAATATTAAGAACACGATAAAACATCAAACATTAAAAACTTCCCTAAACAGGGATGCCTTCAAATGTCTTCTAAAAGTCAGATACAGTGGTACCTCTCCTAGCGAATAACTCGCCCAACGTCGTTTTCGCCTAATGAAGGACTTCCGGTAAAAAAAAATGGCCGCCGCTAGCGAATTTCTTCGCCTAAAGAACAAACGTCGCAGCCGCTTTTAATGGGATTTTTTCGACCAACAACTTTTTAAATAAGATTTCTTCGCCTGACGAATTTTTCCCCAATGCAGTCCTATGGGGATTCGCGGAACGACGTTTTTCGCCTAACGGAAATCGCGCCGGAACGCATTATAGACGTTAGGTGAGGTACCACTGTAGTTGTTTCTTTCCTTTTTTTATTTATTCTTTTTTAATTTAATAGATAGTTGTTTATTTCCTTGACATCTGACGGGAGGGCATTCCACAGGGCAGGCACCACTACCGAGAAGGACCTCTGCCTGGTTCCCTGTAACTTCACTTCTTGCAGTGAAGGAACCGCCAGAAGGCCCTCAGAGCTGGGACTCAGTGTCTGGGCAGAACGGTGGGGGTGGAGACGCTCCTTCAATCCAACCTCCTCTAATGCAGGGATCACAGCTAAAGAATGCACAACAGATGGCAAAGAGTTGAGGCTATCTGAGACCCAGAGTGAAGGATCAAGAGTGAAATATTCAGGACATAAGAGCATAAGAAGAGCCTGCTAGATCACGCCAATGGCCCATCCAGGCCTGTTCTCCCAGTGGGAAACACTCAAGAAGGATCAGAACACAGAAGTACTCTCCACTCCTGTGCTTTCCAGCAACTGGTTTTGAGAAGATATCTGCACCCAGCTTTGGAGGCAGAGCATAGCCATCCTGGTTAGCAGCCATCAATAGCCCACATTGGCCCTCTCCTCCACAAAACTGTCCAATCCTCTTTTAAAGGCGCCCAGGTTGGTGCCCAGCATGGCTTTCTGTGGAAGTGAGTTCCATTGTTTAACTATGCTAACAGTGCAGTCCAACACCAACTCCCATAGGTGCCGGCTGTCATGGTCTCTGGCAGGCAAGCAGGCCTCCGATAAGAAGTATTGATTCTCCGGCAGTTTTATGTACATTTATTTACAAAAAGACACACCCAGAGCATGGCTTCTCACCTGCTCACATTGATGATAGTTGGCCAGTCTGAATTTTCACCCCTCCCACAGCAGGAAGGACGCCAAACTCCCACTTTCCCCCTCTTGCCCTTCCGGTGCCATATGATCTTATCCAGATGCCTAGCACGGGGACTGAGAGGTTGGCCTGTCTCCTCCCCACTGCAACTCAACACAGACTCAGACCTCTGCTTATCTGCTGATTGCCTAGCAATGCTCTGGCTGCCTTCCAACTCTTCCTCTCCTTGAGAGCTAACAGAGTCTTCCCAGGGAAGGGGAGTCGAACTGCCCTTTCTCGACACTGTCAGACAGCTCTCATCTGTAGAGTCGGCCTCTCATTCACTTAGTACAATTTCCGAGTCTAACTCTTCCCCTGCGCTCTGGGGGGCCACGTTCCTGACATCGGCTCCCTGGGGCCCTGCATTCCCAAGCATCCACAAAATTCCCCCTGAAGGGGCTGGGCACCCATAAATTTCACTGCCAGGGCCATGCACATTGCATGGCACCCACGGCCTCGGGCACCCATGGTCACGGAGCCAAGCTGGCACTCCTGCCACCTCCAGCCTGGCACAAGGGTCAAGGGTTAGGAAAATCCCTTCCCTCATCTTTCATTCTTAACATGCATACATGGGCCAGCATCTCCAAATCATTCCCAAAGCTGAGGTCAGTAACATCTTGCAATGAAGCTCATTCAGGAGCAGTGTTTGGACAGTGTGTCTTCTGTGAAAAACTAATCCTTACCCTGTACTACACTAACCCCAATTCTGCACCAAGAATTCTGCAGTCTGAACAAATTGGCCCTGGAGACTCTTTAGACCTAGGCAGAATTCTGACATGGTAATGCACTGAGTCTCTGGACCACGAGAGATGTCTAAACCTTACTCTGTGCACTCAGATGATCTGGATATCTTTTATTTTTGCCTCTCTCCTAGAGCTGAATATACGAGCTTGGTTTGCAGCTCAGGGAGCCTGCAAAGTTCAGTCACTCCATCGCTGCAGGACTGATGCAAGCTTAGAACTCTCCGACAATTCCATTAGCACAAAAGGTGAAGGATTTGGTGTGTGGGATTGGGGGGTGCATGCATTCTGAAGGTTTGGCCGTGCATTTTTATCAGCAAGAGCCGCGGAATTTGAATCTAAGTGGTGCAGAAATTATTTATGAAGCGTCCCGTATTCCCAGTCCCTCGACTTGGATGCCTTTCAAATGGCAATGCATTTACAAAGCCAGCGAGCGACACTCCCGGACCACTTCGAGGCTGCCCAAACAGAGAGCCAGAATTGTTTCCCTGCTGGCTGAAGGCCACCTGGAAAACATGTAACTATTTGGCTCCGGTGTTAAGTAGGACACATGACATGTTCTGGAAGCGGGGATTCAGTGCTTCCAAAAAGAGAAGAAAAAACTTTGCAAATTCTGTGCGCCAAAACCTCACCTACAACTGCATTGTGAGTTGGATTGATTGGCTTATATTTACTTAGCAGGGCATAATTCTGATTGAGCTAGTGTTTTTGGTCAAGCACTGCAGAAGGATTTGTAGCGAGTCTGGGTTCAAATTCTGGAAACAATGGAAGGCGTTTTTGTTATAACAGGCTTTCCCAGCTGGATGAATGGGTCTCTGCAACAAGTGTCTATTTTTTGTTTCTCTCTCTCCATATAAATGGAAGGCTGCCATCATGTTGCAGTTTGCATGGCTGACAACTCCAGCATCGTGATGGAACAGCAGGCAGGGAAGCGAGCGAGCAGCGGGGGTGGGGAGAGGCAGGGAACCCAGATGAGCAATTTCATAGAGTCAGTGATGTTTAACAGGAGGAGGGGGGAATTTTACTGTCTCCTCTTTCAGGTAAATAAAGGGAAGTGGGTTTGGGGAATGGAGAAGCATTTGGGTTAGTGGGGGCAGAGTGTCTTTTTAAAACAGTCTCTTCTTTAAAGAAGCATTCTGAAATCCCCAGAAGTTGTTTCCAAGCCAAACACATTTTAAAAGTGTCTCTATTAACCATAGGGACACGGGTGGCGCTGTGGGTTAAATCACAGAGCCTAGGGCTTGCCGATCAGAAAGTCGGCGGTTCGAATCCCCGCAACGGGGTGAGCTTCCATTGCTTGGTCCCAGCTCCTGCCAACCTAGCAAATAGGTACCGCTCTGGCGGGAAGGTAAACGGCATTTCTGTGCGCTGCTCTGGTTCGCCAGAAGTGGCTTAGTCATGCTGGGCACATGACCCGGAAGCTTTACGCCGGCTCCCTGGGCCAGTAAAGCGAGATGAGCGCCGCAACCCCAGAGTCGGTCACGACTGGACCTAATGGTCAGGGGTCCCTTTACCTATTAACCATGGGTGTTATCAAGGAGAAGGCCTATATTAAGAGTTATGGCGGTATGGTTCTGCGCCTGGGGACAGGAAAGAGAGAAAGAGAAGCAATTGAACAATTGCAGCGTGACATATTCTGCATGTAACAGATCCCTGTCTAGGAAGAATCTCAACTGCACTCCTCTGGAGGTGAACCAGAGACAGTTAAATTATTTCTTCCACTGAAAAGTCAGCATCAAGGAAGCAGAGAGGGGGAAATAAAACCTATCATTTGCCTGAAATGTCATCACCATGGAGTTGTTACTGCTTGAATGTTACTGTCATCTGGCTATCAGTCAGTCCTTGTTGAAAGCGGGGAGCTGGGAATGCCATGGAGAAGCCCCCCTCCCGTTTCCCAGCCTCTGTCATTCCTCAGGTGGGGAGAGAAATCCATTTGGTTCTAATTTATTGCAAACTCACCACCTACTTCTCGAGTTGTCTGTTTTGGCCACAGTGACGCATGCCTTAGTTTTACCCCGTCTGGATTGCTGTAAACTAAGATGGCGGCGCGTGTAGACGCAGCGGCTGGTTGCTCCTAATCAGTGTGTATGGTTTTAATCAGTGTTTTTGTAGTTGTTTGTTTTTGCATGGAGTGCCCTATCTGGGTTGGATGGAGCAGCCAAGTAATTTCGTTGTCCCCGAAGGGGATAATGACAATAAATATATTCTATTCTATTCTATTCTATTCTATTCTATTCTATTCTATTCTATTCTATTCTATTCTATTCTTCTATGTGCTCTATGTGGGACTACCTTTCAAAAGGGCTCCGCAACTTCTTCTTTTCCAAAGGTATAAATATCTTTTATTTTATTTTTCTATAATTTTTATTAAATTTTCTGTTTTACCTTTTAGAATAGTCATTCAAACAACCTTAAAATATCAATGACTTCCCTTCTTCTCTTTCCGTGGTTCATTTTGCAAAACATAAATCCTTGCATATTTCATATAAACTAAACCATTCAGTATTCCATTATTACATCTATCAAAACTTGTTCACACTGTTGAATTTATCTTAATGCTGCCAACGTTTTCAAGTGTACAATTTCCCCCCATATATTCAATAAACATTTTCCAATCTTCTTTAAATGCATGTTCTTCTTGTTCTCTTATTCCGTATGTTAGGTCTGCAAGCTGCGCATATTCCATCACTTTAAGTTGCCATTCATCTTTGGTTGGGACCTTGCTAGTTTTCCATTTTAGGGCTAACAAAACATGAGCTGCAGTAGTTGCATACATAAATAACCTTTTTTGACACCTGGGAATTTCCGTCCGAATTATCCCCAACAAGAAGGACTCTGGGGTGCAGGGCCGGCGCGCCCATTTAGGCGAACTAGGCAATTGCCTAGGGCGCCAAAATGGAGGGGGCGCTGGCCAGCCTGCCCCCTGCCCCGCCCGGTGCCGCCCCAACCAGCGGTGGAGCAAGCAGGTTGGGGCGAAAACAGTGGCGGAGAGGGCACCAAAATGGAGGGGGCGCTGGCCAGCCTGCCCCCCACCGCCGCCCCAACCAGTGGCGGAGCAAGCAAACTGCAGCGGCGGGGGGGGCCCGGCCGGGCAGGGGGCGGGGCACCGCTCCACAACGTGCGTCATACGCAATGATGTCACGTGGCCCGCCCCCTCGCACAGGGCGCCAAAATTGCCAGCACCAGTCCTGCTGGGGGGTTGTTGTTGTTGTTTTAAAAAAAAGTTCTTTTAAACATTTTTTCAATTCATTATGGATTATTTCCTGATCAGCAAGCCCTAGGCTCTGTGATTTAACCCACAGCGCCACCCGCGTCCCTATGGTTAATAGAGACACTTTTAAAATGGGTTTGGCTTGGAAACAACTTCTGGGGATTTTAGAATGCTTCGTTAAAGAAGAGACTGTTTTAAAAAGACACTCTGTCCCCACTAACCCAAATGCTTCTCCATTCCCCAAACCCGCTTCCCTTTATTTACCTGAAAGAGGAGACAGTAAAATTCCCCCCTCCTCCTGTTAAACATCACTGACTCTATGAAATTGCTCATCTGGGTTCCCTGCCTCGCCCCCCACCCCCGCTCGCTTCCCTGCCTGCTGTTCCTTCCCTTTATATAAGACTGAATCAGATAAATGTTGGAGATGCAATGAGACTGACCACTGTGAGAACAGGAGGCTGGACTAGATGAACCAATGGCCTGATCCAATGATGGTCGGCCACCTAGAGGGCTATCGATGGCTGCTAACCATGATGGCTGCGCTCTGCCTCCAGGACTGGAGACAGTCATGCTTCTGAATACCAGCTGCTGGAAACGGCAGGAGGAGAGAGGGCTCTTATGCTTGGATCCTGTTACTGTGATGCTGGACTAGATTGTCCCATGTCCTGATCCCATGTTCTCATGTTGCAATTTAGATGAGAACTGCGCCAGCTAACATCCATTCTTTGAGAAACATGACTTCAATGTCTCACAGAGCATCTCCCTGCGACTGCAAAAGCAGAGTAAATAATGCAACGAGCCAGCAATCTGTTTGTTTTGCATAATTTAAGCAGGCCCTGGAGTTCAGCCCGGAAGCTCCAGAACCTTTGCTTGCTCTGACTTTCACCCACTGGTCTCCTGGTCCTCAGTGAGGGTTCTTCTCTTGCCCCCCTCCTCCCTCCCCAAGGGGCAGGCAGGTGGGAGCCTTGCCTTCTCCTAGTCCCGGATTCTGATAGATGTTAATTGCAAGGGCTGCAGATAGGCTGTTGTAGAGGAAGGGAGCTGATAACAGGATAAAGGTTATCTCGACTCACATTCATGGATCTAAATAGGGAAACAGAGCACGGAGCTGAGAGCGTTTTTATCTCGAGGATGCCATTAGGGAGGGAGAAGGGGGGGGATTCCACAAGTGCCGCTAATCTCTAAATGCTCCTCCTGCAGTCTCCACCACGATTTTATCTCTCTCTGGTGCTCTTTGGAGAGCAAAGTCTGCGGGTGCTTAGCAAGCGGAATAGTTCAGGCTAAGTTAGCAGTTGCCTTTTGCATTCCTGAATGCTAACCTAACATCCCACACTAAGAGCCATATCAGCAGTGATTAAGCTAGGGTTGCCATATTTCAAAAAGTAAAAACCAGGACACCCCGAAAGTGTGTCCACACAGGAGCATACATGCATAAGAGGTAAAGGTAAAGGACCCCTGGATGGTTAAGTCCAGTCAGAGGCGACTATGGGGTTGCGGCACTCATTTCACTTTCAGGCCGAGGGAGCCGGAGTTTGTCCACAGACAGTTTTCCAGGTCATGTGGCCAGCAGGACTAAACCGCTTCTGGCGCAACAGAACACCATGACGGAAGCCAGAGTGCATGGAAATGCTGTTTACCTTCCCGCTGGAGCGGTACCTATTTATCTACTTGCGCTGGTGTGCTTTCGAACTGCTAGGTTGACAGGAGCTGGGACAGAGCAACAGGAGCTCATCCCGTTGCGGGGATTTGAACCACTGACCTTCTGATCGGCAAGCCCAAGAGGCTCAGTGGTTTAGACCACAGCACCACCTGCATAAGAATAAGAGTTTGGATTTGATATCCCGCTTTATCACTACCCGAGGGAGTCTCAAAGCGGCTCACATTCTCCTTTCCCTTTCTCCCCCACAACAAACCCTCTGTGAGGTGAGTGGGGCTGAGAGACTTCAGAGAAGTGTGACTAGCCCAAGGTCACCCAGCAGCTGCATGTGGAGGAGTGGAGACGCAAACCCGGTTCCCCAGATTACGAGTCCACCGCTCTTAACCACTACACCATGCTGGCTAAGAAGAGCCTGCTTTCAGCATTCAGCTTTATTGGGTGCCCAGATTTTCTACCACTGACCCCCCCCCCCATGCAAAAGATGTGTATGTTTGAATAGGCTGTGTTTTAAGTGTATGTGCTTTATCCACCCTGGTAACATGTATTTTAAATGATAAAAATTATAATTTAAAAACCCTCTCCTTTCCCATGGCCTGTTCCCCTGAACCATTGAAAGAAGAGAGAGCAGAAGAGTTAATCTGCCTGGTTCAGTTCACTGAGTGCATTCTGACCCATAAAAGATACACTGAGATCATTAGATTTCATGGGGATGTTTTGTGCCAGAGCATTAACATTCCACATGCCTCTCACCCGCCCCTAACGCAACCCTAATTCGTCAAAAGGGATGGCCCTGGGAGCCCGATTCTGACAAGACACATAGAACAGAGGCCAGCACCTCGCGGCTGAATTCCTGTGTAGGGAAAATCGGTGGAAGATGCAGAATCAGGGAAAGAAGGTCCCTCTTGTGACCAGAGAGGGAGAAGAGATGCTGAACAAGATTTTACCCGAAAGACACTCAGCAGAATAAAGCTGGCGGGGGGGGGGGCTGCTTCCAGTAAAGAGGGATGGGCCATTGATTTTTCAAAAGTACTGTTGGGGTGTGAATAGATGCTAGGAGAGGATATATTTGCTAGATATTATCTTTCCTTCCTCACGTTTGTGAGTTCATCAGCAGAAAAAGGGAAGCTCAGATAGGTTGGTTTTAGCCTTTTAATGTAAGTAAACCAGGATGCTTGAAGGCAGACTGGATTTTTCCTTTCTTACATCTGCCAAGTCTAGCTTAAGATGGAGTCTGAGCCCTGGAGCTCAGACTTGGCAGATGTAAGAAAATACCTATAGCTATACCTATAGCCCTCCTGTCAGGGCACAGTGGGCGGGTCTCTCACAGAGTCCTCTCTAGCAAACTTAGAGGGAAACTCTGTGAGCTTTGGCTCCTGTCATATGCCTATCAAGCAAAACACAAATTGTTGGTTTGATTGCATTTTAAATATACCACAGGCATCACTCTATAATAAACACACTTCAAGCAAGTATATCATTATACACCACCCAAAATCTCTGAGAGACTCCAGGAGTTCCAGGCACTAAGTTGGTCAGGATTCTGTTTCCTTAGAATGAAGGTCATCAGCAACTGTGGTGTCTTTAGAATGTATGGTCTTATGTACACATCTATACAACCTGAGCATCGGATGGAAGGGCTCACAGCATTAACACCCCAACTGATCTTGGACTCAGCTAGGTAAAAGGTAAAGGGACCCCTGACCATTAGATCCAGTCGTGACCGCCTCTGGGGTTGCGGCGCAAATCTCGCATTATTTGCCGAGGGAGCCAGCGTACAGCTTCCGGGTCATGTGGCCAGCATGACTAAGCCGCTTCTGACGAACCAGAGCAGCGCACGGAAACGCCGTTTACCTTCCCGCCGGAGCGGTTCCTATTTATCTACTTGCACTTTGACGTGCTTTCGAACTGCTAGGTTGGCAGGAGCTGGGACCGAGCAACGGGAGCTCACCCTGTCACGGGGATTCGAACCTGCTACCTTCTGATCGGCAAGCCCTAGGCTCTGTGGTTTAACCCACAGCGCCACCCGCGTCAGCTATACACTCAGCTATACAGCTGCAAATAAAATGTTTCAATTGTGTTGTAAAGTGCATTATACAAATGTGACACTAGATGGCGATCGTGAGCAATGGCAAATTCAATATATTTTTTTCAAAACTTTTTTAAAAAAGCGTTTTCACAGCGTGTAGTTTCCACCCTTGTTTCTCCATTTGTCACAGCTTTGGATCCAGCACAGAGCAAGCAGCCCTCTGTGTCTCCAGCTTCCAGCCTGCTCCCAGCCCAGCTCATGCACACTTTCACTAGCTCTTGAGTGGGGTGGAGGAAAGGCCCGCCATTGGATGCCCCCATCCCTAACTGTGGCTCTTGCAACCTGGCTCATAAGACAGTTGGGTGGCGCCTTGTGTGCATCCTCCTGGCAACTCCTGCAGCCAAGCTGGTGCCAAATGTCCTGCTCTGCTTTCCTTTGGACCCCATCAATGAGGCTGAGATGGGACTTTTGTCATCTGGCCAGCCCAGGACCTCCAACACACTGCCCAGGCTTGTGCCCCAGGGTGGTCACTACAGTGCAGCTTGCACAGCAGGTTAACTTCATTCCCGGAGGTCCGCTCCATTGACTCTTGAGACAGATGGATGTAAAAAAAAAAAAAAAAACCCTGGGAAAGAATGGAAGCGAATGTCACTGATGCAGCTAGGAATGGATGGAATTGGAAGTTGTGATTTTTTTCCAGATAATGATGTGCCAAAAATATATATATCATGTGTGTGCATAGGGATAGGAGGATTGTGATTCCCTGTCTATTTATGAGAAAAGCAATTCTAATTCATGGAGGAGAGGGCTATCAGTGCCTACTAGCCAGGATAACTATGCTCTGCCTCCACAGTTGGAGGCAGCAATTCTTCTGGACACTAGTTGCTGAAAACCACAGGAGGAGAGAGGGCTCTTGTGCTCAGATCCTGCTTGTGAGCCAGTGTGGTGTAGTGGTTAAGAGCGGTAGACTCCAGGTGGAATCGGACCAAGACAGAACTGAGCAATACTATGGCTTCCCTTGATCTGGACACTAGACTTCTATAATTCAGCAGACAGTAGGGAGCCAGTGTGGTGTAGTGGTTAAGAGTGGTAGACTCGTAATCTGGTGAACCGGGTTCGCGTCTCCGCTCCTCCACATGCAGCTGCTGAGGGCAAGTAGTCCTCCTCCCCCCCCCAGCCCCAGCTGCTGCGCTTACCTTCCCAGGGGCTGCCGCTGTCACCACAACCACCACCGCTGCTGCTTCTCGTGGGTAGGCAGGGGGAGCTTGTCCGCTCCGCTCTCTGGTCCACAGGAGCACCAGGGCACCGGTGGTGGTGGAGGGAAGATGAGCGGCGCAAAAGGGCTGGCTCCAGAGAGGGGCTGCTTAAAATGGTGCTCAGCCAGCCCAGCCCAGCCCCCTTCCTCCTCTAGGCAGGGCGGGGAGAAGTCTGGAGGAGGGAGGGAGGAGGCACTGCCGCGATGCATGTGAGGGAGAGAAATGGCACAGCCAGAACAATCAGAATCCCCACGCAGGGGCGAAGCAAGGGCAGGGCGTTGGGAGCGGGCCGCCCCGGGTTCCACCCTGGAGGGGGCAACACTCTGGGTACCCCCCCCCATGACGCCCAAGCCGAGCCCCGCCACCCGGCACCCCGTCCGTGCGACAGCTGCTCGCACGGCGACGCGTAAGGCTGCCGCGCGTGAAAAGCAGCACGGACGGGGCAGCCTTACGTGCGCTGTTCGTGCTATTCATGCGCGGCAGCCTTACGAGTTGCTGCTCACTCGGCGGCTCGTAAGGTTGCCGCGGGAGCAGCAACACCAGCACAGACAGACGGCGCATGTGTGGCATCCCACACATACGCCGTTCGTCCTGACGCATGCGTTGTGACATCATGATGCATGCACCCTGAGGAGCGACGTCCCGCCCCCGGGGGGGTGCCTCCGCATTTGCCACCCCGGGCAGCCAAGTGGCTCCGTTCTCCACTGTCCCCACGCCAATCCACGGACAGTCCGTGGTCCGGATCCTGAAGGCAATTGGGCCTGATCCAGGCCCTGGGCCTTAGTTTGCTGACCCCTGATCTGGAAGATCACCAGCAGTCTGTGATGGGTGTCTGGACGTTGAGTCTAGGCATAAAGAAGAGTTGCTCTAGCCTGTTACTGGCTATTGTTTTAAGGAAAACAGGATCCTCTCTTTTTACATGAAACTTTCTGTATTGGTGAGGGTGACCATCCAGCATGTAAGGATTAGCAAAGCTAAGCTCTTTCCTATTAATAACCTGGTTGATAGGGCAGTCAGAAGAGAAGGACTCACTCAGATTACTCACCCCACCCCTGTTCCGCGGGAATCAAACTCATAATTCCATTTCTCCTGAAACAAATGGTTTGTTTCCTTGCAAACGGAAAACACTTTGACTTCTCCTGAGCCACTTTGCATTTGATCATGTCTTAGAGAGCGCTCATGTTACAGGAAAACCTCCCAGAAATAAAAGCGACAGATCGAACTTTGTGTTAGGAAATTCACCAGGTGAGTTATTAACACTACAGATGGTTATTTATTGACTTTTTTCTTTCTTTTTTGGCCGGGGGATTCAAATATATTGCCTTTCTGTAGCCAACTGTCTTAAAACAAGCACCTAATGAGGACAGGAACAGAGAGTTACAGCAAACCAGAGGCAATAAAGCACATGATTTTTAATCAACAATGCCACAAGTGAGACAATGCATTTAAAACGAAAAAGAAGAGTGGAGAGGCTGAATCTAAAAACCTGCCTGGGTTTTATTGAGTCCAACGTAGCCAGAGAAGAAAAACCAATGTAACATTTTTGTGTGTTTCTTTTCATATGTGCACTTGTATATGACTTCTTCTTCTTCTTCTTCTTCTTCTTCTTCTTCTTCTTCTTCTATCACTCTTAGCCGAGTAAGATTGTCTTCCATGAGCACAGTCTTAACAGTGAGTCCGTAAGTGACTGTGGAGACCAATTCTGAATCCACACGTCCTTCCACGGTGGTGGAGCCAGTGTGGTGTAGTGGTTAAGAGCAGTGGACTTGCAATCTGGTGAACCGGGTTCAATTCCCTGCTCCTCCACATGCAGCTGCTGGGTGACCTTGGGCTAGTCCCACTTCTCTGAAGTCTCTCAGTCTCACTCACCTCACAGAGTGTTGTTGTGGGGGAGGAAGGGAAAAGGAGAATGTTAGCCGCTTTGAGACTCCTTAGGGTAGTGATAAAGCGGGATATCAAGTCCAAACTCTTCTTCTTCCACAGTGGGGACATAGGTCTCCGGGCAGGAGTTCATCACAGTGAGGTTTTGCCAAGCGTGCCTTCCTCTGAGCACATTTCTCCCTTGCGTCCTGAGTTTGAGCAGCTTCAAAGCCCATGACACCTTTGCTAAAGGCTGTTCTCCAACTGGAGCGCTTGCAGGCCAGTGTTTCCCAGCTGTTGGTGTTTATACTACATTTTTTAAGATTTGCCTTGAGAGAGTCTTTGAACTTCTTTTGTTGACCACCAGCATTTCCATTTTTAAGTTCGGAATAGAGTAGCTGCTTTGGAAGACGATAATCAGGCATCCGGACAACATGACCAATCCACTTGGGGGCCACATGCAAAGAAACGTCTGTGGACACATAGGACGCTGCCTGATGCTGTGTTCATCTAACTCAGCATCACCCACACTGGCTGGCAGCAGCAGCTGTCTAGGGAGTTTCCCCCAGTCCTACCTGGAGACGCAGAGAATTGAACTCAAGGCCTTCTTCATGCAAAGCAGACACTCTGCCACTGAGATGCATCTTTCCCACTTATGGGCCTGAAGATGTGTCTTCTAGAGGCACTCGCCAATGAGGGAACGCCTAGGATTCCCTTTGCCCTGACAAGCAATTAAATGTGTAGAACGAAGCCTCAAATCCATAGCAACCTGCAATTGGGTGCCCACACTATGGGTGAGCCATGCACATAGGGAACTTGCAGGGCAGATGACTGCCAGATTTTGGGTGCCATCCTGCCTCTTTCTTTGCTCTGAGTTTGGCTGCTCCATGAGGCTTGAGGTTGAATCCTGACAAGACAGAAGTACTGTTCTTGGGGGACAGGGGGCGGGCGGGTGTGGGGGATTCCCTGGTCCTGAATGGGGTAATTGTGCCCCTGAAGGACCAAGTGCGCAGCCTGGGAGTCATTTTGGACTCACAGCTGTCCATGGAGGCGCAGGTTAACTCTGTGTCCAGGGCGGCTGTCTACCAGCGCCATCTGGTACGCAGGCTGAGACCCTACCTGCCCGCAGACTGTCTCGCCAGAGTGGTGCATGCTCTAGTTATCTCCCGCTTGGACTACTGCAATGCGCTCTGTGTGGGGCTACCTTTGAAGGTGACCCGGAAACTACAACTAATTCAGAATGCGGCAGCTAGACTGGTGACTGGGAGTGGCCGCCGGGACCATATAACACCGGTCCTGAGAGATCTGCATTGGCTCCCAGTACGTTTCCAAGCACAATTCAAAGTGTTGGTGCTGACCTTTAAAGCCCTAAACGGCTTCGGTCCTGTATACCTGAAGGAGCGTCTCCACCCCCACCATTCAGCCCGGACACTGAGGTCCAGTGCCGAGGGCCTTCTGGCGGTTTCCTCATTGCGAGAAGCAAAGCTACAGGGAACCAGGCAGAGGGCCTTCTCGGTAGTGGCGCCCGCCCTGTGGAACGCCCTCCCAGCAGAGGTCAAAGGGATTAACAACTACCTGACATTTAGAAAACACCTGAAGGCAGCCCTGTTCAGGGAAGTTTTTAATCTGCGATGTGTTAATGTATTTTAATGTTTGCTGGAAGCCACCCAGAGTGGCTGGGGAGACCCAGCCAGATGGGCGGGGTACAAATAATAAATTATTATTATTATTATTATTATTATTATTATTATTATTATTATTATGTGGCAAGTCACCGAACTGCAGACTGCTGCATCTGCCTAGACCAATGGCTGCCAACATGGTTCCTGAGGACTCAGAGGAGCATGGTGGTGCATTATATCAGACCTGTTATATGGGGACTTGTTTCTTTAAAAAAAGAACAGAACAGAACAGTAAACTGTATGCTGTCACACTATGAAAATGTTTGTGAGACCACACTATGGAAATGTTTGTGAAACCTGCATCCCATTCATTTAATTCAGATTTCATCGGGGTAATGGAAACATTCCACAAATCCATTAAAATCCATCTATTCCTACTCCAATGTGCACAACTCATTGCGTTTCTCCCTCGTTCCAGAAAAAGAAAAACATCTGGAGATCAAATTAGACTTGATTGAGGGGATGCATTCCCCACCACCATCACTCTCTGGCCCCAGACGTTTTCCCTCTCTTTGGCCACATTCCATAATTTCAAATGCCCATCATTATCTGCAGCTGGAATCAATTGGCAGGAAAGTGGATGGTATGCAATAGTATGACGTTGACCTCATTTATGGTAATCCTATTGTTTTAACCACCCTGATCAATTTGGCATCGTCAGCAAACTTGGCTACATCACTGCTCATCCTTTAAAGGTCATTTATGGACAAGGTCTCGTCGTCCCCCGACACACCCAGTTCCTGTGCCACTTATGTCCAGAGTTCCACCCCATCCTGAGTTTCAACCCATGGATTGCTCTCACTGGGTCACAGCAAGAGGACCAGCCCAAGACATTTTGCCATCTGCAATGCAGAATGTTGCCTTATAATGAGTCAGATTTTTAGTCTATCTAAAATATTGTATACACTGATTGGCAGCTGCTCTCCAGGAACTCAGACAGTGATCTCTGCCAGTCCCAGTTGGAGATGATGGAGGCTGAAACACAGACCCTCTATGATATTGATATTGTTTTTGTGATTATATTTATAGCCAACCTTTTCCCCAGGCTGGGATTCAAGGCAGTTTACACAATTTAAAAACCACGCCCATAAAACACAAAAAGCTAAAGACATATTAAAGAGGACTATCGGAGGCTACTTGCCATGATGGCTCTGCTCTGCCTCCACAGTTGCTTCTGAATATCAGTTTCAGGAAAACACAGGTGGGGAGAGTGTTGCTTTTGTGTTTGAATCCTTCTTGTAGGTTTCCTTTTTTAAAAAAATGATTTTTTTATTTGATTTTCCAAAATTTAAACAAACACCAAAAACAATTCCCAATCTAATTATCGCCTGACCCCCCCCCCATCCTATTGATTCTATTTTCAACTGCATATCAATGCTTGTCAATTTTTTCATCTTCCTAAATCATCTATACCACGGATGGCGAACAGGTTGATCGTGATCGCGGGGTGTTCCTGGTCGATCCTGGTCGATCGCGTGATCCTGATAGATCTTTACAAGATCCTGATAGCCTCCCAGAAGAAGCTCAACAACTGTGGGTGTTCCTCCCCAAAGAAAGCTCAACAACTTTGGTCAATCTAATGGGCAGATCACTGCCAGTGTTTTTATAGTGGGAGTAGATCGCAGTCTCTTGGGAGATGGACATCCCTGATCTATATGTTCTGTTACATTACAAGTGTGTTTAAAATCCTGCTAATGTTTTGACCTGTTTGCAATGATTTTGTATATACGTTATAAACATTTCCCATTCTTTTTTAAATTTCTTGTCTTCTTGATTCCTGAGCTTCCCAGTTAGTTGTGCCATTTCGGCATAGTCCATCAGCTTGATTTGCCATTCTTCTCTGGTCGGTGGGTTTCTTATTAAAGCATCTGGTCGGCCACTGTGAGAACAGGATGCTGCCCTGATCCAGCAAGCCATTCTTATGTTCTTATAAATCTTCTGCTTCTGGATTCATTCAATGTTCGCATCATGAGATACACTCAATCTCCGCCTCGTTCCAGCCACAACAGCAGCTCACATGCCTTCCCCCGGCACCTGCTTTCCGAGCGAAGGAGCTTTTCAGCATAAAGGGAGTAAGCTTTGCGAGGATGAATGCAACTGGCCTTTGACAACCCTGCACTGATCTCCAGCTGCAGCGACAAGGCCCCACTCGCTTAAAGCCAGGGCCACCTGCACCACCGCAGCTCACAAATCTGAAAATCATTTCAGTCTTGTGTTGTTGCCTGAGATGGCAATTACATCTGGGAAATGCAAAAAAATGTCTTTCCCCTAATTGTTGTTATTGTTTAATAATTACAAAGCAGATGTAAAGCCGAAGAGGAACAGGATGAGACCCGGTGGCTCAGGTGTGCTCTCCAGCAAATAAATCTGGCATTAAAAGATGATTTGGTACCCGACGGAGGACAGATTGGAAACAGTCGGTGCCTGTTGCACACCTGTTTCTTTTTTCACACAAGGCATAATTAACTTGTGGGGTTCATCCCAGCTTCGATGCCATTAAAGTGGATCTGATGGTGGGAATAAAACAGCAGGGATTCTGGGACTCACATGATGCCTAGCTCAGATCTAGGGGTCTAGTGACCAACCCTAATCGGTGCTTGGACTCTACAGTCGTCTTATTTGTTTGACAATTTGCTTGCTTATTATTATATTTGCATCCCAGCTTCCCTCAGAGGAGCTCCGGGTGCGATACATAGGTCCCCCCTCCCCAGTGTATCCTCACAACTGCCCTGTAAGGTAGGCTGGGCCGAGAGAAAGACACTGGAACAAGACCGCCCCAGGGAGTTTCATGGCCAAATGGGAATTTGAACCCAAGTCTCCCAGGTCCTAGTCCAACATTCTTCTTCTTTCTTCCTCTTTGGCAATAACTCATAGCTGAGTAAGTTTGTCTTCCATAAACATGGTTTTAACAGTAGTCTATAAGTGACTGTGGGAACCAATTCTGGATCTACACGTCCTTCCACAGTGGGGACATTGGTTTCCAGGCGGGAGATGATCACGGTGAGGGTTTGCCAAGCATGCCTTCCTCTTAGTGCATTTTCCCCTGTCATCCTGAGTTTGAGTGTCTTCAAAGCCCATTTACAGGTAGGTAGCCGTGTTGGTCTGCCGTAGTTGAAACAAAACAAAAAAAATTCCTTCCAGTAGCACCTTAGAGACCAACTAAGTTTGTTCTTGGTATGAGCTTTCGTGTGCATGCACACTTCTTCAGATACCTGAAAGCCCATGACACCTTGGGTAAAGGCTGTTCTCCAACTGGAGCGCTCACAGGCCAGTGTTTCCCAATTGTCGGTGTTTATACTACATTTTTTTAGATTTGCCTTGAGACAGTCTTTAAACCTCTTTTGTTGACCACCAGCATTACACTTTCCATTTTTAAGTTCGGAATAGAGTACCGGTAGTTGCTCTGGAAGACGATCATCAGGCATCCACACAACATGACCAGTCCAACAAAGTTGATGTTGAAGAATCATCGCTTCGACACTGGTGATCTTTGCTTCTTCCAGTACACCGGCATTAGTTCGCCTGTCTTCCCAGGTGATGTGTAAAATTTTTCGGAGACACCGTTGATGGAATCTTTCAAGGAGTTGGAGATGTGGTTTATAAGTGGTCCATGTTTCACAAACATACAGTAAGGTCGGCAGTACAATAGCTTTGTAAACAAGCATTTTGGTTTCCTTGTGAATGTCCCTTGCCTCAAACACTCTGCACTTCAATCGGGAGAAACTGCACTCACAGAGCCATTCTACCCATTACATCACAAAACAGAATCAATGTATGACAACATCTTTTTTGGGGGGGTGGGACCACAACCCACCACATTCGACAAAGGTATCCCAGTGCATTGTTACTGAAAGTCCCTTCCCATCATGCAGCGACCAGGACTTGCAAAATGCAGCTTCCCAGGTGAAGCAAGTTAAGTGCCTTGTCAAAAGCCCATCAGACTCTAAGTCCTCAGAGTGAGGCTTAAACAGGATTAGAGCTGTGTGGCTCATTGGGTTAGGTGCTTCACACGCTAACCTGGCAGATGATCCTTTTCCTGTGGGGGAAGTCGGCGCACTACTTTCTGCTAGGTGTGTGCTATGTGCCCTGTGATTAATCTTCTTGGCTTTTGTTCTGTTTGTTTTTTAAAATGCAAAACCAATGTGGAAATGTGGCAAACAACATCAGAGTGGAAAAATGAGACACTGGGAGAAACTGAAACAAACACATCCACCCACCCTGATCCTAAAAGTCATTTAATGTGCCCTTGAAGACAATGCACGACCTTTTCCCCTGCTAAGAGGAGCATTAGAACAGCAATGGCAGAATAAGTCACAATGGTCTGGGTTTTGCTATTTTCCTGTTCTAGAGACCATTGCATTTTCAGCCTATGGATATTTTATTTCATTTCTATTTCCAAAAAAATTATACGCTGCTTGATTGGGGATTCGACATTAAAATCCATGGCATAGCTTCTTGAAAAGAGGTACTCTGTGTGCATAACGAAAAGAATCGACTCTTTGGTTTTCCAGTTTCAGAGAAACCATGTGCATATCTGTGTGGGCAGGAGAGTAGAGCAAAAGAGACTTTTTTATGGTGGTTGGGGGAAAATCAGGATAGAGCTTTAAGGGAGCTATAAAATATTTAATTGCTTTTGATGCCCATGCTTGAGACAGTGGAGAGTGGGGTTCTGAAGTCCATCTGGCTGTTTTTTTCAGTAATAAAATAATTGAAACGGCAGTAGAGGCAAGATCCAGAAGATGACTTAAGGAGGAATGCTTAGTTGACTCTCAGTAATTAATTTCCTTCCCCCTTGAGTAAATTAGATCATAGATCAGATTGTAGCAGGGGGGTGAAAGATCCTTGCGAATTAGGGTAATAATAATTTATATAATAATAATTTATTATTTGTACCCTGCCCATCTGGCTGAGTTTCCTCAGCCACTCTGGGTAGGGGGGAGAAGGAGATTAGAAAGGGGAAATTGCTACTTTCCAGAAAGTCAGGTGCTACTTGATTTGACTGGAGTTTACTACATGTTTGTAAAGTTCTTTACACCACCATGAGTGCTTGTTGTTGTTGTTGTTGTTGTTTAGTCATTTAGTCGTGTCCGACTCTTCATGACCCCATGGACCAGAGCACGCCAGGCACTCCTGTCTTCCACTGCCTCCCACAGTTTGGTCAGACTCATGTTGGTAGCTTCCAGAACACTGTCCAACCATCTCATCCTCTGTCGTCTCCTTCTCCTTGTGCCCTCCATCTTTCCTAACATCAGGGTCTTTTCCAGGGAGTCTTCTCATGAGGTGGCCAAAGTATTGGAGCCTCAGCTTCAGGATCTGTCCTTCTAGTGAGCACTCAGGGCTGATTTCCTTCAGAATGGAGAGGTTTGATCTTCTTGCAGTCCATGGGACTCTCAAGAGTCTTCTCCAGCACCATAATTCAAAAGCATCAATTCTTCGGCGATCAGCCTTCTTTATGGTCCAGCTCTCACTTCCGTACATCACTACTGGGGAAACCATAGCTTTAACTATACGGACCTTTGTCGGCAAGGTGATATCTCTGCTTTTTAAGATGCTGTCTAGGTTTGTCATCCCTGAGTGCTTAGATAAGACTAACTGGTTTATTGGGGCAAGGACCCAGTAGAACTGCCTGCAAGTGCCACATTTCTGAAAGAGCAACAAAAGCCTTGCAGATCAACTCGAGGCTAAATAGAAAAGTTTACAATGCACTATGAAAGTAGCCCTTTTCCACAGAGGTTAATGCAGCTTTTGTCGGAGAAACTGGTTTAATGCAAGCATAATGTTCCTCACATTTGCTAAAAGGCTGAGCTTCTCTCTCAGATGTCTAGGAAAAGAAATGAATGTCCACTCTTTGGCTTGAGTTATAAGCCTTATTAAGAGGCCTGTATTGCCCTTAATGACTTTCCTTTGGCCTGTTGGGGGGGGGGAGGAATGCTCAGCTTTGAGTACTGAGGAGCCAGGGAGCAGCCCCAGGGAAGGGGGAGATATTGCAATAAGGATATTGCTGCCCATAAGTCTTTGCCTTTGTTATTACCATCTTGTTCCTTCGTTAATAAGGCCTTCTGGGGTTTTAAAGAACAGGGCCATCACAAGAGTTTAAAGCTGGCATAAAATGTGGAGGGAACAGGGTTCACTTTGAGGTGGACTTTCTGTTATTGGAGAGACCAGCATCACCTACGCAAGAACACAATCTGACCATAAGACTGGTAAGGACCAGTCGAGGAGGAACGTAACGTTGGCCATCAACGTGAAAAACAACTCAAGTTAAGGTACAAGGAGGGTTCCAACATGTACAGTGAAAAATGGGTTGAGTGAGTGGCATTTCATAGAATCATAGAGTTGGAAGAGACCACAAGGGCCATCCAGTCCAACCCCCTGCCAAGCAGGAAACACCATCAAAGCATTCCTGACAGGTGGCTGTCAAGCCTCTGCTTAAAGACCTCCAAAGAAGGAGACTCCACCACACTCCTTGGCAGCAAATTCCACTGTCGAACAGCTCTTACTGTCAGGAAGTTCTTCCTAATGTTTAGGTGGAATCTTCTTTCTTGTAGTTTGAATCCATTGCTCCATGTCCTCTTCTCAGGAGCAGCAGAAAACAACTTTTCTCCTTCCTCTATATGACATCCTTTTATATATTTGAACATGGCTGTCATATCACCACTTAACCGTCTCTTCTCCAGGCTAAACATACCCAGCTCCCTAAGCCGTTCCTCATAAGGCATCGTTTCCAGGCCTTTGACCATTTTGGTTGCCCTCCTCTGGACACGTTCCAGCTTGTCAGTATCCTTCTTGAACTGTGGTGCCCAGAACTGGACACAGTATTCCAGGTGAGGTCTGACCAGAGCGGAATACAGTGGTACTATTACTTCCCTTGATCTAGATGCTATACTCCTATGGATGCAGCCCAGAATTGCATTGGCTTTTTTAGCTGCTGCATCACACTGTTGACTCATGTCAAGTTTGTGGTCTACCAAGACTCCTAGATCCTTTTCACATGTACTGCTCTCAAGCCAGGTGTCACCCATCCTGTATTTGTGCCTTTCATTTTTTTGCCCAAGTGTAGTTTCAAGGACTCTGGTTGGATGAGAGACCAAAGCGGGACTTGCCTCATTTCCTTCCCCTGGATCCATCATCTCTCCGGGCATAGGGCGGCATATAGATTCAATAATTAATCATCATCATAATTCTGCTCACAGTGTAAATACAGAGATGCAAAAACAGCTGCGGCATGGTTTGCAAAACGGGGCCAAAAGGCAAAGAGAGGGGGGGTGGCAGTGGAAAAGGCGAGGCATTCACATGTTAATTTTAAAGAGGCCTTGTGGTGCACAATGAGCCATTTGCAGAGAAAGCAGGCTGTCAGAGAACCTGCCTGGAATTTAGCCTGTCAATAGAGTGACATGCTGGAGACTCCGGACTCCTGCATATTGCATGAGTCGAGAACTTCGGGGCCCGCTCTGCTGCCATAAAAGATTCATGCTCAACGGTGCTTTTCGCTGCTGCGCCAGAAGGCGCTTGCTATATTTGGCATCCCAGAATTTTACCTGCAAGCAGTGAAAGGAATGATGGGCAGGAGCCAAGAGTAGCTGATTCAAGCCTACCTTTTCAAAGCTATCCAGCATTTTCTGCACACACACACACACACCTGTGATGATGTTCTGGGGTGTCACTGGTGCTAGCCTAATAGCTGCACAAATTTAGTATGCTATATTTAAGAGCCAAGCCAGTGTGGTCTAGAGCAGGCATAGGCAAACTCCGGCCCTCCAGATGTTTGGGACTAAAATTCCCATCATCCCTGACCACTGGTCCTGTTAGCTAGGGATGATGGGAATTGTAGTCCAAAACATCTGGAGGGCCAGAGTTTGCCTATGCCTGGTCTAGCGCTTAGAGCTTTGGAGTAAGACCTGTGAGACCAAGATTTGAATCTCCACTCAGCTAGGCAGCTCAGTGGGTGACCTCAGGGTAGTCATTGCCTCTCAGCCTAACCTACCTCAAAGGGTTGTTGTTTGGGTAAAATGGGGAGGGGAGAACCAGGCTCATCTCCTTGAGCTTGTGGGAGATAATGCACTTTGGACGTTCAATAAGGAGGCTCACACCAAATTTCCAATTAGATTTTATTCAGAAATGCATCGCTGGAGTCCAAAAAGGTAGGTGAGAACATGTCCATTAATACATACTCTGTATGGGAAATAAATGTTATCTTAGCTGTTCCATCCTCCACCCGAGCATTTTCTACCACCTTTAGCCACCCCAGCACCTTATCCTCTTTTCATCCAAACATAGTCCCTGAAACATAAAAGATAAAGGACCGCTGGGGTTGCGGCGCACATCTCGCTTTCAGGCCGAGGGAGCCGGCGTTTGTCCACAGACAGCTTTCCAGGTCATGTGGCCAGCAGGACTAAACTGCTTCTGGCACAACGGAACACCGTGACGGAAACCAGAGCGCATGGAAACACTGTTTACCTTCCCGCCACAGCGGTACCTATTTATCTACTTGCACTGGTATGCTTTCGAACTGCTAGGTTAGCAGGAGCTGGGACAGAGCAACAAGAGCTCACCCCATTGTGCAGATTCGAACTGCCCACCTTCCGATCAGCAAGCCCAAGAGGCTCGGCGGTTTAGACCACAGCGCCACCCACGTCCCCTGAAAACACTTATTCAACACAAGTATTTGTGCTGTATGTGCAAAGACCTCCTCCTCCTCTTTATTACTATTATTATTATTATATGTATACCATCCTTCATGCAAAGATCAGAGGGAGATTCACCCCAGGTGACAGCAAAGGTTCAAGAAGCACCCCCAAGTTACATGCCCTCTCCTTCAGAGGAAGTGTAAACTCCACCCAGAGCTTATAATTGCCCTATATGCATTTGTTTTTCACTCTTAACAGCCAGCTGTTAGGTTCCTCTTATATATGTGGCACTGATAATGCATTTTACAGCATTTCCAGCTCACAAGTGCTGAGAATGATTTTGAAACAATGTGGGTTATCTTTGCAACAGGTGAAGGAAATCACTGGCACTGGGAAGTGGTTTTCAATACTCATGAAAAACCAGCTTGAAACTCGCTCTGGCTCCCTGCGAATGAAAAGATGGCTTTGGTAACAACAAGAACAACAAAGTTTTCTAGGCCTTCAGATGAGAAGATGAGGTTTGGCATTTATGTACGCATTTGGAAATATCACCCCCCCACACACCCCATAAAAAAACACCCAATTGACCATTCTGTTGTGTAAGCACCTTTGCAGCCCAGCCTTTGCTTGCCAAGAATGCTCAAAAGTGCCAAGTTGTTCTGTTTCGAAAGGGGAATTACCTGATGAGCCATTTAGCACCTGGCTTAATTTCCAAATGCCAAGTCCAGAATTATGTTCTCTCTTGCAGCCTTGTTCTGGGGACAACAAACTAAGGATTGGTATGAGTGGAGTTTGCCTCCGCCTCCAGGTGGGATTATCGTCCTGGGTCTTTATTTGTGGATAACATCCCTTTCCTTTATGAACCTTCTGGACTGCTGTTCTTGCAAAACATTTACCCTCTCTCTCTCTCGGCCTCCTTCTGGTTTTGCAACCATGCGTCGCAGGTTGTAAAAAACAGAAGGTGTGGGGTACATTAGAATGTGCTGTGTTGGGGCTGCTCTTAGCGTTTGCTCTGTGCTTTCTCTGGCTAATCATGTCAATATTTGCAGAAGAACTGGCACAGAGAAGTATGATTCCTGCTAAACATGAATGGGTAGACCAATCTAAGTCCATTCTGTGTCATACCTTTTGAAAGAATGCATGAAAAGCCAGCAGGTTCATTGTACACATTTTCAGGTTGCATTCAACATAGCGCAAAGCAAAATGTTCCATCAGCACATGCGTTTCTTCTCGCACAACGGGATGTTCCTGCAACCTCCTCCTGACCCCATGCACACCCTAAATCTGTTCTGGGGATTTGCCCAACCATCCAAAATAGATTTGAGGATGGTGCAAGGTTCACAGGGTGGGGAGAAGAAAGGGACATCTTGTTGCGTTAGCAATAATATTTGGTCTAGTGCAACAATTCAGCTGAGTACCACACTTTTGTTGGAGATTCATTCCCCGTGTGCAGTCATGGGTTTGTTGTCTATCACATGACTGGGTATGTGTTTTGATTCCACAGGAATGGGATGTGACGAAGACAGGATGTTTGTCTTACTGTGTTCCCTGAAGTGGGACTATTTTCTCTTTGCTGTCTGGTGATAGAGAGAGCTGGAGCCATGTCTCAGGACTCCATGTGTGTTTATATGTAAATAAAGTAGTTTAGCCCAAATGCTGTGTTGCTGAGGTCTGTCACGCAAGCTGAGCAAACTCTGCGGATCCCTAAGTGTGCCAATGTCTTCTGGCATCAGTTGCTGTGATGTTCAGGCTGAGGAATGCCTAAGAAGCTC
Organism: Darevskia armeniaca; assembly: GCA_034641395.1. Lineage (NCBI taxonomy): Eukaryota > Metazoa > Chordata > Lepidosauria > Squamata > Lacertidae > Darevskia > Darevskia armeniaca. The sequence goes on along the minus strand of JAWWNF010000458.1, from coordinate 215,294 downwards.
CCGAACGATTGCCCAGGAAGGAGGGAACATGCCAGTTGGACATGTGTCTCTCCTGAGGTTCTACTTGTGAGTAGGACGCTTCCTGACAACTTTAACACACCCTTTACAAAAAAAAAATATGATTTTCCCTTCAATGCTTTTCAATGCATTTCCCCCAAAATAAGCATTTTGTTACGTGTGCACTTTCTGGAGACTTGAAACTGCCTTGCAAAATCTGGAGAAGCGCATAACCCAATCAATAGCTGCATTCTTATCCACAAGCAAGTCTGGGGACATTGGATGCTGCAAAAAGACCAAATGATAACCTTCCTCCAACCTTCCTCTTAAACTTGGAAGTAATCCATAGCCATCATGACTAGAAGTCATTTATACCCTCCCATGCTTCCATATACCAGTTGGTGCTTGGGTGTTCCCCATTGGGGCATTTGGTTGGCCACTGTGAGAACAGGATGTTGGACTAGATGGGCCATTGGCCTGATCCAGCAGCGCTCTTCTCATGTCCGTATGTCTAACACCCCTTTGGAGCCCTCTGAGCTGGTGGCCATCATGACATCTTGTGCTGGTAAATTCCATCGCTTAATTTTGTATTGTGTGAAGAATGCATGTTTTCTCCCTATTATAAAAAGTGCAGTGGATATGCAAGACTGTATATCAGGAGGTCTGGTAAAAACAAACAAACCAAAATGCAATGTAAGAAAAGTTGAAAAGAAAAGAAAAGAAATGTTGAGTCATGTTCAAATATATAAAAGGATGTCATATAGAGGAGGGAGAAAAGTTGTTTTCTGCTGCTCCAGAGAAGCGGACACGGAGCAATGGATTCAAACTACAAGAAAGAAGATTCCACCTAAACATTAGAAAGAACTTCCTGACAGTAAGAGCTGTTCGACAGTGGAATTTGCTGCCAAGGAGTGTGGTGGAGTCTCCTTCTTTGGAGGTCTTTAAGCAGAGGCTTGACAGCCATTTGTCAAGAATGCTTTGATGGTGTTTCCTGCTTGGCAGGGGGTTGGACTGGATGGCCCTTGTGGTCTCTTCCAACTCTGATGATTCTATGAAAAGACTTGTTGGTTCAGACCAAGCTGAGCCCAACATCTTAGCCCCATTCTCTGCCCATCTGCAGCGGTGGCCCACCAGAGAGCAGGTTAGCAGCGCCCTCTCCTGGCCAGCTGCCAAGGGATTAAGGCAACTGGGTCTGACTCATCCTCAGTGTCCCCTGCTTGAGATCTCTCGCTGGGGCCTTACATGCTGACACAATTGCAGACTGACAAGTCCTGATGTAAACCTTTTAAAGCTTATTGCAAAGCGAAGAGTGGAAAGGATGTTTTCGAGCATCTGCTCACTTTAGAGCTGACCTCCCGTTCACCCTGTCCATTCGCCAGCCCTCTTCCACAAACCAAGCAATTGGCGTTTTAATTTCTGGGGGGAAAGAATTCACAGACACAATGGAAAAGGAGCCAGGGATATTGCTGGGAATGTCAAATGAGCTGCTACATTCCAAAAGAAGAGGAAGGGGAGGCGAAGGAGGGGGGAGTGAGGGAGACATAACTGGGTGGGGGGAATCATTCATTCAATAATTGGCAGCAGCCAGCATTCTTTTAAGTAACTGGAGAGTTGCTCAAATGTTGACCATTCTGAAAATGTGGTCCCAGTGCTGGAAAATGCCAGCTAAGGAAACCCAACCCAACCCATCCCTGGAGATGTTTAGAAGGAGATATGCAAGGTTATCATTTATGTATTCACATGTAAGCTATACATATCATGCATATAAACCATACATTTAATTCAATGTACAGCTTTAGTATTTTCTTCCTCTCTGTAATGAGGCAGGCTGTCGGCTGCATCATAAGAACAGGAGGAGAGCCTGCTGGATCAGGCCAATGACCCATCTAGTCCAGCATCCTGTTCTCACAATGGCCAGTCAAATGCCCCAATGGGAAACCCACCAGCAGGATCTGAGCACAAGAACCTTCTCCCCTCCTGCACCTGCTAGAGGCAGGTATTCAGAAGCACTGCTGCCTCCGACTGTGGATGCAGGGCACAGCCATCATTGCTAGGAGCCATGTACAGCCTTACTGTCCCTGAATTTGTCTAATCCTCCTTTAAAGCCAGCTAAGTTGGTGGCCAGGACGTGGGTGGTGCTGTGGTCTAAACCACAGAGCCTAGGGCTTGCTGATCAGAAGGTCGGCAGTTCGAATCCCCGCGATAGGGTGAGCTCCCATTGTTTGGTCCTTGCTCCTGCCCACCGAGCAGTTCAAAAGCACGTCAAAGTGCAAGTAGATAAATAGGTACCACTCCGGCGGGAAGGTAAACGGCGTTTCCGTGCACAGCTCTGGTTCGCCAGAAGCGGCTTAGTCATGCTGGCCACATGACCCAGAAGCTGTACGCCGGCTCCCTCGGCCAGTAAAGCGAGATGAGTGCCGGAACCCCAGAGTTGTCTGCGACTGGACCTAATGGTCAGGGGTCCCTTTACCTTTACCTTTAAGTTGGTGGCCATCACTGCCTCTTGTAAGAACGAGTTCCATAGTTTAACTATGTGCTGCTTCGTAGGTGAGTGGAAAACATCTGGCTGTTCCTTTTCAGCCACAGCATTCAGAAGCTCCTTGGTCCTTACTAAATGCAACATAGAAGGATGAGGCACCAGATTCAAGCCACAGCTGCAAAGGAATGTTTCATTGGCACTGTTCAGAGCTGTGGTTTTGCCTATCCCATGCCCAGTATCCTATGTCATCGGGTGATCATAGACTCATAGAATTGTAGAGTTGGAAGGGACCTTGAGGGTCATCTAGTCCAACCCCCTGCAATGCAGGAATCTCAGCTAAAGCATCCATGACAGATGGCCATCCTACCTCTGCTTAGAAACCTCCAAGGAAGGAGAGTCCACCACCTCCCAAGGGAGACCGTTCCACTGTCAAACTGCTCTTACTGTCAGAAAGTTCTTCCTGATGTTTAGTTGGAATCTCTTGTAATTTTAAATCATTGGCTTGAGCCCAAGCCCCAGAGCAGGAGAAAACAAGCTTATTCCCTCTTCCATGTGACTGCCCTTGAGATATTTGAAGATGGCTATCCTATCTCCTCTCAGTCTCCTCTTTTTCCAGGCTAAGCGTACCCAGCTCTTTCAACCGTTCCTCATAAGGTTTGATGGACAATCCTTTGGATCTTTTCCAACTCCACAGTTCTATGCAACAGCCTTGGAGGCCAAACAGGGAGAACTGGTAGAGCTGACTGGACCTGCTGCAAGCAAGAGGTTCACCACCCCAGCTCTATCTCTATTATAGATTGTTTTCTGAATGAAGCGAATGCTTCAGTTTGCATCATTCAGCTTCTGGGTCCCCTTGCAACCTTCCACTGATCTTTTCCATCTATGCGGATGCCTCTCTCTCTCTTACAGTGAGTCAGTTATTTCTCTTCAGTTCTTCAAGTGCCTCTTCAACGCATCTTCAGCTAGCACCCCTGTTTTCCAGATTGGCTTATATATAATTGCATGTATGCAATGGGTGGAATTCAATGTTGTGCTAATACAATTGTTCTGCAATGCACTCTACGTGGGGCTACCTTTGAAGGTGACCCAGAAACTGCAATTAATCCAGAATGCGGCAGCTAGACTGGTGACTGGGAGTGGTCGCCGAGACCACGTAACACCGGTCCTGAGAAATCTACATTGGCTCCCAGTACGTTTCCGAGCACAATTCAATGTGTTGGTGCTGACCTTGAAAGCCCTAAACGGCCTCGGTCCTGCATACCTGAAGGAGCATCTCCACCCCCATCGTTCAGCCCGGACACTGAGGTCCAGCTCCAAGGGCCTTCTGGCGGTTCCCTCACTGTGAGAATCTAAGCTACAGGGAACCAGGCAGAGGGCCTTCTCGGTAGTGGCGCCCGCCCTGTGGAATGCCCTCCCATCAGAGATCAAAGAGATAAACAACTATCTGATATTTAGAAAATACCTGAAGGCAGCCCTGTTTAGGGAAGTTTTTAACCTGTGATATTTTAATGTATTTTGATATTTGTGGAAGCCACCCAGAGTGGCTGGGGAGACCCGACCAGATGGGCAGGGTACAAATAAATTATTATTATTATTATTATTATTATTATTATTATTATTTCGATGCAAGCAATTCTGTTTGCAGGTGGAACAATCTCTGCTTTCCTCCCTGCCCCCAGCACACTTTTCGAGGGGTTCTCCTTATACTTCACACTCGATTAGGGGGATGTGTGGGGATGTGCAGGGGGGAGATGAGAGGAAGCTCCGCTGTGCTAGCAGGAGTCTTTTCACTGGCTTCCACTACTGCGCCAGGTTAGTTGAATCTGCCCCAATACGTTTACATTCTCTTCTAACCTTTAATCCTATTAGAAGGAGAGAGAAATCCTGGTTATGTTTCAATTTCCCCTTAATTGCCAGCTCCTAAAGCAGAACTTTTGACCCTCCTGTGTAGAACTTCCCCCAGTGAATTTTTGACCTCCTGTGCAGGAGAACCTCTGCAGCGAAAAATCAGACATTTAACAACTCAGGTTTTCCAACCCAAACTCAAACACTAGATGCCAGAAAGTCTTGTTCCTTCACACACACTCATTCGTAGGGCCTGATGCTAAAAACTAAACCCATGATGTACCGAAGAATTAATTTTCTCAGGACCCACTGCCCTCTTCAAGCATAGGAGGAAGCAGGTGTGTTTGTGTCTGCAGTATCAGCCTCTGTGACGCAGTACGACATCACTGGATTGGGCAGAAGTCCTGTTGTGAAAAGGGTGAGTCCAGTGTTAGGCACGATTAAGAAAAGGATTAAGAAAAGGATTGGAAATAATCTTGCCACTAGCACCATGCTTTTACACAGATCTATAGCGTGACCACGTTTAGAATACAGTGTATGACTTTGAATGGTCTATTAAGTGCTATGCAGCTCACAGGTGTGAGGTGACCCCAGTCTTACAGTCTTTATGAGATGAATGTGACTGAGATAATAATGAGGCGGGAGAAAATACATCTAATAGCAAAGCTATCCTGATCCACAGCTATCTCTGCCCCTGCCATGAGAAGGTGGCCGTTCAAATGAAATGATGGAAGCAGCATCAGGGCTTCCAGAGCAAGTTCTGTGCTGAGTGAGGTTAGGACCCTGGACAGAGCCCAGGTTGCTGGCTCAGAATTCAGAAGCAAGAGTTTCAGGACCATGGACAGCAGTTCTGGTGCTAAGATCTAGATGGAAAGGTTGCTTCATTGCTTGTCGCAATGGCCTTGGAAATCCAGATGGAAGTGCTGCCTCCTGATGCTGCAGCCTGCTTGTTAAAGGGACAATGCCATAGAATCATAGAATTATAGAGTTGGAAGGGACCACGAGGATCATCTAGTCCAACCCCCTGCAATGCAGGAATCTTTCGCTCCATGTGAGGCTTGAACCCACAGCCCTGAGATTAGGATGAGTGCTGCCATTGAGTCCTTCTTGGTGGTGGGTTCAGGAATTAGCAGAACTGCAAAGTTCCTAGTCAAAGGTGTACCCTCAGGATTGTGGGGTGGGATAAACTAAATGCAAAATCTGGTGCCAGTGAATATACGTGAAATGGACCAGGGAGTTCATCCGTCTCCTCCTCAGAGCAACTACTACTCAGGGAGTCTGGGTCCAAGGACTCTGAATGTAGGGCTAGACAGCTAATTCTGCCCCATTTCTGACTCACTAGCACTCAGGGACCCAGGTGGCGCTGTGGGTTAAACCACAGAGCCTAGGGCTTGCTGATCAGAAGGTCAGCAGTTTGAATCCCTGTGATGGGGTAAGCTCCCGTTGCTCGGTCCCAGCTCCTGCCCACCTAGCAGTTTGAAAGCATGTCAAAGTGCAAGTAGATAAATAGGAACCGCTCCGGCGGGAAGGTAAACGGCATTTCCGTGTGCTGCTCTGGTTCGCCAGAAGCGGCTTTGTCATGCTGGCCACATGACCTGGAAGCTGTACGCCGGCTCTCAGCCAATAAAGCGAGATGAGCGCCACAACCCCAGAGTCGGACACAACTGGACCAAATGGTCAGGGGTCCCTTTACCTTTACCTTTAGCACTCAATGATAGGTCATTTGCATCCATTTTGGGTCCTGTTCCATCACAATTGGGTCCTGTTGCACAATGTGGTTCAATGTGGTAGAATACACATTTTGTGAGTGTCATTTACATAGAGTATGTACTTTTGTGCATGGAAAATGCATTGTCAGATCCGCAGAAGTGCATCATCGGACTGGGAGTTGCTTTCTGATCTGCGAGCAAGATTACAAGTATCAGATTAGGTCGTCCCACTGTGAAAATCAAGTTAAATTATTTCCTCTTCCAATGCTATCTTGGCCTGTGGCAAAAGTAGGGGCAGGTAAGAGCAGCTGGGGTGATGCAGGTGAGTGTTTGCTTCTAGGTCTCTCCAAGCCCAACTCAATGGTTTTCCTACTGCAGCCTCCACCAACATGATGCCCACTCTCTGGGGCTGATGGGAGTTTCAGTCCAAAACATCTAGAGAGCACCAGGTTGGTGAACGCTGTTGTGCTGCATCACACATCTGGAAACAAAGTTATGTCTTGCGTGGGGTTTGCTTTTCTTTCTTTCTTTCTTTCTTTCTTTCTTTCTTTCTTTCTTTCTTTCTTTCTTTCTTTCTTTCTTTCTTTCTTTCCTCCTTCCTGCCATTGTGAGCAGAAAACTCTTCTGAAAAACATAGCTAATCTTTTTGAAATTGCTTTCCCCTTTCCTACGGTTCTCATCTCTGCTTCACTTTAGGTGAGATTTGGTGGGAACACAGGACTTATTCCCCCATCACCAGACAGCTGCAACATATAGCGCCGAGCGCTCTGGAGGAGCCAGCCCCTCTGCACTGCGCAACGCACAACACACATGACATCACACGTGCAATGCGCACCAGGCTCCCTCAACATTGAAGGGGCCTGACCCCCTTCAAACAAATATGCAGGGGGCCAAAGACACCTTGGCCCCCTGGAGTTGTTGCACCTGTGTAGAGGTGTGCTGAGCTCCCATCCCCGAATCTTAGGACCTTGGTTCACCCTAACACTCCCCCCCCCACCCGGAAACCCACCCTTTAGTTCTTGCTCGGAACAAATGGCAACGGGGTTTTCTGCAGATTGCCATTGGTTCCAATTTAGCAACAAGAGTGGGTTTTCCAGGGAGGAGTAGCATGGCAAAGGCAAGCAACTCAGACCCCTGCCTAGAAAGTGTGGGAGAAGAGGGAAACCACTTGGACCCATGCTTTCTAGGTATGGGAGAAGCAGAAATGCCAGAGTGGTGCTTGCTCTAGTTATCTCCCGCTTGGACTTCTGCAATGCGCTCTACGTGGGGCTACCTTTGAAGGTGACCCGGAAACTACAACTAATCCAGAATGCGGCAGCTAGACTGGTGACTGGGAGCGGCCGCCAAGACCCCATAACACCGGTCCTGAGAGATCTACATTGGCTCCCAGTACGTTTCCGATCACAATTCAAAGTGTTGGTGCTGACCTTTAAAGCCCTAAACGGCCTCGGTCCAGTATACCTGAAGGAGCATCTCCACCCCCACCGTTCAGCCCGGACACTGAGATCCAGCGCCGAGGGCCTTCTGGCGGTTCCCTCCCTGCGAGAAGTGAGGTTGCAGGGAACCAGGCAGAGGGCCTTCTCGGTAGTGGCACCCGCCCTGTGGAATGCCCTCCCATCAGATGTCAAAGAAATTAACAACTATCTGACATTTAGAAGACATCTGAAGGCAGCCCTGTTTAGGGAAGTTTTTAATGTTTGAAGTTTTAGTCTGTTTTTTGTGTTCTGTTGGGAGCCGCCCAGAGTGGCTGAGGACACCCAGCCTGATGGGTGGGATATAAATAATAAAATGAAGAAGAAGAAGAAGAAGAAGAAGAAGAAGAAGAAGAAGAAGAAGAAGAAGAAGAAGAAGAAGCCCATGCTGGCCTTTCCTTGACCTTCTTGGAGAAACTGTAGGCCCACAACTAGACTCTGGTTGTATCTGCTCTTTCTTTCTAAGTTGATTTCACCAGAGAAACATGCTAAAATCAACAGCCCAACCTTCAGAATTAAAGAAATCTTTAAAAAAAAACAACCAGCTGAATAACCATTCCATCTTAACAAGCTCCAGCTATTTGATGTTGCTCGACTGATGCAGCAGCTTCCCCTCAAATTGAGCCATGTCTAGCTGCTCCCAACCCTGCAGTCTCTCTTCCCTTTTCCTAAATTGGTTCCGAGTGCCTGCTTAAATTCCCAATATAAAGCAGAGTCATACGCGGCTGAGAGTTAGAGACGTACTGAGAAATGAAAGCCACGCAACGCTCTCCTCATAAACCTCTCTATGTTCTGCTCCCCCTGCATTGCTGGCTTCCGTAGAGGCTGAGCATCGGCCCTTTTGTGAATGCTACCAATTAATTTCGAGCTCTACAGCGTTTTCTGAAGGAGGCCTTTTAAAAAAGATCTGCTCAGAAATTCATTAACTTCACAGTATCAGTGGACGGGCTCCAGATGGCTTGTTGCACCCTGAGAGTATTGCAAATAAATAGAGAGTAGCCCTCGAGAGTAGGGATGCGGGTGGCACTGTGGGTTAAACCACAGAGCCTAGGGCTTGCCAATCGGAAGGTTGGCAGTTCGAAATACCCATGATGGGGTGAGCTCCTGTTGCTCGGTCCCTGCTCCTGCCAACCTAGCAGTTCAAAAGCACGTCAAAGTGCAAGTAGATCAATAGGTACCGCTCCGGCGGGAAGGTAAACGCCATTTCCGTGCGCTGCTCTGGTTCGCCAGAAGCGGCTTAGTCATGCTGGCCACATGACCTGGAAGCTGTACACCGGCTCCCTGGGCCAGTAAAGCGAGATGAGTGCCGCAACCCCAGAGTTGTCCGCGACTGGACCTAACAGTCAGGGGTCCCTTTACCTTTACCTTTAGCCCTTGATAATTGGAAAAGAAACACCCACACAAACCGGAAGCCTCTGTGGCTTCAGAAAGGTGGAAACACCAAGGAGAGATCGCTAGGACGACCAAGCGCAGACTGCCAACTGGTGCAATCATTCCGATGATGCGAGATGTCAAGTGCTTCTTTTCATGGGGGTGAACACAAAAAGAGCTGGCTGGATCAGGCCAAGGGCCCATCTAGTTCAGCATCCTGCACTCCCCATGAACATCCAAGTTCCCTGCAGAAAGCCTGCAAGGCAGACAAGAGTGCAACAACACTCGGCCCACTGGTGATTCCCAGCAGAGGCATAATTCAGAGGCAGAAGAAGAAGAGTTTGGATTTGATATCCCGCTTTATCACTACCCGAAGGAGTCTCAAAGCGGCTCACATTCTCCTTTCCCTTCCTCCTCCACAACAAACACTCTGTGAGGTGAGTGGAGCTGAGAGACTTCAGAGAAGTGGGACTAGCCCAAGGTCACTCAGCAGCTGCATGTGGAGGAGCAGGGAAGCGAACCCGGTTCACCAGATTATGAGTCTACCGCTCTTAACCACTACACCACACTGGCGGAAGAACAACAGCGTTTTGACAGCTTGTAAGATGGCCCCAGGTTCATAGAATCATAAAATTGCAGAGTTGGAAGGAACCAAAGGGTTGTCTAGCCCAACACTCTGCAATGCAGGGATCATATCGAAGGTTCCCTTCTGTTGTTGTGGAGCAATAACTACTGTTAGAGGCAGCATGCCTCCGGATAACAGTTTTTTTTTTAATTTTATTAATGCTTTTCAGGTTTATACATTTCACGAATTTTACAATCATTTTGACATTTCAAAACTTGACTTCCTTCCCCCTCTTTCTGCGGTTCCTTAAATTTATTTTTAATATCTTCTGCATATCCAAATTAACTTAATTTGCTCATTTATTCATCTACTTTAAATATATACTCTTACCAAACTGCAGGTTATTACAATATTCCTGCCAATGTTCTTATCTGTTTACAGTTTATCTGTAAATATTCAATAAGCCATTTCCATTCTTTTATAAAAAGTTTGTTACCGGATGACAGTTGTTGGTAGTCACAAGTGAGGAGAACACTGTCACACTCGGGGACAAAGGGTTGTGGTTGTTAGACCGAAGTCAGAAACTCCTTTTCACTCTATTGTACTGTGATGCTCAGATAAAGACAGATGATACATTTTAAGAAGACTCATGAATGAACCCAGCTTCACAATTCATATTGCGAATGCGCACAACCACGTGTCGAATGGTGGAAAGTAAATAGAACCTCCCTGTTCAGTGGCAGTGTATCACTGAATACTAAATACCAGGGATGGCCCTCACCTTGGTGGCCTGCATGTGAGCTTCCAAAACCAGGAAGCAATTTATTGGACCAGAGCCTTCTCATTCCAAGTATGAGGGTCAGCCCTCAGTATTTCTCTTCCCCAGGGAGGCTGATACCTTAATCTATAAAGGGGTTCATAATTCGCTTAAATTCAAAAAAGAATATGCAACATTTTAGCACGGTTGTAAAAGCACTCATGAAATCATGGCATTGGAGAGTTGGAAGGGACCCAAGGCTCATCTAGTCCAACCCCCTGCAATGCACTCTTGAGCGTCTGTTGGGGTGGATGTTAATGACTTCACAGTTGCTAGCCAATAGGTACAACTCAGCTGTTCAAATTGAACCATAAGTAAAAACCTGCAGAACATTGTACGGTGTGGGTGTGTGGGTGTGTGGGTGTGGGTGGGTGGGTGTGTGGGTGTGGGTGTGTGTTTCCCCCATTCAGTTCTTACTCCAAGGAAGAGGTTGATCTCAATAAGCTCCAAGAAATCAGCTCCAACCTCCAAGAAAGAGGCTGAGCTCAAATCTTTTAAAAATATAACATCTGTATTCAGTGTTAGTGAGGCTCCTTGCAAAAATAAAATAAAAATAAAAATGTCCTTGCTTTCAGCAGGAGGTCTTCCCAACAAGTGGTCTATCGCTGAAAATAAATTTGCAGAAATGTTTAAAATGATTGTTATCCTTTGCTCAGAGGGCTCGCTGTGCACACAGAAAACCAATGATCCGTTTTCTCCGTGAAAAGCTGTCTCTTTCCAGCTGTAAATGAATGCCCTGTGCAATCCATCAGTCATTCTCTCAGCCTCTCCTGTCCACTGATTCCTTCATTCCCCACTGCAACAAGTCTGCAGTTCAACTCAGCACCTCTGGGAGAGTCCTTTTGTGCATGACTTGTCACCGCCAGGATGGAAATCTAACAAGCAATCTTGCGCTGCAACAGGGAGCTTCCAGCCCTGCTACTGAGCGGGGCCTTTTATAGATGCTGCAAACACTCTGGCCGCATGTCAGGAAGCCAATGTGTCAAAGCGGCTGAAATTTCCAAGCAGGACCTGAGAATATGCCTTCAGGGAAGCAGAACAGAGAAACACAGGAAAGAAAGATCCAGGAGCATAGTGCTGTTATACAAATTTATGAAGAAGTATGCATGCACACAAAAGCTCATACCAAGAACAAACTTAGTTGGTCTCTAAGGTGCTACTGGAAGGAATTTTTTTATTTTTTATTTTTTATTTTGTTTTGACTATGGCAGACCAACACGGCTACCTACCTGTAACTGATACAAATTCATGGTGCAAGCACACCATATGTGATGGCCTGGGATTCAGACTCAGATGCTGAACCTGAGGGATCCCAGCCTGCACAGGATTCCCCGCCTCCAGAACCAGCAGAGCCGGGGCTGGGGCCTGAGTCTGAAGGGTCCTCACCTGTGCTGGATCCTCAGGTGCAGGCATCTGCTGAGTCTGCTCTGGCTCCTGCTGGGATGGAGGACCCATTGCCTGCAGGTGCTCCACTCCCAGCCCCGTCAGGGGAAGCTGAGGTTGCCTCTGGGTCCGGTAACCCTCCAGCCTCTCCTGAGCTGCAGAGGCTCAGGGCAGAGAGGCGAAGGGAACTGAGTTCCCGCAGGAGGAGTGCTCGCCTCCAAGCCAGGAGAGGCGAGTCACCAGAGGATCGGGGCCACCCTCTGCCTCGGGGCAGATAAAAGCCGGCCAGCCCCAGCCCCAAGTTGCAGGAGCAACATCGTTGCTGACCAGTTCCTGCCAGTGTTCCTGCTTGAAACCTGTCCTGCTTTCCTGCCTGAGCTCCTGACCCGCCCTGGTTCCCTGCTTGCCTACCTGTTCCCGACTTTGCCTGACTCCCTGCCCTGCACCCAGCTTCAGTGACTACGGACTGCCTTTACGTTGTACCTCTGACCACGGACCGGATTTTGACATTGCCTTTCGGGTAACCCATGGGACCAGCACACCATATGGTGCATGGTTCTGGTTGCCTCACCTAAAGAAGGCTACTGTAGAGATGGAAAAGGTTTGGGAAAGGGCAACCAAAATGATGAAGAGCCCTGTGTGTGGGAATGTTCAGGGAGGCAGGAGAGGATATATTGTTTATTAATATCCTTCCTCACTTGTGCTAGCAAGTTCTAGAACTTAGCAGAGTTTTAACATTCCCCTTTTAAATGCACAGCAGGTAGCTGGTTGCAGGTTTGTTTAAGCTTCTCAATATAGAACCCTGGTAAGATCCCTTTATTTCCCTCTTAAAAGAATAAACACGCCACAATCTTATTTAAGATATATAAAAGAAGTTTACTCACATCATCAGTTCACAGTTGGATCCCTGAAGGCAGACTTAGTTACAGATATATATACATGTGAGTCTATCCCATATGGAGATAGTCCCTTTGTCCTCTGTTGGGTAAAAGCCAACAGAGCATCTCTAGCTAAAAAGCTGCTCCAATGAAGAGAGGAAGTCAAAAAGGGGGGAGAGGGTGCTGCGTGCCTTGTCCTTTGGTTATCTGCACAGGTAAGGTCACGCCCACCTCTAGTCACATGCAAGAGGAAGGATGCTCCAGGCCAGGAGGAAACAGGAAGTTTTTGGCTGGCTGCAGAAACATCCCCTTTGCATGCCCACTCTAGGAAAACAAGGAATGTTGTACTTGACTGCTACTTATGTATCACATCCCACTCTGTGAAGAAAGGTTGCAGCGCTTGGGACTTTAGAGGAAAAGCAATTAAAGGCAGCATGATAGAAATTTTTAACATTATGCCTGGCATAGAGAAAATGGAAAGTTTCCTCCATCTCTCATAACACTAGAACTGAGGGCCAGTGTGGTGTAGTGGTTAAGAGCGGTAGACTCGTAATGTGGTGAACCGGGTTCACGTCTCCGCTCCTCCACATGCAGCTGCTGGGTGACCTCGGGCTAGTCCCACTTCTTTGAAGTCTCTCAGCCCCACTCACCTCACAGAGTGTTTGTTGTGGGGGAGGAAGGAAAAGGAGAATGTGAGCCGCTTTGAGACTCCTTTGGGTAGTGATAAAGCGGGATATCAAATCCAAACTCCTCCTCTTCCTCCTTGTACTGAGTTGAATAGGATCCAAAAGGCAGCAGTCTGATTGGTCCTAGAACAATAGGATCCAAAAGGCAGCAGACTGATTGGTCCTAGAACAATAGGATCCAAAAGGCAGCAGTCTGATTGGTCCTAGAACAATAGGATTCAGAATGCAGCAGTCTGATTGGTCCGCAGGAGCCACCCAATCCAGCTCCAGGTGGAAGTGAATCCGCAACCGGATTGGCCTTCAGGAGTATCCTGGAATTAGCCAATCACATGGGGCCCATTGTGTAAATACTGTATATAAAGCAGATGTTCTGGGGAAACTTCCATTCCTCGCTACTATGAGCTGAATAAAGAGCTGAAATCCACACTCGACTCCGAGTATATTTCACTGGCGACGAAGGTGGGATCCCGCTGAGTTGACCGCCACACACAGCACCGCAGCACCGCCACCTGCCGCACCGCTGCCTCGCACCGTGTATCCAGGCTTCAGCTCCGGGACCCAAGGAACTCAGAATGGCACCCGACAACAGCTTCTCGCCGTTCAAACCAGCATCAGGAGACTGGGAAGGGTACGCCAGCCGTTTCACCTTCCTCCTAGAAGCTAAAGGGGTCACCAACGATGCCAAGAAGAGGGCGATATTCTTCAGCGTCTGCGGAGAGGAGACGTTCGAAATCGCCCGGGCTCTCCTTGCACCTGACGATGTTGCTACCGTTCCTTACAAAACAATAATGGAACGGTTGAAGGGGCACTTCTCGCCGCAGCCCTCGGTGGTGGCTCGTCGAAATGCCTTCTATGCAAAGCGGCAAGCCCCCGGGGAAACCATAACTGGGTTTGTGACCTCCCTCTGCCAAGCCGCTCGGTTCTGCAACTTCTCAGAGTTGGAGAACATGCTTCGTGACCGCCTCGTCGGTGGTCTGAGGGACGAGAAACTGCAACAATGCCTCTACGCCAAGAAGGACCTAACGTTCCAGGTCGCTCTGGAGGAGGCCCTGGCAACAGAAGCCGCCGAGAGGTCAACGCAAGAGGCACGGCCGAGCCTGACGTCCCAACCAAGGGTCCACCACGAGGACCTCACCGACGACTCAGGATCCGACAGGGAGGAGGTGCACAGAGTACAGCGGCGCACTCAAGCAGTGCACACACCACAGCTGCCTCGACCAGAAGGAGGGAACTGCGCAAGCTGTGGGGAGAGTCACGAGAGGAGGACCTGCCGTTTCCGCAACGCAGAGTGCAGGCAGTGTAGAAAATCAGGTCACATCGCCCGGGTGTGTCGGGGTCGGCCCACCCAATGCCAGGCATCAGATGACCGACCCAAGAGCCCCAGGTTCCGGGGCCCAACACACCAAGGCAACTCGACGGAGATCACGGACTACCAGGTATACCAGTTGCCCCACCCCAACATAGAGAAAATTTATGTAGAAGTGCAGATAGAGGGGACCCCGTGCCGCATGGAGCTTGACACGGGTTCAACACTATCCATAATCTCGGCACAGACCTTAAGGACACTGTGCCCTAGTGGGGGTCCCAAACTCAGGCCGGCCCCATTCACCCTCCGGGACTTCCAGAAACGTAAGGTCCCCACACTGGGGGTGGGGACCTTCAGGGTGCAATATCGCGGGCGGACGCGGCATCTGGATTTGCTTGTGGTCAAGGGCCCCTACGTTAGCTTACTGGGATTGGCATGGTTTGGACCACTGGGGCTAGCCGTCACCGGGGTGAACCGCACTAGCTTACAAGTGGACGTGGACGCCATATGCAAGGAGTTTCCGGGGGTTTTCGATGGGAAATTGGGACAGTATACGGGCACCCCCATCGCCCTACAGCTTGACCCTGCAGTACAACCTATCAGGCACAAGGCCCGCCGGGTCCCATTCGCCCTGAAACCCCGTATAGACGAGGAATTGGACCGGCTCGTGGAGCAAGGAGTGCTGGAGCCTGTGCCTAATGCCCCCTGGGAAACCCCGATCGTCACACCCGTCAAGCCTAATGGTTCGGTCCGCATCTGTGCAGACTACAAATGTACCATAAACAAGGCCCTCACGGCCCACGCATACCCAGTGCCAGTGGTCAGCCATGTCCTCGCCACCCTGGCTGGGTCAAAGATTTTTGGCAAGCTGGACTTGGCCCAAGCCTATCAACAGCTGCCGGTAGATGAGGCCACAGCAGAGGCACAGACGATCGTGACGCACAGAGGAGCGTTCAAGGTAAAGCGGCTGCAATTCGGTGTCAGCGTGGCACCAGGCATATTCCAGAATCTAATGGACTTTCTCCTTAAAGGGATTCCTGGCGTCACCCCCTTCTTCGATGATGTGTTGATTGCCGGGCCCACGCCAGAGGAGTTTGAGGACCGCCTCCGCACCGTTCTGCACCGTTTCCAGACAGCAGGTCTCAAGGTGAAGCGGGAAAAGTGTCTACTAGGAGTGCCTCAGGTGGACTTTCTGGGATTTATGGTGGACGCAGAAGGGGTCCACCCGACTGGGGACAAGGTACGGGCCATTTGTGATGCCCCAGCGCCCAAGGACAAGACTGAACTTCAGGCCTTCTTGGGACTATTGAACTTTTACCATGCCTTCCTTCCCCATAAGGCGGCGGTAGCGGAGCCCCTACACAGAC
Organism: Darevskia armeniaca; assembly: GCA_034641395.1. Classification (NCBI taxonomy): domain Eukaryota; kingdom Metazoa; phylum Chordata; class Lepidosauria; order Squamata; family Lacertidae; genus Darevskia; species Darevskia armeniaca. The sequence continues at coordinate 199,419 of JAWWNF010000458.1, read as the reverse complement.
TTCTGGACAAGCGGGCCCCTTGGGTGTGGGGCCAGCGCCAGGAGGCCGCATTCCAGGCAGTCAAGGGCTTGCTCGTCTCAAACTCGGTCTTGGCACACTTCGACGAGAGGCTGCCGGTGGTGCTAGCATGCGACGCCTCACCCTACGGCATCGGCGCTGTCCTGGGACACCAACTCCCGGATGGAAGAGAGGTGCCAGTGGCATACTTTTCCCAGACGCTCGCCGCAGCTGAGCGGAACTACTCGCAAATCGACAAGGAGGGTCTGGCAATCGTAAAGGGAGTAAAAAAATTCCATGATTTCTTGTACGGGCGGCCCTTTACCGTTGTGACTGACCACAAGCCATTGCTTGGCTTGTTTGCCCCAGAAAAGCAGACCCCCCAAGTGCTGTCTCCTCGCGTCCTCAGGTGGTCAATTTTCCTTGCCGGCTACCAGTATGCACTGATTCACCGCCCTGGGAAGGCGATGGGCCACGCAGACGCCCTCAGCAGGCTACCACTACCAGAAACAGGCCCCGACCCAGCGCCCGCACAAGAGGTTATGACCCTGAAGCTGCTTCCTGACCGCCCCATTCAGGCACAAGAAGTTGCGCACCATTCCAAGAAAGATGGGGTCATCTCCCGGGTCCTGGACTGGGTGTGGAGGGGATGGCCCAGCAGCAGTCCCGGGCCAGAATTTGCTGGCTACACAACCCGTAAACATGAACTGTCAGCCCACAAGGGGTGCCTGTTATGGGGAAGCAGGGTCGTCATCCCCCAGCCCCTCCGCAAAAGGGTCCTTACAGCCCTACACGAGACACACCCAGGGGTAGTGAGAATGAAGGCCCTCGCCAGGAGTTATGTGTGGTGGCCGGGGATTGACAGAGAGATAGAGGCCTGGGTCAAACACTGCCAGGCCTGCCAAGAATCCCGCCCGGATCCCCCAAGGGCCCCAGTCCAGCCCTGGGAGTCTGCCCGAGCACCATGGTCACGCCTGCATGTGGACTTCGCTGGCCCCTTCCAGGGGAAAACATTCTTCATAGTGGTGGACTCCTACACCAAATGGCTGGAAGTCGCACTGGTACCGTCCACTTCTACATCCGCAGCCATCCGGGTACTACGCAGGCTGTTTGCAACCCACGGGCTCCCTGACACTCTAGTCTCAGACAACGGAACCGCATTTACGTCAGAAGAATTCCAGACCTTCACAGCGCAGAACGCCATCCGCCACATCCGCTCGGCGCCATTCCACCCTGCCACCAATGGCCAAGCAGAGCGCATGGTGCGGACCACCAAGGACACCCTCCGCCGCATGACGCAAGGGGACTGGGAGTACCGCCTTGCCACATTCCTTCTAGCACAGCACAGCACCCCCAGCTCAACGACTGGTCGGAGCCCCGCTGAACTACTGATGGGCCGGCGCCTCGCAATCAGACTGGACCGCCTTCACCCCGACAGAGCTCAGGATGAGGTAGTGGTGGGGGAAGGCAGGAACCCCCGGACCTTCGTGGCCCAGGACCCAGTGTACGCAAAGAATTTTGGGGCAGGCCCGGCATGGGTACCCGCCACAGTCACCAGGGTGACTGGCCCCGTGTCGTACGAGGTGCTAACGGAGGGGGGGCAATGCTGGCGCCGCCACTGCGACCAGCTACGGCGACGATTCCCGGGAGAAAATGAGGAGGAGGACAGGTCAGAGGAGTCCCAAGGGAACAGTGGGGCAGCGAGGCCCATAGAGCAGGAGGGGCCGGCAGGGGAGGCAGAATCAGTAAATACAGAGGGGACCCGCGAGGCCGAAAGGACACTGGAACCAGAGCCACAACTGAGCGAGCCAGTCGCGTCAGACCAAACGGCCCCATCACAGCCAGCAGCCTTGGAACACGAGCCAGAACCCGAACCCCTGACCAGGGAACACCCCAGGCCGCAACGCATACGTAGCCGGCCGGCGTACCTTGAGGACTATGAATGCAACTTCCCGGGCAGGACTGGAACTTAGAGGGGAGGGGTGTTATGTACTGAGTTGAATAGGATCCAAAAGGCAGCAGTCTGATTGGTCCTAGAACAATAGGATCCAAAAGGCAGCAGACTGATTGGTCCTAGAACAATAGGATTCAGAATGCAGCAGTCTGATTGGTCCGCAGGAGCCACCCAATCCAGCTCCAGGTGGAAGTGAATCCGCAACCGGATTGGCCTTCAGGAGTATCCTGGAATTAGCCAATCACATGGGGCCCATTGTGTAAATACTGTATATAAAGCAGATGTTCTGGGGAAACTTCCATTCCTCGCTACTATGAGCTGAATAAAGAGCTGAAATCCACACTCGACTCCGAGTATATTTCACTCTTCTTCTTCTTCTTCTTCTTCTTCTTCTTCTTCTTCTTCCTCTTCATGGATGTCCAATGAAGGTGTTGGAAGATTCAGGACAGAGCAAAGAGAAATCATAAATCAAAAAAGGAAGTACTTCTGCATGCAGCACGTGGTTAAGCTATAGAACTGCCTCCCACAGGAGAGAGTGATGGTCTCTTTTTTGGAAAGCAGCAAAAGAGGATTAAACAAATTACTGGAGGAGAGGTCTATCGATGGCTACTAGCCAGAGTGGCTGTGCCCTTCCTCTACATTTGGAGGCAGCACTGCTTCTGAATACCAGTTGCTGGAAAACACAGGTGGGGAGAGTTGCTCTTGTGCTCAGATCCTGCTCATGGGTTTCCCAGAGACGCATCTAGAACAGGGCAGTCCAATTTTTCATACCAAGTGGGCCGCAATAGTATTTTGTCGCAGAACTAACTTGTTGCGCAGAGGTGAGCAAGTCCAAAATTTGACACCCCCACCCCACCCAGCCCTCAAATTGCCTTCCCAAAGCCCAGCAAACAAAGTGTGGGGCTTTGGGAAGGAAGTGCAAGGCTTTGGCAGAGTCCGAGCGCCTTTGCAATACCTTCCCAAAGCTGGGAAATTGCTAACTAGGCTTTGGGAAGGAGCAGGGAGGGCTCTAGGACCCCGTCAGAGCCCTCATGCCTCTTTCCCAAAGCTCAACACCTCAACTGGCTCTGGGCAGGCAATGTTGTGTGGGGGGGTGTCAAATGTTGCCTAGGGTTGCCCAGAAAGGCCTCAGACTGTCCACTGGATCACTCTGATCTGTGTGTTTGTGCATAGACATTGGGTGGATATTAAGCATAAACTGCCTTTAAAATTGCTTTAAAAAAGAATGAAATAGGTCTTTCACTTCCTGGCATTGCTGTGTTTTGAGACTCTCAATTCTCTGTCTCTGGACAGGTGAAGTTTGGACCAGAGCAACGGAGGGATTGAGCAGAGGATGGAGTTCATTCAAGGCTAAAGCATTGGACAAGCTCTCCTGGCTGCTCTTGCTCGCCTGTTAACCCCAATAAGGGCCCAGGGATGTGTAGTAACTATGCCCAGCCTGCAGACACTCTGGATTGCTTTGGCTGGAGTCCATGCAGGCTCTTCTCCAGACTGCATTTGTCAAAACAATGACAGCAGCAGAAATCAAAGAAGCGGGAGCATCATGGAGAAGTGAAGTGGAACAGCCCTGGTGATGCCGCTGGAAGCCATGGACTTCATGATGATTTTAAGGTCCAGGATTCCCGTGGGTGCACAAATGGCTCCATCATGTGCAGCTCCACATAAGAACCTAAGAAGAGCCTGCTGGATCAGGCCAATGGCCCATCTAGTCCAGCATCCTCTTCTCACCATGGCCAACTAGATATCCATGGGAAAGCACACGCTGCGGTTTCCAGCAACTGGTATTCATAATAATAATAATAATAATAATTTATTATTTATACCCCGCCCATCTGGCTGGGTTTCCCCAGCCACTCTGGGCGGCTTTCAACAGAGCATTAAAATACAATAATCTATAAAACATTAAAAGCCTCCCTAAACAGGGCTGCCTTCAGATGTCTTCTAAAAGTCTGGTAGTTGTTGTTCTCTTTGACATCTGAAGGGAGGGCGTTCCACAGGGCGGGTGCCACTACCGAGAAGGCCCTCTGCCTGGTTCCCTGTAACTTGGCTTCTCGTAGTGAGGGAACTGCCAGAAGGCCCTCAGCACTGGACCTCAGTGTCCGGGCTGAACAGTGGGGGTGAAGACGCTCCTTCAGGTATACTGGACTGAAGCCATTTAGACCGAAGCCATTCAGAAGCATTGTTGCCCTCAACTGCAGAGGAAGAGCATCAATAGCCCTCTCCTCCCGAATTTGTTTAATCCTCTTTTAAAGCCACCTAGGTTGGTGGCCATCCCTGCCTCCTGTGGGAGAGAGTTCCATAGTTTAACTCTGCACTGCGTGAAGAAGGACTTTGTTTTATGTGGCCTGAATCTTATGAGAAAGGGAGAAAACCATTTCCCTAGCCCAGGGGTGCCCAAACTTTTTTCAAAGAGGGTCAGATTTGATGAAGTGAACATGTGTGAGGGCCGACCAAAGTTGATGAGCTTTTTTTTTTAGGATTGAAGTTGTTGACCTTTTTTTTGCGATTTTACCCCAAAGTTGTTGAGATTTTTTTGGATTGAACTTGTTGAGCTTTTTAAAGAATTTGACCCCAATAAATAAACTGCCACAGGGGCCGGATAAAACCGGCCAGGGGACCAAATTAGGCCCCCAAAATGGACTTTGGACATGCCTGCTCTCGCCATTTCCTTCACAGCAAGCATAATTTTATAAAATCCTATCCTGTTGCATCTTACTTGCCTTTTCTCTAAACTAAAGAGTCCAAAATGCTGCAAAATTACCCCATGGGGAAGTCTCTCCATCTCCTTTATCATTTTGGTTGTAATTTTCCTCCAGAAAGAGGAACACCTGCCCCCGTATCTTCCATCTTGCCTCTGAGCTTCTTGGCCTCATAGGGGACCATCCCCAGGTAGGTTGGGACAGGGGTGGCCATTTCATCCCATGATCTGTCTTGTTTCGCTTTCACTGGTGTCCAATCACAGAATCACAGAGTGGCACTAGGGAGGGAGCTGTCGCCGCGGCACTCCTTGGTGTGTGGAGTCCCGCAGGGCGCAATCCTTTCCCCGATGCTTTTTAACATCTTTATGCGCCCTCTTGCCCAGATTGTCCGGAGCTTTGGGCTGGGTTGTCATCAATATGCTGATGACACCCAGCTTTATCTGTTGATGGACGGCCGCCCTGACTCGGTCCCAGACACACTGACCAGGTGTTTGGAAGCTGTGGCTGGATGGATGCGTGGGAGCCGGTTGAAGTTAAATCCTTCGAAGACAGAGGTCCTCTGGCTGGGTCGGGACGACATGGGGTTGGGGGGCCAACTCCCATCTCTTGCGGGGGCCCAATTAGTGCCAGTGCCTTCTGTCAAGAGTTTGGGTGTAACCTTCGACGCCTCCCTTTCCATGGAGGCGCAGGTTGCAGCCACAGCAAAGGTGGCATTTTTCCATCTTCGACGTATCAAGCAGTTGGTCCCTTACCTCTCTCGCCCTGATCTGGCCACAGTGATCCATGCGACGGTCACCTCCAGGCTTGATTATTGTCACTCGCTCTACGCGGGGCTGCCCTTGAAGCTGACCCAGAAACTCCAGCGGGTGCAGAATGCTGCGGCGAGGCTCCTTACGGGGTCCTTGCCGCGGGACCACATTCATCCAGTGCTTTACCAGCTGCACTGGCTCCCGGTGGAGTACAGGATCAGGTTTAAGGTGCTGGTTTTGACCTTTAAAGCCTTATGCGGCCTAGGACCCTCGTACCTACAGGACCGCCTCTCCCGGTATGCCCCGCAAAGGACCTTAAGGTCCCACAAATAACAACTTGTTGGAGGTCCCGAGCCACAAGGCTGTTAGACTGGTGTCAACTAGGGCCAGGGCCTTTTCTGTACTGGCTCCAACTTTGTGGAACACTCTGTCACAAGAGACCAGGGCCCTGCGGGATTTGACATCTTTCCGCAGGGCCTGCAAGACAGAGCTGTTCCACCTGGCCTTCGGGTCAGACTCAGTCTGATGGTTTCCTCCTCTTGGTTTTGTTTATGGGCGACAAATGAAGCTGTATTTTAAATTTTAAATTGGCTTTTTAACCTGTATCTTAATTAATGGTTTTTTATACTTTGCTGTGATTTTGTTGTGATTTTTACTGGTGTTAGCCGCCCTGAGCCTGGTTTCGGCTGGGGAGGGCAGGGTATAAATAAAACTTATTATTATTATTATTATTTATTATTCATCCCATCCTATTTTGCGTGGATTTTTAATTTTTTTTTTTAAATGAATGCATGAAAAGTTTGAAAGGGCTCACCAAATGCACCTTGTTATTGGGAGAGAAACCGAGCTGGATTTGTTCCATTCTTCTTGTTACCAGAAAAAAACCTAGATCTGCAAACTTTCTGGAATAAAGGTAGCCTTCCGTGCTTTGCCTCTCTGCCTTCTGGACTGAGGCTCATCTTCATCTTCAAACTTCCACCCCACTTCGTCAACCCTCCCTTATTCTGCAAGTAAGATAAATTAAAGCACAGGGGGGTGGGATATATACACTGGCTAAGCTTTTTAGAAACTTCAAAGAAAACTGGAAATCTCTGGTCAGGAAAATGTTATTTATTGCTGTGATGGCGATATAATGAAGGAGAGTGCTGATGCTAAGAATTTGCCTCCTCCTTTAAACAATGGAAATCCAAAAGGCAGACAGATATACACAAACACGTTTTAATGCTTAATGGAGCTGCAGTGATACTGTTTCAGAAGTTTGCTTGATTTATTTGGTGCCAGGTTCCCATTTGCTGATGCGTGATCTCTCTGTTGCTGCAAAACCATCTCCAAAAAGCAACAGAATGGGAAACTGCTGGGAGGGCAAAGACTGAGCAGCAGTACATGTGGAAAGGATCTAGGGATCTTAGGCTTAACATGAGTCAACAGTGTGATGCAGCAGCAAAAAGAGTTAATGCTCTTCTAGGCTGCATCAACAGAAGCATAGTGTCCAGATTAAGGGAAGTAAAAGTACCGTTCTATTCTGCCTTGGTCAGGCCACACCTGGACTACCGTGTCCAATTCTGGCCATCACAATTTAAGAAGGATGTTGACAAGCTGGAAGGTGTGCAGAGGAGGGAGACCAAGATGATCTGGAAACCAAGCCTTGTGAGGGAGTTGGGTATGTTGAGTCTGAAAAAGAGGAGGCTGAGAGGAGGCATGATGGTTATCTTCCAGGTGTGGTCAGACCTCACCTGGAATACTGTGTCCAGTTCTGGGCACCACAGTTCAAGAAGGATACTGACAAGCTGGAACGTGTCCAGAGGAGGGCAACCAAAATGGTCCAAGGCCTGGAAACGATGCCTTATGAGGAACGGCTTAGGGAGCTGGGTATGTTTAGCCTGGAGAAGAGAAGGTTAAGGGGTGATATGATAGCCATGTTCAAATATATAAAAGGATGTCATATAGAGGAGGGAGAAAAGCTGTTTTCTGCTGCTCCAGAGAAGAGGACACGGAGCAATGGATTCAAACTATAAGAAAGAAGATTCCACCTAAACATTAGAAAGAACTTCCTGACAGTAAGAGCTGTTTGACAGTGGAATTTGCTGCCAAGGAGTGTGGTGGAGTCTCCTTCTTTGGAGGTCTTTAAGCAGAGGCTTGACAGCCACCTGTCAGGAATGCTTTGATGGTGTTTCCTGCTTGGCAGGGGGTTGGACTGGATGGTCCTTGTGGTCTCTTCCAACTCTATGATTCTATGATCTCTAGGCATGGAATGGTCTTTTTTTTTTACGGCTGCCACACACTGAGTTGACATATTCATTGAGCTATCTACTACAAACCCCAGGTCACTTTCAGAAGAGGAAGAAGAGGAAGAAGAGGAAGAAGAGGAAGAAGAGGAAGAAGAGGAAGAAGAGGAAGAAGAGGAAGAAGAGGAAGAAGAGGAAGAAGAGGAAGAGTTTGGAATTGATATCCCGCTTTATCACTACCCGAAGGAGTCTCCAAGCGGCTCACATTCTCCTTTCCCTTCCTCCCCCACAACAAACCCTCTGTGAGGTGAGTGGGGCTGAGAGACTTCAGAGAAGTAACTAGCCCAAGGTCACCCAGCAGCTGCATGTGGAGGAGCGGAGATGCGAACCCGGTTCCCCAGAATACAAGTCTACCGCTCTTAACCACTACAGCACACTGGCTCCCCAGAGGGTAGGACCCGAAGCAATGGATTCGTGTTACAAGAAAAGAGACTGAACTAAATGTTAGGAAGCACTTTCTGAGAGTAAGAACTGTTCGACAGTGGAGCAGATGACCTTGGAAGGTGGTGAACTCTCCTTCACTGGAGGATTTTAAACAGATGCTGGGTCAGGCTTCTTTAGCTGAGAGTCCTGCATCGCAGGGGTCTGGACTAGATGACCCTTGGGGTCCCTCCTGACTTTACAGTTCTGTGATTCTGTTCCATGATTTCATGAGGTAGGTCACCTGAAGGGGCTGCGTCACACAGAAGACAGCAAAGACCACAGCACCGTACATTTAAAGCACTCTTATACCATTCCAGCAGTCATGGAGAATCCTGGGAACTGTAATTTAATAGTGCTGGGAATTGTAGTTCTGTGACGTCAGCACCCTTAACCAGTTCCAGTTACCAGAATTCTTTGGAAGGGAAGCCATGACAATTAACTTTAAACCTGTGATGTAGATGTGACCTTGTTCTCTGCTGCCCTCGAGGGCATGACTGGATCTAATAGGTTAATATGGCAGGAGGGCAGTTTTTGACTGAACATTAAGAGAAAAGTCTTAAGGGTAAGAAAGAGAGAGTGGATGACCAGAGAGGCAGGGAGATTGGGTTTTCCATTTTTAGCAGAGGCTTAACGGACATTTGTTGGAGATGCTACAGCACTGGGTTTTCAAGCCACCAATTTTCTGGAAGGGGTTCAGTGCCTTTAAACACTGCCTTGCAGGCAGAAATCCAACAGTTGAAGCTCCATGCCAAGGAAAGCTGCCCCTGTGGAACAGCTGCCTGGCCTAGACCTCTTCACAACAGAGCAGGGGAAAGCTATTCCTCTAGTTTTCAGTTACAGGTATACATTGTGTATGCCATCAAATGCCAACAGTGTTATTGTAACAGTGTTATTGTAACAGTCAGTTACAGTGTTATTGTAACAGTGTTATTGTAACAGTCAGTTACAGGTATACATCCTCTAGTTTTCAGTTACAGGCATACATTGTGTATGCCATCAAATGCCAACAGTGCCCTTCAGCTCTCTATATTGGACAAACAGGCCAAACCCTACGTCAAAGGATAAATGGACATAAATCTGACATCAGGAATCACAAGACAGAGAAACCAGTAGGAGAACACTTCAATCTCCCAGGACACTCTATACAAGATCTCAAAGTAGCTGTCTTATTGCAAAGGAATTTCAGAAATAGACTGGAAAGAGAAGATGCTGAATTGCAACTCATTACCAAGCTTAAAACCATGGAGAGACCTGGTCTGAACAAAGACATTGGATTCTTATCTCATTATACATGACAAAGCTTTTTTAACCTTCTCACCGCTTGCTTTTTCCTGTAAGACTAATTGCGGTCGTTAACAGTCGTCAACAGGTTTACCACAGCTATCAGCCTTTCACCCATTCCCACCACCCTTCTGAGTAATACCCCTCCCCACCCTCTCACTATATATAAGGGTCTGGTGACTTCTGTTTCAGTGTATCTGAAGAAGTGTGCATGCACACGAAAGCTCATACCAAGAACAAACTTAGTTGGTCTCTAAGGTGCTACTGGAAGGAATTTTTTTATTTTGTTTTTCCTCTAGTTTTCAGTCATGGCAACCCCAAATGACTAGGAAAAAACCTGGTTTTCAAATGTTGCACTTATGTATTCTGTTTTTCTTCCTTCCCATGTTCTTACTCACCTCCCAGGGCTGCACATTATCAAGGTTATCCAGGATTTTAATCTTCCAGGTTCATATTCCATTAGTTCCTCTGGTGTTCCACATAAGCCCAATTACAAATGGATAAGTTCCTCTTCCCCCCCCCCCCGCCCCCAGTCATAGCCTCATCTTGCAAGGAAAATATTGTTTTACTAATTGGCAGACATTCCCCTTCACCTCCCTCTCCTGCAAGGTGCTCTTGCATTAAACATTTGAGGGCATGAAAGGAACTGGGGAGGGGGGGTTGAGAAATTCAGAGGGAGACATTCCTCTCACAGCACATCTGTTTAGATCCATCTTTGCCACAGGAAAACCTTTGATGGGCCGAGGAAAGGAAAACAAATTGCAATGGCTGGTTTTCTTTGTCGGGGAAAAACGAGAACACAGGCAGGGTTCGAAACAATGGCGCTGCTCTCTTCCCGCTTTGCATTTCTCCCTCCCCCTCGCTGCACATCAGAGAGCAAATGGTTTGTGAGTTCTGATGTGCTGAGTGCCGCAAGATGCCAGCTTCATTGGGCAAAGGTGTTCAATTAGGACTAAATGTCAGGGCTGCACATGTTGCTTGTACCAAGAGATCAAAGCCCTGCAGGAACTGTAATCCAAATTTTTCTTTTGGTCAGATGCTGAGCACGAGAGTCGGGCTCAGAGCTGTGGAAAGGCAAGTCCAGCAACGACCAATATAAATGAGGAGCGTGATCTTTCCCCAGGAGCTGCTCATCTGTGGTGGGTTCCCAAACTGCCCGGTTCTTCTCCTTTTACCTTACCCCCATCCCACTCTGAAGATAGGAGACACAGGAAATTGCCTTATACTAAATCAGGCACTGACGGGCTGTGCCTCTCCAGGCCGTCAGGCAGGGAACTCTCCCAGCCCTACCTTGAGTCCCTGGAGCATGGGTAGGCAAACTAAGGCCCGGGGGCCGGATCTGGCCCAAACGTCTTCTCAATCCAGGCCGCGGATGGTCCGGGAATCAGCGTGTTTTTACATGAGTAGAATGTGTGCTTTAATTTAAAATGCATCTCTGGGTTATTTGTGGGGCATAGGAATTCGTTCATATTTTATTCCAAAATATAGTCTGGCCCACCACATGGTATGAGGGACAGTGGACCGGCCCCCAGCTGAAAAAAATCACTGACCCCTGCCCTGGAGACAGAACCGTGAATCTTCTGCATGGAATGCATGGATTCTGCTGGGGGATCTTACTCTCCTGAGCAGGAGCCCACTTGAGAAGGATGGTGAGATCCTGCAAACAGCTTATCTCAGACTCCTGGCATGCTCTGTTCTGACTCCAACCGCATCTACAAAACTGCCGCTCTGCCCCTAGGCAGTGTGTGCTAGGACCAGAGACCGTGTGGACCGTGGAATATTCTGGAATCCAGTTGCCTTCCTTTGAGCATAATAATTGCCAGTAATCAGGTAGGATTATATGTCAGTTCAAGGTGCTGACAAATTCAGTGGAAGCTATAGCTATTTCGAGCAAGCAGGAAAACACAAGATCTTTATTCACCTAAGCAGGTCATCATTCACTCACTTTGCATTGCAGCCCTTATTGGATTTTAATAATAGTTTGGGTCAGAATCAATCTTCTCATCCAGGCGGAACGTCATCGGGTATCTCCTAATGACTAAAGTGTTCAAAGGCCAAGAGGAAAAGCAAAAGGCTTCAGGACTGAAGGAATGATACCACTAGACTTAGAAGTAACTGTGTGTTGCTGAGGGAAAGGAATTTGCAGGGCTTTTTTGTTATCGTTTCCCAGGTGTACTTTCAGTGACGGCATCAGGAAGGGACTGAGCTGTGTTGATATAGAGAGAATCATAGACTCGTAGAAAGGTGGAGAAGGGATCCTGAGGGTCACCCATCGGATGTGGAATTCCAAACCCATTCCCCAAACAGATGGGTGCATTCTAACCCATGGAATCATATAACTGTAGAGTTGAAAGGGTCCCAAGGGTCATCTAGCCCAACCCGTTGAAATACAGGAATCCCCACCAAGGAATCCCTGGCAGATGGCCACCCCTCCATCCCATGCCCCCATTGGCTGCACCCTGACTGCATGCCTCTTTCACTTTGCCAAATTATGATGCCATCTAACCCTAACCCTAACCCTAACCCTAACCCTAACCCTAACCCTAACCCTAACCCTAACCCTACAGGACCGCCTCTCCCGGTATGCCCCGCAAAGGACCTTAAGGTCCACAAATAACAACTTGTTGGAGGTCCCGAGCCACAAGGCTGTTAGACTGGTGTCGACTAGGGCCAGGGCCTTTTCTGTACTGGCCCCAACTTGGTGGAACACTCTGTCACAAGACAGAGCTGTTCCACCTGGCCTTCGGGTCAGACTCAGCCTGATGGTTTCCTCCTCTTGGTTTTGTTTATGGGCGACAAATGAGGCTGTATTTTAAATTTTAAATTGGATTTTTCACCTGTATCTTAATTAATGGTTTTCTTTTATACTTTGTTGTGATTTTGTTGTGATTTTTACTGATGTTAGCCACCCTGAGCCTGGTTTCGGCTGGGGAGGGCGGGGTATAAATAAACTTATTATTATTATTATTATTATTATTATTATTATTATTATTATTATTATCTTTGAATGGCTGGCACTGTCAACTTGTTACTCGTGGAAGTGAGGCACCTGGAACCAGGTTCCTATGCCTGCCTTGTTTAAAGGGGTAAAATAAATGATAGATGCCCTTTTCCTCCTCCTCCCTCTCTCTTTCTCCAGGGCTCCAGCATGAGGATAGGGAGAATTGCCTTCTTCCTGATTGCTTTGTGATGATGACCGTATGGGATGAAGCCAACTCAGAGTGAGGGTGAGGTGTCATGCCCTCACTCTTAAGCCAGGTGTTTGGTGGTGGGGATAACACTTGGCAGCTATCATGAGCCAGTGCATCACGTCTGCCTGGGCTATGGAGAAGTCATGGTGGTGGGAGGAGGCCCTGCAAGACACCCACCCCCACCTCCCCAGCAGAGCCCCTCGCTTTCAAATGAAAAGTTCTCTGGGCTCACCTCTCACTTTGGCAAATGTTCATAATGGAGCCATCATTTTTTGGGGTGTGGAAAAATCTCAGCTTGGTACAAATGCAAAGGAAAGCCCTCCTCCGCCATCCCTATACTATTTCTCTCCTTGGGGAAGAGGTGGGACGTGGAAGAGCAAAGGATGGGATGATTCAGTCATTGAATCATGAAATGGTAGAATTGGAAGGAACCCAAAAGGGTCATCAGGTCCAACCCCAGGACCAACGCAGGAATCTGAGCTATCCTAGTCAGACAAACAAGACGGTGTATTGGTTTCGTCATCTTTTTTTTATTTTGTGTTTCCTTCCTTTTCCCTGGGAGCATTACTTTTCTGATCTTCAAGCAGCCCTTGCCCATCAAGGGTCGATGGATCCATCAACTACCCGCGACCCGCTGGAGTTGGCTGTTCGTCTCTGCTGATGGGATCGTCATCCATGCCTTCTGCTCCATATCCTTGCGTGCTATCGTAGCTTGGCTCTGGAAACCCCACATGGCCTTCTCTTCCAGATCCTTGCATTTTATTGTGGCTTGGCTCTGGAAATCCCATCGAGCCTTCTCTTCCAGATCCTTGCATGCTATTGCGGCTTGGCTCTGGAAATCCCATCGAGCCTTCTCTTCCAGATCCTTGCATGCTATTGCGGCTTGGCTCTGGAAATCCCATCGAGCCTTCTCTTCCAGATCCTTGCATGCTATTGCGGCTTGGCTCTGGAAATCCCATCGAGCCTTCTCTTCCAGATCCTTGCATTTTATTGTGGCTTGGCTCTGGAAATCCCACCGGGCCGTCTCTTCCAGATCCTTGCATTTTATTGTGGCTTGGCTCTGGAAATCCCACCGGGCCGTCTCTTCCAAATCCTTGCATGCTATTGCGGCTTGGCTCTGGAAATCCCATCGAGCCTTCTCTTCCAGATCCTTGCATGCTATTGCGGCTTGGCTCTGGAAATCCCATCGAGCCTTCTCTTCCAGATCCTTGCATGCTGTTGCGGCTTGGCTCTGGAAATCCCATCGAGCCTTCTCTTCCAGATCCTTGCATGCTGTTGCGGCTTGGCTCTGGAAATCCCATCGAGCCTTCTCTTCCAGATCCTTGCATGCTGTTGCGGCTTGGCTCTGGAAATCCCATCGAGCCTTCTCTTCCAGATCCTTGCATGCTATTGCGGCTTGGCTCTGGAAATCCCATCGAGCCTTCTCTTCCAGATCCTTGCATGCTGTTGCGGCTTGGCTCTGGAAATCCCATCGAGCCTTCTCTTCCAGATCCTTGCATGCTGTCGCGGCTTGTCTCTGGAAATCCCATCGAGCCGTCTCTTCCAGATCCTTGCATGCTGTTGCGGCTTGGCTCTGGAAATCCCATCGAGCCTTCTCTTCCAGATCCTTGCATGCTGTTGCGGCTTGGCTCTGGAAATCCCACCGAGCCTTCTCTTCCAGATCCTTGCATGCTGTTGCGGCTTGGCTCTGGAAATCCCACAGGGCCGTCTCTTCCCAACCCTTGCATGTTATCATGGCTCTGCACTGGAAATCCCACTGGGCCATCTCCAGTTGGTTGTTGCTGGCTAGCACCTTCCGATGACAGCTCCACATCCTCTACAAGGACTTGATCGATGTGCTCCTCCTCTGTCTGCTGACTCTGAGATTCCAGCAGCTGGCCTGTTTTCAGGTTCACCCAACTCCCTTTCTCCAAGGAGACAGCGGTGTACAATGCAGTTTCATCCCCCACATCTGGAGACTCTACGCTCAAGAGCATAGCCTCGCTCAGGCGACGGCTCAGGAGCTTCTCAACATCATCTGCACACTGAGATTCCCCCCCTGTAGGCTTCACTATGATAAGGCTGGCGTCTCGGTCTGAGTCTTGCTGACTGCCATAGTGGCTTTCCTGATCTGACGGGGCTTCTTCTCTTTCAGATTCCTCCTGATCGCTCCTGGCTCCATCCGTCCCACTTCCAGGACTCCCAAAGGCTCTTCCTGATTTGCCTCCCTTTCCCAGGAGTGATGTCCGGCTGATGGTTGGGGCAGCAGTCTTACCTGTTTGCTGAAAGTGACTCACCACTAATTTCCCAGTTCTCCTGTTCATCCAGATTCCATCTTCCACCGAAATGATGCTGTAGATCTGGTCATCGTCACTTTCCATATAGTAGGAGTATGACATGCCATTCTCCATGTACGACCTTTGTTCAGAATCATCTGGCCACGGGAGCGAGCTTCTGACAGGCTTACTGTTTTGGGGGTCCTTTACAGTGTGGATCAGCAGTGGTCCCTTTCCATCTTCATGAGAGCTTCGCTGGCTACCTTCCTTCACCACCCCTGCACGGCCACTGTCCTTCACCATCTCTGCATGGCCACTGTCCTTCACCACCTCTGCATGGCCACCTTCCTTCACCACCTCTGCACGGCCACCTTCCTTCACCATCTCTGCATGGCCACTGTCCTTCACAACCTCTGCACGGCCACCTTCCTTCACCATCTCTGCATGGCCACCTTCCTTCACCACATCTGCATGGCCAACTTCTTTCATTACCTCTGCACGGCCAACTTCCTTCATTACCTCTGCATGGCCACCTTCCTTCACCACATCTGCACGGCCACCTTCCTTCATTAGCTCTGCACGGCCACCTTCCTTCACCATCTCTGCATGGCCACCTTCCTTCACCACCTCTGCATGGCCACCTTCCTTCACCACATCTGCATGGTCAACTTCCTTCATTACCTCTGCACGGCCAACTTCCTTCATTACCTCTGCATGGCCACCTTCCTTCACCACATCTGCACGGCCACCTTCCTTCATTACCTCTGCACGGCCACCTTCCTTCACCATCTCTGCATGGCCAACTTCCTTCATTACCTCTGCACGGCCACCTTCCTTCATTACCTCTGCAAGGCCACCTTCCTTCACCACATCTGCATGGCCACCTTCCTTCACCACATCTGCATGGCCAACTTCCTCCATGACCTCTGCACGGCCACCTTCCTTCACCGCCTCTGCATGGCTACCTTCCCTCACCACCTCTGCACGGTTACCTTCCTTCACCATTTCTGCACCACATAGCTCATCCTGCAGTGACAATGAATATGAACCATGGAGCAGGAAGTCTTTGGAATCTTCACTACTGCACACAGTGCTGGAGTCTCCAGTCCTGGGCTGTTCCTGCTGATCCCTAGCAGTAGGCATGGATTCCCTGCTCGCTTTCTTCATTTTCCTCTCTGCATAGCGCTGGAGGAAACTCTCGTCGGTCTGTTGGCTGGTGCACTTCTTGACCTTCTGCCTTTTGGCTGCACAGTACTGAAGCCAACTCTTGTCCGTCTGCTGGCTCCTGTTCTTCACAACTTTGCCTGTCCTTTTGCTGATCCAGGTGCCTTGCTCAAGAGGAGGTTCTTGGGTGGCTTCAGTCGCCCTTCTTTGAAGACCAGCTGGCATCTCAGACTCGTTCCCAACACCAACGTCCTTCCTAATGCCCTGGGGTGGCCAGCTACTCCTCTGGAAATCCACTGCTGGCATCTCAGACTCGTTCCCAACACCAACTTCCTTCCTAATGCCCTGGGGTGGCCAGCTACTCCTCTGGAAATCCACTGCTGGCATCTCAGACTCGTTCCCAACACCAACTTCCTTCCTAATGCCCTGGGGTGGCCAGCTACTCCTCTGGAAATCCACTGCTGGCATCTCAGACTCGTTCCCAACACCAGCTTCCTTCCTAATGCCCTGGGGTGGCCAGCTACTCCTCTGGAAATCCACTGCTGTTGGCGTGCTCGGCTGTGACTCTTCCCACTCTTCTTGTTTGACAGGCTGGGGTATTTGGGCATCTTTTTGCCAGCTGCTACGGTGAGAAACAACTTGGGCTCCAACCAAGGCATCCCTCTGTTGACTGTGGTCCAACAATTCTTCCTTTAGACTCTCACAGCTGTCTGTCTGTTGGGCCTGCTCGGACATACCAGTGTCCAATTTAGCTTTCCTGTACAGCGTTGGCTTTTGCTCCTCCAGTTTCTGGGTATCCTGCCAGGGTTTTGCGGCTTCTGGAACTAGGCTGCCTCGGCGAGATTCTTGACCCATGGGTGGCCTGCTCTCTGGCCGTTGGACAGTGCGCTGTGACCCTCGCCTGGATCGCTGCTCTGCCTCGGTCTCAGAAGAAATCATGGAATCCTCAAACTCGGTTGTATCCGTATCCAAAATGTTGGGGAAAGATTCCTGACTGGAAGTGTGCAGGATTTCCGAGAGAGTTTTCAGTTCCCAAACAACGCTTGTCTGTTGAGCTTTGCATTTCATTTCCTTGCCAGTCTTTGGGCTGATCCAGGATATGTCCTCGTCAAGGCAGATCCCCTTGGGGAGCAGTAGAGGTGGCTCCATGGACCGCTGGCTGTTCCTGCGAGAGTCCCTCTTTAGGCTGTTGCGCTTTGACCCCTTCCCTTCCAGCTGCTGGCTGCTGTGGCGCCCTTTGCTCCCCAAAGAATCTTGCAGTGATACTTCCTCCGAATACATCATCTCCGACTCATCTACTGTATTCAAGGTTTCCATTGATCCCTCTCTGCTTCTGTCGGATTCGTCGCTGGAAGGACTGAGGATATCGGAAAAGCTCTTCTGCTCCCATATGAGGCTCGTTTGCTGGGTTCGACACTTCATCAGCTTCCCGGTCCTTTTGCTTACCCACGTGATGTCTTTCGCATCCGACTCACTGATGGACTGTGTTCGGGAAGGGTTCAGGCTTAGCGGGGACTGCACACCAACAGATTGCTGGCTGCTCCGGCGGGATTCCTGACCAGGAAGTCGTGGGATGCTGCGGCGAGATGGCTTCCGTAGAATCGACACGCTGCTCTTGATGCTCCCGGAGATATCTGGTGCCTGACTTTGGTCTTTCCTTCTGAAAATGCCCCCTTTGTTCTCTGTCTGCAGGGCTTGGTCTGGCACATCTTTGCCCAAAAGGGGTTTCTTGGTGGGTTCCTGATCCATGAAGGGCCCGTTGTCCCCGCCTTCCTGGTGGATGTTCACCTCGTCCTCAAGGGTGTATTTCTGCAACTCCGCAACGCTGAACAATTGCTCGCTCACTTCGCAGCTCCCAAGGACCGCTTCGTCGAGGCTGGGCTCTGGGTCATCATCCATCCGTGCTTCTCTGCTATGACACCTCGGTGGGGCAGCTTAATGCACAGTTCCTCTGTCTGTTGGGGAGGCCTGGAGCACTGGCAAATGTCTCCCAGCCCTCTCGCTTGGTGCACTTCGTGGGGGCTAAACTCACCGCTCTTGAAACAGATGGAGAGTCCCTTTTCCCCTCGCATAGGATTTCACTTCAAGGTCTCTCCTCCTCCTTTTCCTTTTTCTCATCAGGGCTGCAGGTGGCACGTAGGTTGTGTCATTGTCCAGAGGGGAAGATGTTAGGTGGTGGTTGCTGTTGTTTCCTTTCTACTGGCAGCCAGCTGGAATCATGGCCCAAACAGTAGCCCTCGGCACTCTGGACTTGCCCTTCCCCTGCGGTGGTCTCCTTGCTCTTCCTTCAACTGCCGTGCATTCTAGAAGCTTCCAAAGACTGTGCGTCTGTGACATCACTGTGTATTCTGAAACACGGGGGGGGGGTTTGAATTTGCCATGCCCCAGCTCCCCTGCGAAGAAGGTTCACAATGGTTTAAGGGACCGAGAAAGATGCCTTATACCAAGTCAGATCATTGGTCCCATATGTTGTCTACACTGACTGGCAGCAACTCTCCAGGGTTTCAAACTGGGGACGAGGAGTTGGAGAAGAGTCACATGGGCTGCCAGGCCAATCAGGAGGAGGAGGAAGCTGTATAAGCTGGCTCCACCCCAAGCACTCCATATTTCCCTCTGTGAGTTGGGGGGCAGTGTGGATGATGCTTTGAGTGCCTTCCAATTCTTGGGGTCCTGTACCCAGTGAGGGTTAGAATAGGGCTGCCATACACCCGGAATTTCCTGGAGAGAGCCAGAATACAGCCGTCGGAAGCAGAATACGGCAGTTGGAAATCACCAAAAATCCAGACATATGGCAACCCAAGTTGGAAGTCTAGATTTTGGCAACTTTCGTTAAAAAATGGCTCAAGAATTTTGGCCAAAGCTCAATGACTTTGTCCAGAGAGGAAGTTGCTGAGCAACTCAGACAAGTTTCTATTTAAGACAATGACCTTAGTTGGCTCCTTAAGTATCCTCATCTGCATCCTAGAAGATTGAGCTAGGCTGCAAGAGCTGCAACTACGGTAAGTGATGTTGGCCTCCAGGGTAATGGGTGGACCTTTTCTCCTCCAACATCCCCTCACCTAGCTGCGAGTGATTGCAGAAGAAGAAGAAGAAGAAGAAGAAGAAGAAGAAGAAGAAGAATAGCCAAAGAGGTGTGTGTATGAGCTGGACTGGGAGCAGGCTGGAAGCTGGAGACACAGAGAACTGCTTGATCTGTTCTGGATCCAAAGCTGTGACTAATAGAGATGGAGTCCCATGGACTGCAAGAAGATCAAACCTCTCCATTCTGAAGGAAATCAGCCCTGAGTGCTCACTGGAAGGACAGATCCTGAAGCTGAGGCTCCAAGACTTTGGCCACCTCATGAGAAGAGAAGACTCCCTGGAAAAGACCCTGATGTTGGAGGGCACAAGGAGAAAGGGACGACAGAGGATGAGATGGTGGGACAGTGTTCTTGAAGCTACCAACATGAGTCTGACCAAACTGCGGGAGGCAGTGGAAGACAGGAGTGCCTGGCATGCTCTGGTCCATGGGCTCACGAAGAGTCGGACACGACTAAACAACAACAACAATAGAGATCAAGATCTGTTGGGGTGTTGATGCTGTGAGCTTCGTCTTATGATCAGTATAGGAAAGCTTTTTAATGTGTAATGTTTTATTATGTTTTTATATGTGTTGGAAGCAGCCCAGAGTGGCAGTCAGATGGGTGGAGTACAACAACAACAATGCTTCTTCGAATCTAATGAACACCTCAATTATCAAAACCTTGAAACCAAAGAAGTATCTGCTGGTGCCATTAAATCTAATACGCACCCTAATTTTCGCGACATAATTTGGCCCCAAAAGGTGTGTATTACATTTGAGTAAATACGGTATATGTGTAAATAAAACCATATATCCTAAAAACACTGCAGTTTCTGCTGACCTTCATTTCAAGGAAGGCGAGCTTGGGGTAAGAGCCTGGAACCCCCAGATTCTCTCTCTGCTGTGAGATTGGGGTGCATGCAACAATACTGAGTCACCCTGCACCCAAGACGGCATTGTTGGGTAAAGCTGAACCCCTGACAAATAGGAGCAACCCACAAAACTCAGACGCAAAACAGCGTCACGAAGCAAGTTCTCAAACCCACCCAAGACTTTGTGGAGCTCAGGGAAGACCTCAGGCACTTAGCACAAACAGCAGATGGCAATTGGGGTGGCGTGTAACAATATTATTATGCTTCCAAATTCTGCAGGGGCAACATCAGCCCCCACCATGGCACCGGAAGATATCCCTGTCTGTGGAGATGGGGTCTTGTCTGATGTGCTCCAAGAACTGCCTTTCCCGCCTGGCAGGGACTGCGCCCGCGTACATCTCCCAACTAATGGAGTTTCTTTGTCTCTGTTGCAAAGAGTGCCAATCTCTGGAACGGTGCCTCCGGTTCCACCCCATTAGTCTCCTTTTCAACATGTTAGGGACAAAGAACGGAGCTTGTCCTCTCCTTGCTGAATTGCCTTCTCCCTTTCTTGGTTCAGCAGCTTCGTCTGCTTTGCTGCTTTGCCATCACCATCACACAGCCAACCTCCAGCTCATTTTCTCCCATCTTGGGCCTTTGTAGCTATTTCTCGAGTGCTGAAATGCCTGCCAGGCATCTTTGCAGAGGCTTGGCAATATAAGTCCCATAGCAGCATTTAGGTAAATATAGATGTCAGGAGGTCAGGAATGTCCCCAATTTCCTTCACACACACACACACACACACACACACACACAAATAAGTATCCCAAATAAGAAATAGTTGGGGAATAATTTTTGCAAACCCTTAACGAAGGTCCACAACAACATATCTGATATAAGCTTTGTCATTTCAAAATACCATAAACATCCATTTCTGTTTGAACTGACATTTTAATTAACCGTTTCCAAATAAAGGCTCACCCAGACTTCCTTTTGAAATGCGTTTGTAGACACAAGTCCACATTGTAAAGCTCCGTTTCTGAGCAATTTTGTGTCCCTGTACTTTCCTCATTTTAACCCGCTTCTTAGCACTGAATCAGAGCAAACAGCATCTGTGGAAAACCCAAATTTCCATTTGTTCCGATTCAGCACTAAAGAGCCAGGTTTCCAGCAGAAAGCGGGGGGGGGGCACTTTAAATTGTGAACCTATGCCTAGAAAGGGTGCATCTGCTCTGAGTCCAAATGCTGTTGAATATCACCCAGTGTCAACAAATTATTTATTTTATTTTAAGGAAATCTTAATCCTCTTAATGCAAATCTTTCTTATTTAAAATGTTTGAGATCTACATGGTATTGTTGCTTTTTAACTGACAGGTGATCCTGTGACAACTGCAGATGAGAAGATGCCCTCGCAATTCTGATTTGCAAATACGTTCCAAATCACACCAAACTGGTATTTCAAAAAACCCAAATCCCATACACACAACCACACACACTGGGTCTGCTGCAGGTGGGGAGAGAAAGGGAGCAGTGTTGTGGTAGTCAGTGCTCCTTGCCTTAAAAGTAAAGGTAAAGGGACGCCTGACCATTAGGTCCAGTCACGGATGACTCTGGGGTTGCAGCGCTCATCTGGCTTTACTGGCCGAGGGAGCCGGTGTACAGCCTCCGGGTCAATCAATCAATCAAATGTTATTACGGTCATAGACCAGCATTTAAAATCTGAAAAGTGCTTTACAGAGCTAAAAGAAATTAAAACGCAGAATGAATATAGCAGTCTAAAAATTTAAAAGGGGCTAAAAATATCCATCTTAAAAAGCAAAGACATCACCTTGCCAACAAAGGTCCGTATAGTTAAAGCTATGGTTTTCCCAGTAGTAATGTACGGAAGTGAGAGCTGGACCATCAAGAAGACTGATCGCCGAAGAATTGATGCTTTTGAATTATGGTGCTGGAGGAGACTCTTGAGAGTCCCATGGACTGCAAGAAGATCAAACCTATCCATTCTTAAAGAAATCAGCCCTGAGTGCTCACTAGAAGGACAGATCCCGAGGTTAAGGCTCCAGTACTTTGGCCACCTCATGAGAAGAGAAGACTCCCTAGAAAAGACCCTGATGTTGGGAAAGATGGAGGGCACAAGGAGAAGGGGACAGCAGAGGATGAGATGGTTGGACAGTGTTCTCGAAGCTACTAACATGAGTTTGGCCAAACTGCGAGAGGCAGTGAAGGATAGGCGTGCCTGGCGTGCTCTGGTCCATGGGCTCACGAAGAGTCGGACACGACTGAACGACTGAACAACAACAACAAAAATATCCAAGAGGAGGGTCTAGCTTGCATTTTCCCAGCTTCTGCTCAAGGTCTTCATTCCATTCCCGAACAGAAGAGCTGCTACCCACAGCCCAACACCAAGTTCAATACTCTGGGGAGGTCAGGGACTGAACAAGAGATCTGCATACAAGGCCCCTGAGCAGTGTCTCCTCCAAAGTAAATGGGGGGTGTGGAGCCAGAACTGTTTGACCTCCACTGTGCTTCGGAGCTTTCTGCAGCCTCCGGGTCATGTGGCCAGCAGGACTAAGCCACTTCTGGCAAACCAGAGCAGCGCACGGAAACGCCGTTTACCTTCCCACCGGAGCGGGACCTATTTATCTACTTGCACTTTGACGTGCTTTCGAACCACTAGGTGGGCAGGAGTAGGGGCCGAACAACAGGAGCTCACCCCGTCGCAGGGATTCAAACCGCTGACCTTCTGATTGGCAAGCCTTAGGCTCAGTAGTTTAGACCACAGTGCCACCCGCGTCCCGCTCCTTGCCTTACAGGTACAGAAAACCTCTGTGCATTTCAACAGCCTTTCTGTACAGAGTTTTATGTGCAAGATTCAAGAAGCATCTGTGTTTGTATGCAGACATAGATTTCTGGATCCAAGTGTCTCCTCAGCTGGTGCCTCACCTAAGTTTGGGAAGCAGATAAAATCTTCTTTCTTCTTCTTTGGCGATCCCTTGTAGCTGAGTAAGATTGTCTTCCATAAACATGGTCTTAGCAATGAGTCCATAAGTGACTGTGGAGGCCAATTCTGGATCCACCAGTCCTTTCACAATGGGGACGTTGGTTCCCAGGTGGGAGTTGATCCCGGTGTGGATTTGCCAAGCATGCCTTCCTCTTAGCGCGTTTCTCCCTTGCGTCCTGAGTTCGAGTGTCTTCAAAGCCCATGACACCTTTGGTCAAGGCTGTTCTCCAACTGGAGCACTCACAGGCCAGTGTTTCCCAGTAGTCGGTGTTTATACTATTTTTTTTTTTAGATTTGCCTTGAGACAGTCAGGGGCAGAGGAAGGGGGTGCGGTGGAGGCAGGCCACCCAGGTGTCACCACTGAGGGGGGTGACAAAATGCCAGGTGGCACTCACCGAGGGGCCTGCAGCACACCCGAGCCACGCATCTCACCTGGGAGTGATGCAGTGGCTTGGGCGCCCGCAGACTCCGCGCTGCCCCAAACGGTCCAGCTGCTGCCTCCCCCCCCCCCCAGCTGTAGGGCGGCTGAGTGGGAGGAGGCAGGCAGACTCCTCGGAGGCCCTGCGGAGTGCCCTGCCCTGCACGCTGCCCCAGGCATCCAATTGGCTTGCTCTGCCACTGGAGGCAGTCTTTAAACCTCTTTTGTTAACCACCAGCATTACGCTTTCCATTAAAATAAAGGTAAAGGGACCCCTGACCATTAGGTCCAGTTGCGGACGACTCTGGGGTTGCGGCGCTCATCTCGCTTTACTGGCCGAGGGAGCCAGCGTACAGCTTCCGGGTCATGTGGCCAGCATGACTAAGCCGCTTCTGGCGAACCAGAGCAGCACACAGAAACGCCGTTTACCTTCCCGCCGGAGTGGTACCTATTTATCTACTTGCACTTTAACGTGCTTTCGAACTGCTAGGTTGGCAGGAGCAGGGACAGTAACAGGAGCTCACCCAGTCGCAGGGATTTGAACCGCTGATTTTCTGATCGGCAAGCCCTACAGTTATGACTAACCTTGACACTCCAGATGTTTTGGAACTACAACTCCCATCATCCCTAGCTAACAGGACCAGTGGTCAGGGATGATGGGAGTTGTAGTCCCAAAACATCTGGAGTGTCAAGGTTAGCCATCACTGCCCTAGGCTCTGTGGTTTAGACCAGTGTTCCCCAACCTTGGGCCTCCAGATGTTTTGGGACTACAACTCCCATCATCCCTCGCTAGCAAGACCAGTGGTCAGGGATGATGGGAATTGTAGTCCGAAAACAGCTGGCGGCCCAAGGTTGGGGAACACTGGTTTAGACCACAGCGCCACCCACATCCCTTCCATTAAAATAGAAGCCTGCTAATTCCAGAGGAGTTGGTGGAAATAGCTCCTTAACTAGCAAGTGCATTGACCTTTAAGTGCCCTGTGGCGACATTAAGAATCCCAAAGCCATTAGCCTTTTATTTAGCAAAGTGCTTGTTTCTCCAGGCTTTGCTAATCACGGGAGCCACACACACCCCTGATCTGCTCCAATCTGCCACCACAGAGGGCTCAGGCCTGGTGCAAAGTCTTCTGCATCCTCTTGGGCTTTTCCAGCAGAGAAGAACAAAAGAAAAGCCTGCTGGATCAGGCCAATGGCCCATCTTGTCCAGCATCCTGTGACTACTAGCCACAAAGGCTAGAGGGAGCCTCTGGACACCAGTCGCTGGGATCTGCTATTGTGCTGAGGTCCTGCTTGCAGGCGTTGGACTTGCCACTGTGAGAACAAGACATTGGACTAGAGAGGCAGTGTGGCGTAGTGGTTAGAGTGCAGGACTAGGACCTGGGAGAAACCATGGTTCATATCCCCACTTGGCCCTGAAGCTCGCTGGGTGCCTTTGGGGGCCAGTCACTCTCAGCCTAGCCTACCTCACAGAGTTGTTGTGAGGAGAACACAGGGAGGAGGAAAAATATGTATGCCAGCCTTGAGCTTCTGGGTGGAAGGAAAGGAAGGAAGGAAAAGGAAGGAAGAGGAGAGGAGGGAGAGGAAGGATGTCATATAGAGGAGGGAGAAATGTTGTTTTCTCCTGCTCCAGAGAAGCGGACACGGAGCAATGGATTCAAACTACAAGAAAGAAGATTCCACCTAAACATTAGGAAGAACTTCCTGACAGTAAGAGCTGTTCGACAGTGGGATTTGCTGCCAAGGAGTGTGGTGGAGTCTCCTTCTTTGGAGGTCTTTAAGCAGAGGCTTGACAGCCATTTGTCAAGAATGCTTTGATGGTGTTTCCTGCTTGGCAGGGGGTTGGACTGGATGGCCCTTGTGGTCTCTTCCAATTCTATGATTCTAGGAAGGAAGGAAGGAAGGAAGGAAGGAAGGAAGGAAGGAAGGAAGGAAGGAAGGAAGGAAGGTAGGTAGGTAGGTCGGTAGGTCGGTAGGTCGGTAGGTCGGTCGGTCGGTCGGTCGGTCTTTGGCCCAATCCAGCAGATTTATTAATTTAATTAATTTGATTAATTTATTATTTATATCCCACCCATCTGGCTAGGTTTCCCCAGCCACTCTGGGCAGCTTCCAACAAAAGATTAAAAACACATTAAAACATCAGACATTAAAAACTTCCCTAAACAGGGTTGCCTGTCTTCTGAATGTCAGATAGTTATTTATATCTTTGACATCTGATGGGAGGGCGTTTCACAGGGTGGGCGCCACTACCGAGAAGGCCCTCTGCCTAGTTCCCTGTAACCTCACTTCTCGCAGGGAGGGAACCGCCAGAAGGCCCTTGGAGCTGGACCTCAGTGTCCGGGCTGAACGATGGGGGTGGAGACGCTCCTTCGGGTATACTGGGCCCTTTAGGGCTTTAAAGGTCAACACCAACACTTAAATCCTTATGTCATGGTGGCTTACCAGAAAAATCCCAGGTCCAACTAGGCCTTATTGTGTATCTATGGAGCATGGATTCCCCACTGGGATTTCAATAGCTCAGCAGTGGAAAACCTTGGAAAACCTGCATTTGGCTGTGTGGCATGAAAACTTACAGACTTTGGCTATTACTGAAAAAATTACACACATCCTGTGTGTTTCCGGGGGGGGGGGGGGGCTGGAAGATCCAGAAAGCTTCTACGTAATCAGATGGGATTTTATTTCCTAGGCTTCAGCCTTGGCCAGTTCACCATCCACGCCCGCTCGGAAAATAGGGATATCTTGTGACATAATATCTACGTGTCACCATCCACCTGTTTTTGTTTCGTATATGGTGTGATCTGTAATACTCTGCTACTGCAGCTTGTTCATAACATTCAGAAATGTTTAAAAAAATATAGCACAGATTTGATTCACAAGGATTGGCATACAGGTCGATGATGCCATGGATTCGCCAGCCTCTGTGAAGCCCTTCTTTATATGCATGGTAAGTCTGACAAATGAATCTCGGTCGTACATCCGCATAGAGGAAAGTAGGCAGACTCGTTTCCTTTTTCACAAAGCAAGATTCCTGCCGGCAGCCGCGAGTCTGATTTGCTGGGCCACAGAGACTTTTCAGATGCTCTGATTCTCCAATAATGAGGTCACGCAATCACAGAGCCTGTGTGGTGTAGTGGTTAAGAGCGGGAGACTCGTAATCTGGTGAACCGGGTTTGCGTCTCCCCTCCTCCACATGCAGCTGCTGGGTGACCTTGGGCTAGTCACACTTCTCTGAAGTCTCTCAGCCTCACTCACCTCACAGAGTGTTTGTTGTGGGGGAAGAAGGGAAAGGAGAATGTGAGCCGCTTGGAGACTCCTTCGGGTAGTGATAAAGCGGGATATCAAATCCAAACTCTTCTTCTTCCTCTTCTTCTTCTTCCTCTTCTTCTTCCTCTTCCGTTCCGGGAGTCCATTTGACTTCCGGAACAGCTCGAAAACCAAGGCGCAGCTTCCGATTGGCTGCAGGAGCATCTGCACTCCATCAGTAGCCGTGGAAGCCACGTCGGACGTTCGGCTTCCGAAAAACGTTTGCAAACTGGAACACTCACTTCTGGGTTTGCAGCGTCCGGGAGCCAGTTTGTTTGGGAGCCAAGCTGTTTGACAACCAATGTACCATTGTACTGTGATCCCAAACCACAGGATTGGAACTGGAAACTCAGCTAGTGTGTGCTAGCTGTAGAATTAGCCAAGGGCTTCTTCGTTATGGGAGATTTATTCACTTAGCCGTTTATTGCAAGCCCGAAGAATCCCAGGGCAGGTTGCAACGTTGCAACGGTTACAAGATTAAAAACAATTTCAAACAACTTACGATAACAAGAATAAGGTGAAGGATATGCCTCAAGTGAAGAGGTACGTCTTCAGCATTTACCGGAAGCTCTACAGCGAAGGTGCCCAATGCACCTTTCTGGGGAGGCAGTTCCATAGCTCAGGGGCCACTACAAAGAAGGCCCTCTCCGCCTGGCCTGCCACCCCTTGAGACTCTGAAGGTGATGGGAGTATCAAGAGGGACCCCTGTACTGATCTCGGCACCCAAAAAGGTCTGTAGGGAAGAAAGTGGCATTTCAGGTCTTTAGGAACTGATTAGGTTTTTTCTTTTTTCTTTTTTAAATCATTTTTTATTTATTTTCACAATCATTTTTGCAATATACAATATACATATTTTCACCTCTTAGACCTTTTTGGCTTTTTACAGCCTTGACTCCCTTCAGCCCTTCCCAACAACTTTATAGTTTCTATATTTCACCTTATATTTCTTATATCTACCATTGCTTTCACATCTCACTTATAACTTATTCTAATAAATTTGCAATTTAGCAACAATATTTCTTCTTTAATCTACAATGTCTCTTGAAGTCCTACCAACGTATTCAATTCAATAGTTCCTTTTTATATAGTCTGTAAATTTAAGCCCAGTCTTTGACGAACTTCTGGTCCCGCTGTTCTCGGATTCTCCCCGTCATTTTGTCCATTTCTGCGTAGTTCAATAATTTCATTCTCCATTCTTCTATTGTCGGCATTTGTTCTTGCTTCCAATTCTGTGCTATTAACATTCTCGCTGCTGTTACTGCATATTGGAAAAGCTTAATGTCTTGTTTTTTAATATCTGTACCTGTAATTCCTAACAGAAAGGCTTCTGGTTTTTTAACAAATGTATATTTCAACATTTTCTTTATCTCAGTGTATACCATGTCCCAAAAGCTTTTCACCTTTTTACAGTCCCACCACATATGAAAAAAGGTACCATCTTTCTCTTTGCATTTCCAACACTTATTATCTACTTTGTACATTTTCGCTAGTTTGACCGGCGTAATATACCATCTATACACCATTTTTAGCACATTTTCTTTCAAAGCATTACACGCAGTGAATTTCATACCCTCCCTCCAAAGTTTTTCCCAGTCTTCTAGCATAATATTGTGTCCGATATCTTGTGCCCAATGTATCATCACCGACTTCACTTCCTCATCCTGCAAATGCCATTCCAGCAACATTTTATAGCTTTTGGACAATGTTTTATACCTATTTCCTAATATCTCTACTTCGAATTTGGATTTAATATCTCCAAATCCGTTATTCTTCATATCCTTTTTAAACATTTCATTAATCTGAAGGTAATGCAACCAGTCATTGACAGACTCTTTCACATCTTCATATGGCTTCATTTTCCATTTCACTCCGTCATGTTGTAGTAATGTTTCATATGTTGTCCATTTATGTCCTGTCTTTATCCCCTTTACACTCATTGCCTCCAGTGGTGACAACCACCACGGTGTCTTCCTTTCTAGCAGGTTTTTGTACCTGTCCCAAACTTCATAGAGAGATCTCCGGAAAATGTGGTTTCGAAAGTCTTTATGTACCTTTATCTTGTCGTACCATAGATATGCGTGCCAACCAAATCTGTTATCGTGTCCTTCCAGATCTAAGAGGTCTGGTTTTTCTAATATCATCCATTCCTTTAACCAACTGAGACAAGCCGCTTCGTAATATAATTTCAAGTCTGGCAGGGCGAATCCACCTCTATCTTTGCTTTCTGTTAACAATTTAAATCTTATTCTAGGTTTCTTCCCCTGCCAGATAAATCTTGAAATTCTTTTTTGCCATTCTTTAAATATTTTTGTCCCCTTGATTATTGGAATAGTTTGAAATAAAAATAACATTTTTGGTAGCACGCTCATTTTAATTGCTGCTATTCTTCCCAATAATGAGAATTTCATTCTTTCCCACACTTCCAGGTCTCTCTTTATTTTATTCCACACCGCTTCGTAGTTGTCTTGAAATAGATTGATGTTTTTAGTTGTTAGCCATATGCCTAAATATTTCACCTTTTTCACCACTTCAATATTTGTCTGCTGTTGCAATTTCTTCATCATTTCATTGTCCATATTTTTTACCAACATCTTGGTCTTTTTCCTATTTAATTTAAATCCTGCGACACGGCCAAAATCCTCCATTTCTTCTAAAGCTGCTTTGGAGCTTTCTATAGGATCTTCAATTGTCAATACCAAATCATCTGCAAAGGCTTTTACTTTATGTTGTTTTTTTCCAATTGCAATTCCTTTAATGTTTTCTCTTTGTCTTATTGCATTCAGAAGGACCTCCAGGACCGAGATGAATAATAATGGTAACAGTGGACACCCCTGTCTTGTTCCCTTGTCTATTTTTATGCTCTCTGTCAAAACATTATTCACAAGTATTTTTGCTTTTTGTTCAGAATATACTGCTTTAATGCTTCTTACAAGTCTCTCTCCAACATCCATTGCTTCTAAATTTCTTATCATAAAATCCCATGATATATTATCAAACGCTTTTTCTGCATCCACGAATATCAATGCGGCCTGCTTTTCATTTCTGACAGTCAAGTATTCTATTATATTTATCACATTCCTTGTATTGTTATTGATCTGTCTGCCAGGTAGAAAGCCTGCCTGATCTTCGTGTATTATTTCCTTTAACATGTTCTTCATTCTACTTGCAAGAATGCTGGCGAAGATCTTGTAGTCATTGTTTAGTAGTGATATAGGTCTATAGTTCTTAACTTGAAGCAAATCAGAGTCTGGCTTTGGTATCAGTGTAATATATGCATCTTTCCATGTTTCCGGTATCTCTGATTTGTCCAAGATATTATTGATGACTTCTTCCAAGGGATCAATCAGGATGTCTCTTAACTTTTTATAATATTTTGCCGTAAAGCCATCCGGTCCCGGGGCCTTCCCACTTTTCATATTTTGGATTGCTTTTGTGATTTCTTCCTTTTTAATTTTCTCATTTAATCTTTCTTTTTTCTCCGCCGGAATCTTCTGCACACCTTTTTTCTTCAAATAGTTTTCGATCTCGACTAGGCTATGTTCTCCAGTGTTTTTATATAGTTGTCTATAGAACTTTGCAAAACCTTTCCTTATTTCTGATGGATTCTGTACTTGTTTATCTTCAATTTGAATTTTATTTATTGTATTCTGCTCTTTCCTCTTTTTAATCTGCCATGAAAGCCATTTCCCTGGTTTATTTGCGTGCTCAAAGTACTTTTGCTTCATCCATTTAACTTTCCATTCCACTTCTTGATTTATAATTAACGCAAATTGACTTTGAAGCACTTTTATATTCTGATTAGCTTTAGTATCATTTGGCCTTCGTGACAGCCTTTTCTCATTTTCCATAATTTGTTTCAGAATCTCTTCTTTTTTCCTTTCTCTTATTTTTTTCTTAATACTATTTTGTTGTATAAAAAATCCCCGCATCACTGCTTTGCTTGCGTCCCAGACAACACTTTCCTTTGTTCCTTTATTTCTGTTGTTCTCAAAGTAATCTCTCAATTCCTTTCTTGCTTTTTCTTCCACTACCTTGTCGTCCAACAGATTTTCGTTGAGCCTCCATCTGAAACTTCTTTCCTCCCGTCCCTTTATTTCACAAAATATTGAATTATGATCAGATAATGTCCTTGGCTGGATTTCAATTTTTCCAATTCTTGGCGCTAATTCACTGGATACCATAACGTAGTCAATTCTCGCTGTTGATTGATTAGGATCAGAAAAATGTGTAAATTGTTTATCTAGTGGGTGTCTCAGTCTCCAAATATCTACCAAATTACAACTTTCCATCAATGAAAAGATGTTTTCGGAGGTTTCCCTCTTTAGAGTCTATTTTCTTTCTCATTCTGTCCATTTCCAATGAGATCACCCATTCATATCTCCCAAAATCAGCATTTTCTGGTCCCATATATTCAAAAAGCATTTCTTCCACTTTCTTAAAAAAATCTGATTTATTCTCATTTGGTGCGTAGATTCCGACGACAATTATTTTTTCACCTTGCATTGTGACTTGGACTGCAATTATTCTTCCTTCTTCATCTTTTAACAGTTGTTTAGCTTCCAAATGCTGTTTAATATACAAAACTACTCCCTCTCTTCTTTGTTTTGTCTGATGATATAAATTCGTTTCCCAATTTTTTCTTAACCAAAATTCTTCTATGTTTTCTTGAGACAGGTGTTTCTTGTAACAAATGATGTCCAAATTTCTCTTCTGTAAAATATGTTCAATCCTGTTTCTTTTTTGTTTTTGGTTAATTTCCGTTCACATTCCACGTCAATAACTTTAATGCCATATCTTCTGACTTTTCTGTTCCTTTGTCTGTTTCCTTTACTCTCTTCTTCTTCTTCTTCTTCTTCTTCTTCTTCTTCTCTTTTATTAATATTATCTTCCTGTTCCTCTTCCTCCCCCCTTTCGGGCCTCACCGGTGGCGGTCACACGCTCCTTCCAATTGTTCTTGTTCTTGTTGTTCTTCCTCTTTTTCCAGGTCTTTGTCAAGTTACTTTATATTTCCTTAGAAATTTTGTAGTGTCTGCTTTGCTTCTCAGTCTGTGTTTCTTCTCTTTGTAATAAAAGGATATTCCTTCCGGGAACTCCCATTTGAAATCAACCTTCTTTTTTCTTAACATCTGTGTCAGAGGTTTGGAATGGGTCACGCTTTCTTCAGAAGACGGAGAGGGATGTCTTTAAAAATGATTACCATCGTGTTGTCAATATAGAACTTTTTCTCTCTGCTCTTCATCAGAATTGTGTCTCTCATTATTTTGTCCTTGAATATTATCAGACAGTCTCCTGTATATTTTTTCCCCTTCTATTTTTTGGCTTGATTCTAAACACATTCACTACATTCATAGCTAAATCATCTTTTTCCATTCCAAGCCATTCTGCAAGTCCACCGATGATTTTCTCTCCAATGTTTTCTCCCTGCGTTTCCGGGATCGATCTCAGTCTCAGATTTGTCTCCCTCTGTCCTTAAGTCCTGCATTGCGATAGCATCCAACATTTCTTCTTGTGCTTTATTTACTTCTGTCACTGCTATATTAAGCCTTTCATCTTCTTTTTTTAATTCTTTTACTTCTTTCTGTACACGTTTAACTCCTTCTTCATTCTTTTGTGTTCTCTTATCTACCTCCTGTATTTGGGTTCTCAATTCTTTTGCTGTTTGGTCCCATTTTTGATCCATTTGTTCCAATTTACTTTCCATATTTTGCTCGCTTTGTTTTATATCTTTAATGTCCTTCTTTAATTCAGCCAGCATCTTAATTATTTCATTTGATTCCTCTTGTTTTGAGCCCCTTCTAGAATCCCCTGGTGTTGCACCCCCCTCGAGTCCTTTCTTTTTAGCCTTATCTCCCGCCATCTCTCAACACTTGGGGTCTCTTTCAATATCCAACACTCAAATTCTCAGAAATCAGAAATCAAACAATCACACTAATCAATAATAGCAATAATGTCAATAATACACTTTCCACAATTCAAATTTTAAAATGTTCACACCATTCAAATTGTCTATCTTTTAATAATTTTCTGCCACTTGCCTGGCCAATTCCAGAGGGAAAGAAAGGTCAATCACAGTTTCCAAGGTATATTTCCAAATTGTAATCCACAATGGCCCACTTCCCCCCCCCCCCAAAAAAAACGCAGGTAATCCACACGGAGAGAAAAAACAAACTAAAAATCAAAACCAACTTCTGCCCCTTGAATGGCTAGATCCACTTATCGCATCAGCAAGAAAATTCAAAAAGAGTATTTAAAAGCTTCAGCCTTTCGGCTTAATCCGAGCCGCCCGGATGGGGCCAACCAACGGCGAGCGAAGAGGATACTTTGTCTCAGCTCAAAGAAGAGAGGGTAAAAATAGAAACACCCGCGATTTCTGCCGTAGTCGCGGGAAAAAACCCTTAAAAACAGAACAAAACACCAAAAGGAAAACAGTCCTAGGGTGCTGGTCACCACCCCCTTATGGTCCACTGCTGGATAGGCAGTTCTTTATTACTACGAGCAGTTTTTTCAAAATTTTCTGCAACTACGCAGTTCAAATAAAAGTGAAAGTAAAAGGAGCACTCCTTTTCCAGCGGGTCTCCGTTGTTCCACAAAGACTAAAAAACACACAAACTAATTCTCATTCACACAGTCCCATTCACTCTTCAGTCCAAGGCAAGACGCCTTTTAAAATCTCAGGTTTTCGCTGTAGGTATTAAAGTTTTCTATGAATGTCTCTAGACAATTGCGCCGTCTTTATATAAATGCGCTTAGCCGCAGTCAGGGCTGACCTCCTTTTTGAACCCTGCTGCCCTCCGAATTCTTATTAAATTAAATTGTACCGACCTTTTATGTTCAAATTCGGGTTTTTCTTTTGTTGAGAGTCGTTAGAAGAGCCGCGGAGACTCGAGGCTGCGTCTCCCGCAAGTAGAAGATGGCGATCCGTGCCGGCGCCTCAATCTCGCCCACCCTCCAGCTCCCAAAAAAGAGAGCTTCCAGGTGTCGGAGAGGCCACTCTTCGGCACTGCCGGATCCTGTCCTCAGAATAATCCTTCTGAGGCTTTTAGGGGGTTGTGGCGCCCAAACAAACACCCCTATTTCTTGCGAGAAACCGGACTCTCCCCGGAGGGTTGAGTCCCGTCTCCTTCTCGGCTCCCCGTTCCGACCGGAAGTCAGGAACTGATTAGGTTTTTTCAAAAGAAAAGAAAAAGAAAAACAAGAGGGCTGCACTGTTCTTACTGTTTTATTATCTGTTTTAAAACATTGCTTTAATTTTTAAAAACATTGTTTTAATTCTATTACAGTTTATTTTTCAGCTTTTGCAGTTTACCCATTTTAATTCATATGAGCCCCTTGAGTTCTGGTCTGCAGAAAAGATGGGATGTAATAATAATAATAATAATAATAATAATAATAATAATAATAATCCTAGCTGGTAATCTGGTTGCTGCGCTTTGAACCAACTGAAGCTTCTGAGTTGTCCTTTCAAATATAGCAGGACGCCAAGTATTTCCGCAGCACACTTGTCTCTCAGAAGTGGACAGGCTCATTCGGAGACCCCGAGGCTGGGAAGAGCAATACCTTTCATTTGCCAGCCAACCTTTCGATGTCTCGCTACAAAGGCCCTCAGATGTCAAATGCCATCTGGCTGGTTGCAGAGAGAGCAAAGCGAGGCTTGGACGACTCTGGGGTTGTCAACTGTGTCCCTGAACCAGCAGGGGAGGTCTGGGAAAATCTCGCCCGTCTCTTAGTAACAGGTTGATCGAGGCTGTCCTTGCCGTCTGGGGCTTTGAGGAATAAGGTCTGCCAAAGTGGTGGTCGAAGACAGAAGAAGAAGAAGAGTTTGGATTTGATATCCCGTTTTTTCACTACACCACCCTGGCTCTCCAAGGTACCACTGTAATCCATCCATCCAAATCTGGGGTTGTCACCCAGAGGACGCTCAGCGTGGGGTGGCAACTGTTCCTTGCACCCTCCAGCCACCCACCCCGATAATCTCTCAAAGCAAGCAGAAAACAGTCCATACCCTTTGATGTTCTCCCGATGGCTTGCCATGATTTAATACCTTGTAATAGATGGAGCGGTTTCATTAAAATCATTTGCCGATAGTTTCTTCTTATTGTGTGGCTAAGTTGCTAAGTACCAGGTGCAAAATTTGAGAAGCAAAACGAGGGACGAATTTGACTCACCGGCGCACAGCACATTGGGCCAATCTCCCTCAGAAACCCCCTTCTTTTTAATGGGCTCTGAAGGAGAAATTCTAAAGGAGTCCAAATCTGCCCAAGAACACAGAACAGCTCGAAGGGTTCTCTAACCAATCAGGCCCAATTAGGAAACCCTTTTACCTCCCCTAATACAGAAGAGAAAAATCTTAGGATATTCCAATGGCATATGCTGATAAACGGCATTTGAAATCCGCTCTGGCACTCTGAGCTCTGCCAAAGGCTCGAGACTCCATTTATTTTTAAGGGCATGCACACAATTTGAGATGAAATTGCATCAACAGAATGCCCCTGAGGTAGGAGGAAAATACAGTAAATTATCAGTTTATTCTGCAATTTGCCTGCAATCTCTCCACAGCAAGATGAAGGTTCCCAAAATGAGCTCTCTCTCCCCACCACCCCCTTCTCCTGCCTATAGTGCTTTGGTCGCATTACTCAGAGTGATCTTAATGTTTTCATCTCTGAGTACAAAAAGAGAGAGAGAGAGGCTTCTCTCCGGCTCAAGATAAGGAACCTTCTGATGACACAGCCAAATGATCTCTCAGCATTCATCTTCTCATATCTGAGATCAATCGGAATGGCGTGATGCAGGGAGGAAAAAGGGAAAGAGATCAGACAGAGGGACACAAAGCCTTCTCTTTTTGGAGTTCTTGGTTCTCCTGCTACTTTTGGTACTCCAATCTAAGACCATAAGGAGAGCCTGCTGGACCCTAATAATAATTTAATAATAATAATTTATTATTTGTACCCCACCCATCTGGCTGGGTCTCCCCAGCCACTCTGGGCGGCTTCCAGCAACATTAAAATACATTAACACATCACAGATTAAAAACTTCCCTAAACAGGGCTGCCTTCAGGTATTTTCTAAATGTCATGTAGTTGTTGATCCCTTTAACCTCTGCTGGGAGGGCGTTCCACCGGACGGGCGCCACTACCGAGAAGGCCCTCTGCCTGGTTCCCTGTAGCTTTGCTTCT
The DNA here is from genome assembly GCA_034641395.1 of Darevskia armeniaca. Lineage (NCBI taxonomy): Eukaryota > Metazoa > Chordata > Lepidosauria > Squamata > Lacertidae > Darevskia > Darevskia armeniaca. The sequence continues at coordinate 163,617 of JAWWNF010000458.1, read as the reverse complement.
CGCAGTGAGGGAACTGCCAGAAGGCCCTTGGCGCTGGACCTCAGTGTCCGGGCTGGACGATGGGGGTGGAGACGCTCCTTCAGGTATACAGGATCGAGGCCGTTTAGGGCTTTAAAGGTCAGCATCAACACTTTGAATTGTGCTCGGAAATGAACTGGGAGCTAATGAAGATCTTTCAGGACCAGTGTTATGTGGTCCCGGCGGCCACTCCCAGTCACCAGTCTAGCCGCCGCATTCTGGATTAGTTGTAGTTTCCGGGTCACCTTCAAAGGTAGCCCCACGTAGAGCGCATTGCAGTAGTCCAAGCGGGAGATAACTAGAGCATGCACCACTCTGGTGAGACAGTCTGCGGGCAGGTAGGGTCTCAGCCTGCGTACCAGATGGAGCTGGTAGACAGCCCTAGACACACACACACACACACACATACACAATTTTTTTTTAATTTAAAAAAAACCCCTCTAATATTAAAAATTGGGGGAAGGCAGGTGGCCTTGGTGAAGAGATCTCAGGGGTGGTATTCTTAACAAAGACAAATCAAGAAAAACCAGTGAAGTTTTTAGATATCTGACCCATTCTTTTATCCCTTCTATTAACAAAAGATCACCTGGGTCCAAAATCTGCTCATCTCCATGGATCACTTAACCATTGGTAGCTGCAACACATTCCATGTTTATAATGCCCTTTCACTGCCCATCTCCAGCAAATGTCAGGCTGATTTCTTTTCATGGAACCAGAGAGAAATGCCACTGGGAGCTGCTCTTAAAACAAGGTGCATCTAAACTGGCTCTCATGGCTCATTTTGACATACACATTTCCATTAATTTCCTGCATCGTTTTTCCTGCAGAGATTCCCCCACCGTTTTTATTTTTTTAAAAGGACAAGCTCTGACCCTGTACCATTTCAGGGGACTAGACCCATCTTTTGTACGTGATTTTTATATCAGCTCGGCAGAAAGGAACTTCTGTTTCATTACGGTATTTATTTCCCAAGACTTATCCAAATAATTATTCTCGGGCATGCCCATCAGTTTCTCATAAAACATATAATTATGCCTTAAGGAAGCCAGTTAGCAGCCGAAAAGCTTTTACAGAGACCATAAAAGGGATACAGAGAGGTGCTTTGCAAAGAGCAAACAAACCGTTAAAATAAGAGAACACGGCGGCTGGGATATTGAACCCTCCGTGTATTTACCAAGTTAAAATAGTTCCTGCATTATGAACTCTGCTTTACAAAAGATGGAATTTGTTTCAATAAATGCTGCAAGCTCCCTGCTCCGCCCACGCCGGTGAGTTTTGCACTCTGAAAAGCTTGGTTAGGCAATTGTCTACAGTGGCTGGCAGTGGCTCTCTGGGGTTTCCAATGGGGCTCGCTCCCAGCCCCACCTTAGGATGCTTTGGGGCCATCCTGAATAAGGGCAAACTTTTAGATATCTTGGAGTTCTCTTGAGTGAATCCTTGAGATTCTGACTAAACATTAAGAATAACTTTCTGAGGGTAAGAGCTAACTGCCTTGGAAGGTAGTGGACTCATCATCGGAGGTTTGTAAACAGAGGTTAGGTGGCCATCTCTCAGAGGATGTCCTTGTGGGATGTGATCCATGAGAGGCAGTTAAGTACAACATTCCTTGTAATGCTGGAGAAGACATGCGAGGGAATGTTTGGTCCAGCCAGTTGAAACTTCCTGTTCCTCCTGGCTGGAGCATCCTTCCTTTTGCATGTGATAGAAGGTGGGCGTGACCTCACCTGTCCAGGTAACAAAAGGACGAGTCACGGAGCACACCTCTCTCTTTTTGACTTCCTTCTTCATTCGACCAGCTGTTAGCTAGGACTGCTCTGCTAGCTCTGAGCTAGCAGAAGCACTGGGATTATTCCCCCATATGGGGTAGATCCACATGCACATATTTGTGACTAAGTCTGCCTTCAGGGATCCAACTGTGAACTTATGTGAGTAAACTTCTTTTATTGACTTTGAATAAGGTGGTGGCGTCTTTATTCTTTTTAAGAGGGATTCAAGGGAATTTACCAGGAACGCACAATTCAATCTGAGACAGACTGAATTGTATAACAGTGAGAGGCTCACACGAGCCTGCAACCAGCTATCTGCTGTGCATGTAAAAGGGGAATGTAAACTCTGCTACATAAAGGAACTTGCTAGTGCAAGTTAGGAAGGGTATTAATAAACAATATATCCTCTCCTGCCACCCTGAACATTCCCACAATCTTTAGCTGTGATTCCTGCATTACAGGAGCTTGATAGAATCACAGATTTGTAGATTTGGAGAGTACCTCAAGGCTCATGTAGTCCAAAGCCCTGAGAGACAAGAATCCCAGCTAAAGCCTCCAAGGAAGGAGAGTCCTTCTTGTGCATTCTCTCCTTTCTTGTCTGTTGTCCCCGCGCTGAATTATACGAAGTGTTCCTACACGAGCTGCTGGGATTATTTGCGAAATAGAATTAAGACACCGGGAAGATTTATTTGCTAAATTAGCCCTCGGCCCTCTGAGAAAGGAGGCCGTGCACTTCATTAAAAAAGATTAATGTAGAACAACTGCTGTCTATTAAGGGTGGGTGCCTGGGAGGGCTTATTGCAAGCAAACCCCAATGTGTATCTGGTTTGTGGGGCGGCAGTGGGGGAGAGAAGCAAAGCGCCTCAAGTAAACCAGCACTTTGCAGTCTGGAATGTGGCAGGGAACGAGTTCTCCTTAGCCCCTTCGAAGCGGATCTTGTTTGGAATTGGCATCCTGCCAAGCAGCTGAATGAGTGATGCAGAGAAATGCAAGTACCACTTCTCACAGAGACAAAGCACTGGGGAGGAACCATCCTGCAAAACCACAGAGAATCCCTGCTCTGTTTTTATCACAGGCAATGGACACATCTGCTTGGAATAATAGGGAAGTTGCACGAGTTACTATTCCAGAATTTGACTTTCTTTCTTTTTTCCTTCTTTTTTTAAAAAAATTATGCATACTCTTCAGGTTTATACATTTCATTAATTTTACAATCACTTTAACATTTCAAAGCTTGACTTCCTTCCCTCTCTTTCTGCGGTTCCTTAAATTTCTTTTTTAATATCTACTGCATATACAATTTCATTTAATTTGCTCATTTATTTATCTACTTTAAATATATACTCTTATGAAACTGCAGGTTATTACAATAATCCTGCCAGTGTTTTTATCTGTTTGCAATTTATCTGCAAATATTCAATAAACCATTTCCATTCTTTTATAAAAAGTTTGTTATCTTGATTTCTTATTCTTCTGTTAAGTTTCGCCATTTCTCCATATTCCATAAGCTTTTGTATCCATTCTTCCTTTGCTGGGATTTCTTTCCATTTTGGGCTGAGTAGCATGCTGTAGTAGCTTAAATAAATACATTTCTATACAGTTTAGTAATTGACTTTCTAAATGGTTTGGCTGTCTGGGGAAGTCCGATTATTCCTAGAGAACCAACTGTCCAACCTTGGAGTTTTGTTGTTGTTGTTTAGTCATTTAGTCGTGTCCGCCTCTTCGTGACCCCCTGGACCAGAGCACGCCAGGCTCTCCTGTCTTCCACTGCCTCCCGCAGTTTGGTCAGACTCATGTTGGTAGCTTCGAGAACACTGTCCAACCATCTCATCCTCTGTCGCCCCCTTCTCCTTGTGCCCTCCATCTTTCCCAACATCAGGGTCTTTTCCAGGGAGTCTTCTCTTCTCATGAGGTGGCCAAAATCTTGGAGCCTCAGCTTCAGGATCTGTCCTTCCAGTGAGCACTCAGGGCTGATTTCTTTAAGAATGGTTAGGTTTGATCTTCTTGCAGTCCATGGGACTCTCAAGAGTCTCCTCCAGCACCATAATTCAAAAGCATCCATTCTTTGGCGATCAGCCTTCTTTATGGTCCAGCTCTCACTTCCATACATCACTACTGGGAAAACCATAGCTTTAACTATATGGACCTTTGTCGGCAAGGTGATGTCTCTGCTTTTTAAGATGCTGTCTAGGTTTGTCATTGCTTTTCTCCCAAGAAGCAGGCGTCTTTTAATTTTGTGACTGCTGTCACCATCTGCAGTGATCATGGAACCCAAGAAAGTAAAATCTCTCACTGCCTCCATTTCTTCCCCTTCTATTTGCCAGGAGGTGATGGGACCAGTGGCCATGATCTTAGTTTTTTTGATGTTGAGCTTCAGACCGTATTTTGCTCTCTCCTCTTTCACCCTCATTAAAAGGTTCTTTAATTCCTCCTCACTTTCTGCCATCAAGGTTGTATCATCAGCATATCTGAGGTTGTTGATATTTCTTCCGGCAATCTTAATTCTGGTTTGGGATTCATCCAGTCCAGCCTTTCGCATGATGAATTCTGCATATAAGTTAAATAAGCAGGGAGACAACACAACGTTGGAGTTACCCAGATGGAAATGGTTTGAAACAGGAATCTGCCGCTGTTTGTGCAGGCAGACCGATGGCTACTTGATCTTGATGTCAATGTCGTATTGCTCATGTAATAGGTAGATAAAGGACCCCTGGACGGTTAAGTCCAGTCAAAGGTGACTATGGGGTTACAGAGCTCATCTTGCTTTCAGGCCGAGGGGGCCGGTGTTTGTTCACAGACAGCTTTCCGGGTCAATGTGGCCAGCTGGACTAAACTACTTCTGGCACAATGGAACACCGTGATGGAAACCAGAGTGCACGGAAACACCGTTTACCTTCCCGTCACAGCAGTACCTATTTATCTACTTGCACTGGTGTGCTTTCAAACTGCTAAGTTGGCAGGAGCTGGGACAGAGCAATGGGAGCTCACCCTGTTGTGCGGATTCGAACAGCCAACCTTCTGATCAGCAAGCCCAAGAGGCTCAGTGGTTTAGACCACAGCATATCTCCGAATTTTTTTACACATCACTTGGGAAGACAGGAAGAAGCAAAGATCACCAGTGTCAAAGCAATGATTCTTCAACATCAACTTCATTGGACTGGTCATGTTATGCGGATGCCTGATTATCATCTTCCAAAGAAAGACAGAAGCTGCACTTACATCATTTTGCAGCTCAGTATCCCAGCTGCCACTGACAGCAATCAGTCTATCAGGATTTCTGCATTGTGTTCATCCCAGCTGCCATTAGAAGAACTGTCACTTTAAGAACTGGTGGGTTGCAAGCCTATGGGCAGAGAGTGCCTTCCCGTTGATATTCAGAGGCTGCTCTGAGAGCCTTTCCACCTGCAGAGCTTGGAATCAATGAATTAATAAGTGAATGAAATTCCTGTATGGGAAATGCCCGCCCAGAGTTCAACAGCAAGTGAGTCAAGTGAATAAATGAGTAAGGCAGCCAGCAGAGCCATTGATGAGAAAGAGAATTTCAGCCGGATCTGAAGATATCTGATAAAGTCCCATGGCGAAAGCTAAGGTAGGAATGTAGGGAGCTGTCAGGACCACACATACACCCCGCAAGACTTGGGTTTCTCCCCTAGCCCAACCTGGAGATGCCAGGATTGAACCAGGAACTTATTATATGCATATAATGGGCTTCAACTGGTTGCTGTGAGATCCTAAACAGTGCTGGAAGGAAATCCACTTGAGACTTGCATGCTGGAATCTTCATCACAATTGTTAGCATCTGTCTCAAGAGACAATGAATGGAGTGTGCCTCCAGGGGTGAAGACAAACTTCTGTGTTAGCAGCACCAAAGTGACCTCCCTGGGACACAAGCCTGGGCAAGTGTGTCTGGAGGTCCTGGGCTGCCCAGATGACAAGACCCACCTCTCAGCCTGGCTGGTGTGGTCCAAAGGAAAGCAGAGCAAGATGTTTGTCACCAGCTTGGCTGCAGATGTTGCCGGAAGAAGGCGTGCAAGGTGCCATCCAACCGCCTTAGGGACTCCGCTCCAGATTTGTGTGAGGTTTACTCCTGAGGGTCTACCAGCTCCATCTGGTACGCAGGCTGAGACCCTCCTGCCCACAGACTGTCTCACCAGAGTGGTGCATGCTCTAGTTATCTCCCACTTGGACTACTGCAATGCACTCTACGTGGGGCTACCTTTGAAGGTGACCTGGAAACTGCAATTAATCCAGAATGCGGCAGCTAGACCAGTGACTGGGAGTGGCCGCAGGGACCACGTAACACCGGTCCTGAGAGATCTACATTGGCTCCCAGTACGTTTCCGAGCACAATTCAAAGTGTTGGTGCTGACCTTTAAAGCCCTAAATGGCCTCGGTCCTGTATACCTGAAGGAGCGTCTCCACCGCCATCGTTCAGCCCGGACACTGAGATCCAGTGCCGAGGGCCTTCTGGCGGTTCCCTCACTGCGAGAAGCAAAGCTACAGGGAACCAGGCAGAGGGCCTTTTCGGTAGTGGCGCCCGCCCTGTGGAACGCCCTCCCAGTAGAGGTCAAAGAGATAAACAACTATCTGACATTCAGAAAATACCTGAAGGCAGCCCTGTTTAGGGAAGTTTTTAACCTGTGATATTTTAATGTATTTTAATATCTGTTGGAGGCCGCCCAGAGTGGCTGGGGGGACCCGGCCTGATGGGCGGGGTACAAATAAATTATTATTATTATTATTATTATTATTATTACTGAGCCTTTTCTTCTCTTGAAAATATCCTGCAAGGCAGCGGAGGTTTAGGGTCAGAATCTTCCTCCTTCTAGATGGGCAACCTTCCCTGGTAGATGAGCCCCACCTGCCCCTTACTTCCCTCTACAGCATGGGCAGAAACCACTTTCTTGACCAATGGACCCACTCTTGGTCTTGTCTGCTCAATCTGCCAGAGCCTGTCTCTGCATGCAGGGGAAGTCCCTAACGCATCGAGGGTTTGAGACCCATCGGCTACCCTCACCTGGTTTAGCCAGCCAGTTGAAGCCGTTCCCCAGGTGTGGCTGCTGTCATCTGCTGACATCTTCTAGGAGCCACAGGTGAGACCTGAGTGCAGGGTGGGGACCAAAGGTGGACAAACTACCCCAGAAGGAGCACAGTGTGTCCTCCACCGCAGCTACGGCCCATCCTGTAACACCCCGTACAGCATAAATAATAGGAAGTGGAGAATGAATATGAAGAGGTGTGGGTATTGATTTAGCTGGCTAGCTACGTATTTATTATTATTGTTTTCAAGGAGTTATAGTCGCACCTCCATTTATGATTCACAACAGTCCTGTGGAGTAGGCCAGGCAGAGCAGGGGAATCAGTTGGTTAAATTTTGTTGGAGGCCAGATTTTATAACTTGGGCGCTCTTAACTTGGGGTAGGGATTGTGATTGTTTTTTCTGTTTTAATCACTGTAAGCAACCTTGAGTCTCTTTGGAGAAATAGGTGGTATACAGGTTTTGTATATTTAAAAAAATGGTTGAGGAAAAAAGAGAAGCGAGCCACAGAGGCAATCAGAAATCTCATGCAAACGAGAGAGTATGTCAGCCGAAAAGGAGAAGAAAAATGGACGTGACTTGTGTTGCCACCTAATTTTCCCTAAAGTGACAGCCTTGAGTAAATACTGAAGGTCCTAATCAGGCAAAGGATCTGTATAAATTCTGAGGGAACTACTTTGAAATGTCAGGAAGATCAGGGGAGATTTGCCTATCACTCAGGAGGTGCCTGAGTTAGGCCATGGGGCGCGGCAGGTCTGGTTCAGCTCAAACAGCTGTGACATTTCTGGACAGCAGTCTTTGTGGAGATGCTAGGGATTGAACCTGAGGTTTTCTGGATGCAAAGGGGGCAGGGCCGTCTTAAGCATATGCGGCTCCGGGGTGCAAAGGGGTGCCCAGCGCCCCCCCCCGATTTGCCCACCTTTTTTTAGGTAGGGAACCCAAGAGTTGTCGACCTTTTTTTAGGGAGCTGACACCACACTTATCTCTGCTCAGGAAAAGAAAACAGGAAACATAAGGAGCCCAGTGCAACAAACCAGCCCAAGGCATTGGCGTTTGTGACTGAGCGAAGCCGGGCATCTCATGGTGTAAGCAGCATGTGCTGGGTGGGCCTCTCCACGGCCCTACACCAATCCCAGGCATGCATGAGCCCGGAGCCAGTTGGCAGCCTCAGCGCCTTGCTGGCTCGCTCACCCCCCGAACTCACACCGCAGAGCTGCCCGCAGCAGAAGAGCCTGCCATGGCACTCCAACCGACAGGCAGGCTCTTCCCCGGACTCCAACTCTTGGGCCCCAGACTCTGGGCCTGGTGCCCCTGAGAGCCCAGCGCCCAGGTGCCCCACACCCCTGGCATCTATGGTTAAGACGGCTCTGAAAGTGGGTACAACCCTTGCCCATCACAGTGTTACCTTATGGCAGTTGCATTGGCTGTATTGAAGAAACTAATAATAAAACATTGGAAATAAAACATTGTCAATGCCCATAAGCTTAATTAAAGTTTTGCTTGCAGAAATTCCTTCAAAAACATCAAAGATACATCAAAATAATTTCATATTCACAGGGAAAGAAAGATAGCTATGTTTGTGGGGGGTGGGCTAGCTGGCTCTTGCGGTCCCTTCCAACTCTACAATTCTACGATCCGATGAACTGCTTCCCAATTTCCTTGATGCTCATTTGCTATTCTATAGCTCCCAGCATCCTTTGAGGGGAAGGCTCTGAAAGCACAGATGAGATATCAATTCTGCTGCAGGGGGCATCAGAACAGGGCACAGTTTATTCCTGATTATTCTGCCTCTTGCCTTACAGCAGCATTTTGACTTCAGGCTATGGAGACATGGAAGTTTCGCTATCTCTTCTTGTATGCATAACGACTCCTAGCAGTGAAATATTAATTGTGGTTTGGGGGCATTGACTAAACGAAGGTGCCATCTTGCCATAAGCGAGTGGAATCTTACGATGCTGTCCTGTCCCTCTGTTCTGGGCAGTGTTGTGCTAGAGGGGGGACTGGAGAAGTAAGCATGGCTCCAGCGGCAGTAATGACTGTGGGGATGTTCAGGGAGGCAGGAGAGGATATATTGTTTATTAATATTCTCCTTAATTGTGCTAGCAAGTTCTATAACTTAGCAGAGTTTTACATTCCCCGGACAGCTGGTTGCAGACTTGCTTAAGCCTCTCAATATTAGATTCCTGGTAAGTTCCCTTATATCCCTTTTAAAAGAATAAACACGCCACACTCTTGTGTAAAGTATATAAAAGTAGTTTTCTCACATTCATTTCACAGTTGGATCCCTGAAGGCAGACTTAGTTACAAAGTATATAAAGGTAAAGGGACCCCTGACCATTAGGTCCAGCCGTGACCGACTCTGGGGTTGCGGTGCTCATCTCGCATTACTGGCTGAGGGAGCCGGCATACAGTTTCCGGGTCATGTGGCCAGCATGACTAAGCCGCTTCTGGCGAACCAGAGCAGCGCACGGAAATGGCGTTTACCTTCCTGCCGGAGCAGTACCTATTGATCTACTTGCACTTTGACGTGCTTTCGAACTGCTAGGTTGGCAGGAGCAGGGACCGAGCAATGGGAGCTCACCCCGTCACAGGGATTCGAACTGCCAACCTTCTGATCGGCAAGCCCTAGGCTCTGTGGTTTAACCCACAGCGCCACCCGCGTCCCCTACAAAGTATATACACGTGGATCTATCCCATATGGGGATAATCCCAGTGTCCTCTGTTGGCTGGAAGCCAACAGAGCATCTCTAGCTAAAAAGCTGCTCCAATGATGGAGGAAGTCAAAGAGAGAGTGTGTGTGCTGCATGCCTTGTCCTTTTGTTACCTGGGCAGGTAAGGTCATGCCCACCTCTAGTCACATGCAAAGAAAGTAAGTCCCAGTCAGGAGGAAACAGGAAGTTTTCGACTGGCTGAACCAAACATCCCCTTGCATGTCCACTCTAGGAAAACAAGGAATGTTGTACTTGACTGCTACTTAAGTATCACATCCCACAATGACGTCATCTGCCACAGCATCAAAGTAACTAATGGAATCTCCTTCCTCTGGCAAGTGAATGAGGGGATGAAGAGGCTTTCAAGTTTGTTTGTAACAGATTAGCCACTGAAATGCTAGCACCATAAGGACCTCAGAAGAGCCTGCAGGATCAGGCCAATGGTCCTTCTAGTCCATTATGTACAAAATTGTTTTCATTGTTTTTATATAAGTATGGTTACATATAGCTGCCTGCTGTTGGTGCTTTTTGTTGTTAAACTGGTTTGAGATCGATGCTTTGGTTGAGCTTCCTGCATTGCAGGGGGTTGGACTAGATGACCCTCAGGGTCCCTTCCAACTCTGCAATTAGATGATTCTGGGAAGCAATCCATAAATGGGCATAACTAAGTAGTTTACAAGTTAATAACCTCTGAAAACCACTCCAGGCTTTGCTTGAGATTAATAGCACATAACAAACCTTTCATGACTAGCCTAGCTGATGAAGATTCTGATGACTTCTAACCAGTTTTTAACAAATGTATTTATTTATCAGACCTAGATGCTGCTTAATCATCCAAACCTTTTAGCAGTTTACGTACAATATAAAATATATAATAAAATTACTGATCTAGTCAAATGTTCGAAATAAGCGAGCTTATTATTATTTTCTAAAATCAGCCGTTCTAAAAATATATACATTAAAATAAAATTGCATATTAGAGCACATGTCGAATGTGCATGCCTGGTTTGGCTTGCTTGAACAAAAAAGTTTTTAGCACCAATGGGCAGGGAGTTCCAAAGTTAAGCTGCTGCCTTTTAGAAAAACCAATTCTTTGCAAGTGTGAAATGTGGCACTTGTGAAAGTCCAGCCATAAAGCATTGAAGTATGACTTTTCTTAGGTGCAATTGGAGAATTACGTGAGCAGCTAAAGAAGAGCGTGACTTGTTCTTCTGCCAAAAACTGCCGTCCTGCTCAGAGACTTTTGAGATAGCGCTTGGGAAAAGGGCAAATGATTTGTGCATTAAAATCTATTTCCTGACCACTCAATACCTGCACTTAGCAGTGACCCCATAAATCCACGGCAGAGGAGAGAGCTGGACCGCCGAGTAATGCCACCTCCATGATGAGATGTCACACGGCCGTCATTTTGCTTTATCCCTGGGGCTGAAAGGTTAAGGATCTCCATACAGGCAGGAGGTACCTCCAGCTTCCAAGACAGACTTCCTTCACTTCTGAGTGCCTAGGAAGCACTCAAGGAAGGCATTGCCACTCCAGGAAGTGAGTGGATCGTCTCAAGCATCACATAATTCTCAAGTGTCCCAATTTAACTTTGTTGTTGTTTAGTCGTTCAGTCGTGTCCGACTCTTCGTGACCCCATGGACCAGAGCATGCCAAGCACTCCTGTCTTCCACTGCCTCCCGCATTTTGGTCAGACTCATGTTGGTAGCTTCGAGAACACTGTCCAACCATCTCGCCCTCTGTCGTCCCCTTCTCCTTGCGCCCTCCATCTTTCCCAACATCAGGGTCTTTTCCAGGGAGTCTTCTCTTCTCATGAGGTGGCCAAAGTCTTGGAGCCTCAGCTTCAGGATCTGTCCTTCCAGTGAGCACTCAGGGCTAATTTCCTTCAGAATTGATAGATTTGATCTTCTTGCAGTCCATGAGACTGGACAAAATAAAAAAAATTCCTTCCAGTAGCACCTTAGAGACCAACTAAGTTTGTTCTTGGTATGAGCTTTCATGTGCATGCACACTTCTTCAGATACACTGAAACAGAAGTCACCAGACCCTTATATATAGTGAGAGGGTGGGGAGGGGTATTACTCAGAGGGGTGGTGGGAATGGGTGATTGGCGGATAGGTGTGGTAAACCTGTTGACGACTGTCAACGACTGCAATTAGTCTTACAGGAAAAAGCAAGGGGTGAGAAGGTTAAAAAAGCTTTGTCATGTATAATGAGATAAGAATCCAATGTCTTTGTTCAGACCAGGTCTCTCCATGGTTTTAAGCTTGGTAATGAGTTGCAATTCTGCAACTTCTCTTTCCAGTCTATTTCTGAAATTCCTTTGCAATAAGACAGCTACTTTGAGATCTTGTATAGAGTGTCCTGGGAGATTGAAGTGTTCTCCTACTGGTTTCTCTGTCTTGTGATTCCTGATGTCAGATTTATGTCCATTTATCCTTTGACGTAGGGTTTGGCCTGTTTGTCCAATATAGAGAGCTGAAGGGCACTGTGGCCATTTGATGGCATACACAATGTTAGACGATGAGCAATTAAATAGTCCTGAGATGGTATGTTTGATGCTGTTGGGGCCAGTAATGGTGTTGTCCGGGTGTATGTGGCAGCAAAGTTGGCATCTGGGTTTAGTGCAGGCTCTGGTACATAATTACTGGGATACGTGGATTCCAGAGGGTTCTTAATTCTAAGACCCTTTGGTATAATGTCCAGGTTCTTGCATTTAGTCAGAAAGAAGATGTCGGTCTGTACCTGTGCAAGTTTCTTGGTGAGGTTGATGGACTTCCATTTCATGCGGCTCAATGTGGTGCCTTCCATAGTTCTACCTGTAACTATCTACCTACCTACCTATCTATCTACCTATCTACTATCATGTTACAGGCTATCTACCTGTAACATGAGACTGGGACACCCCAAATTGACAGAAGACAGCTTTGGACCCCAATCCCAAATGCCCCAACTTTGCTTCAATGTGCTGTCCACGCCAGAGCAAGGGACCCGAAGACAGGTGTTTTTTGGTTCTGCGCTGTGGCGCAAGTCCGTTGGCTCACACCAGAGTGAGGGGCCAAAAAAACAGAAAGAAAACTTACTTTGTCCCTGCTCATCATCACTTACCTTACCTCCTTACCTAGGCCTGGAATCTGAAGCCGTCCTAGTAATCTAGTGGAACCCAATTAAGAGGATTACAGTATTGGTTTATGAGTTTGGTATGTTGCTTTAGCTCCACATTTGCATCTTTCTCTCCATTTTCTTCCCCTGAACATTAATGCGAGGTGACGTGAGCCTTGACAGTTCAATGCTTCACTCCACAACTTAATTAATGCAACCCAGCTAATTGGCAAGCTGTGTGTGCTGAGAGCAGTGATGTCCAGGATTTCTACTCATCACTGAAACGTTTGACAATTCTGTTTGCTAGAAGGCTGACACATAAGTCAGGTCCATTTCCATGTCCCTTTATCTCGACGGAAAAGACGGAAGTCTAAATCTGCAGCTGCTGAGATGTGCTTTGGGACAGGAATGTGTTTTCAAATGTATGGCTATCATCAAATCAAGTAAGCCACCTCTCATGAGAAATTCACCTTACATGATGAATGATGGTGGCTTCAAGTTAAAACCCTTGGGGACTTTTCCAACTCTACAACTCTATGATTCTATGATTTTGCCAGCTGGACGGTCTAGGGCAGTCCAATATCTCACCTTCCCTGGGCCAGGAGAAAGGACCGCCCACCCTTTTCTATCCCTCTCTCTCTGAAGCATCGTTTTGAGAAGGATGGTGGGTACACTTTGTTCCCTCCAAGTTCTCCCCACCCCCTCCCCACACAGCAAAACAATGTTCCCAATTATTTAAGAAGAAACCAAGAAAAAATAGTTACTTTGGGGTTAATTTGATTGCCTCAGACTCCTGGGTGCAGGATTTATTAAAAAGTGATTTGGATGATACAGTCATGACGGCAGCTTTGTAATCAAATGCCAGGTACCGTTCAGCCATGTAATAACCAGACGCCAAGACATCTGCCTTCCTGAGCATATTTATAAGGAGAGGGCGAATGGTGCTTAGCTACCTTGATTAGTTTCATTGCCTCTAATTGACTGAGCTGCTAGGCCCCAGATCCAGCCTGCGAATCGGAGATCTTTGGGAAAGGAGAGGGTCGCGCTCACCTCTGTTGCCGGGAAGAGTCACAGCTCAGCAGCAGAACACACCCTTTGCGCGGAAGAGGTCCTCGCTTCAGTCTCTAGCATTTCTAGGTGGGGTTTGGAGAAACTTCTGCCTGAAAACCCTGGACAGCTGCTGGCAGTCATTGTAGACCAGATTTCAGGGCCAGAATCAGCTGCAAGTCCACAGGGGCGTAGGAAGTGGGGGGCGGGAGGGGGGTAGTCTGCCCCAGGTTCCATCATGGAGGGGGTGACAAATTATCAAGGAACAATTACTGCCCTACTAGGGTGGTTCATAAAAAACCTTTAAAAAATGCCTGCTCCAAAGGTCTTATCTTACTACACTAGGGATTATATAGCTATATATGAAATTTCATGCATATCAGTTAATATCTTGACCCTCCTCCACGAAAATAGCTGTTTACTTGGCCGTTTTCCTATGTCGTGAAGGCTGAAATTTCAATTCAGTGGAGCACTTACTGTTCCCAACCCTAACCCTGCAGAAAGCCATCTAATTAGACTTTAATTTGATTTTGACATTTTTTTAGGAGGTAATGTAATTATTGTTTGATTTTATATCAGTGTTATGTATCTGATGTTAGCCACCCTGAGCCCAACTTCAGCTGGGGAGGGCGGGATATAAATAAAAGTTTATTTTTACTTATTATTATTCTTTTGTAAGAAAATATGAAAGAACGTAAAACCATTTTTGCAGGCAAAAAAAATAAAAAATCAATGTGTGTGTGGGGGGGGTGACAAGAAATTTTCTGCACCGGGTACCACCTGACCTTCCTACGCCTCTGCAAGTCCATACAAAAGATGCCAGGCGCTGTTGCCAGTGAAGTTAACTCTTTATTCAAGGCAATGGCATACAGCTCAGCAACCCCTCTGTCTCGCCAAATGCAAGGTGGTTCTTTTAATGAGATTCAGGAGCAATGCAAACACAAGTGAATGAGAAAATATAAGATTTTATTCCAAACAGCAAGCATTATATACATTAGCAAGCGCGCAGGTCATTCATTAGTCACCCTCTTCCCAATGCTTCTACATCAACGAAAGTCAGATGGTACCCAACTATCACTTCTTCCTTCCACCAGATTATACATTAAAGGCTGCTCTCAGCCATAAAAGAACTTTAACAAGAGATAGGGAGGGGAAGTAAACAGAGGCAGGAAGAGACGGCCATGCTAGGTCAGCAAAATTTTTCAGCAGGGGGCCGGTCCACTGTCCCCCAGACCTTGTGGGGGGCCAGACTATACCGGTATTTTTGGGGGGGAAATGAACGAATTCCTCTGCCCCACAAATAACCCAGAGATGCATTTTAAATAAAAGCACACATTCTACTCATGTAAAAATACCAGGCAGGCCCCACAAATAACCCAGAGATGCATTTTAAATAAAAAGACACATTCTACTCATGTAAAAACACGCTGATTCCCGGACCGTCCGTGGGCTGGATTTAGAAGGGGATTGAGCCGGATTTGGCCCCCAAGCCTTAGTTTGCCTACCCATGAACTAACCCCTC
This sequence comes from Darevskia armeniaca, assembly GCA_034641395.1. Classification (NCBI taxonomy): domain Eukaryota; kingdom Metazoa; phylum Chordata; class Lepidosauria; order Squamata; family Lacertidae; genus Darevskia; species Darevskia armeniaca. The sequence continues at coordinate 148,413 of JAWWNF010000458.1, read as the reverse complement.
AAAATTACAATTATCTTCCGGAAAAGATTGCCCATACACCATGCCCCTGGGGAGAAGTTACCAGGACTGAAGGTCGCTGCTGTCCACCCTAAGTCTCCCCCTCTCCCAGATGTTTCCCAAGCAGTCTCAAGCTGCATCTGTGCACCTCTGGCCTCTGTTCTGCTCTTCCCATTAATCTGCGAGTTCTTGGAGACCGAGGGAAGGGGAGCTCCTCATTGCAGCAGGAGACGGAGACTCCCTAGATTCTCCAGCAGCCTCTTGACCCCCTCCTCTACATGGGTTTCTCAAAAATAAGTCCTGCCAGCCAAACCTCATTTTTTTTTTTGATGGAGTTACAAGTAGTCATCTCTTAAACAAAACATTTATACCCCTACATCGTTCTTTATATCCAAAATACCGAAACAGGGGAGTGTGATTACCTGCTTGTTTGTTTCTGGATCGAAATCTATGAATGATGGAAAAGCAAGATCTGCCAGGGCTTTGATGCTGTGAGCTCCTCCGTCTCATTCTCAGTGTGTACATATGTGTAAATAGGACCATTTATCCCAAAGACACCACCGTCTCCGCTGACCTTCATTCCAAGCAAACTGAACCTGGGTCAGTGCCTGGAACCCTTAGAGTCTCTCTCTACTTAGAGGTTGGGGTGACAACTAAAAATATGTATTCTCTGCAAAACTCATGCTGGCTGTCCTGTGATGGAGCTGCCATCCTGCCTGTGCCCTTTTGTTCCAGAGTCACTGATGCAGATTTCTCTTTGCAAAAAGAAAACTTAAAGCATCGAGTGCACTTCACAGGTTCAATGAACATTAACTTCCAACTTAATGCTTCGGAGGCTCTAGTCATATTGTTCAGGAACTGGAGTAAATGAGATAAATTGAAGCTATCATTAGTAATGTTCTGCTTAGGCAAGTTAGGAGAGAACCAGGTGCTGCACTTTGAATCTTTTCCCTAGAGCTTCCCTTGCAGAATGGCTAAGAGTTAGCAGGGCATTCTGGGTAACAGCCCACTCTTCGTGTGCTTTGTGAGATGCGCTGGACTCAGGTCTGGCCAAATGTGGCCATGGATGAGGGTTCCCACTGTTTCGCACTGTGGTTTCCCAGTGTGGTGTAGTGGTTGAGAGCGATGGACTCGTAATCTGGTGAACTGGGTTCGCTTCCCCGCTCCTCCACATGCAGCTGCTGGGTGACCTTGGGCTAGTCACACTTCTCTGAAGTCTCTCAGCCCCACTCACCTCACAGAGTGTTTGTTGTGGGAGAGGAAGGGAAAGGAGAATGTGAGCCGCTTGGAGACTCCTTCGGGTAGTGATAAAGCGGGATATCAAATCCAAACTCTTCTTCTTCTACCTTGTGACCCTAGTGGGACCTGGGGAAGTTGTATGGACATGAGAGAAACAGGGGGGAGGGGACAAGCATCTTAGATTTGTAGAATTGTACCGTAGAGTTGAAGGAACACCCCCCCCAAGGGTAATCTAGCCCAACCCCTGCAATGCAGGAATCACAGCCAAAGAATCCATGTCAGATGACCACTCATTCTCTGCTTAAAAGCTTCTGGCGAAGGAGAGTCCACAACCTCCTGAGGGAGACTGTTCTACTGTCAAACAGCTCTTACTGTCAGAAAGTTCTTTCTGATGTTTAGTCAGAATCTCCTTTCTTGTAAATTGAAGCCATTGGTTCAATTTCTACCCTCGGGAGCAGAAGAAAAAAAGCTTCCTCCACCTTCCATGTTTCAGCCCTTAAGATATTTGAAGATGGCCATCCTATCTCCTCTCCGTCTCCATACCCAGCTCCTTCAACTGTTCCTCATAAGGCTTGATTTCCAGACCTTTGATCATCTTAGTCACCCTCCTCTACCCACCTTCCAGCTTGTCAACATCTTTCTTAAATTGTGGTGCCCAGAGTGAGACACAGTATTCCAGGGGTGGCCTGACCAAGGCAGAACAGAGCGCTCCTTTTACCTCCCTTGATCTGGACCAGGCATCCCCAACCTGCGGCCCTCCAGATGTTTTGGCCTACAACTCCCATGACCCCTAGCTAACAGGACCAGTGGTCAGGGATGATGGGAATTGTAGTCCAAAACATCTGGAGGGCCGAAGTTTGGGGATGCCTGATCTGGACACTAAACTTCTGTTGATGCAGCCTAGAATAGCATTAGCTTCTTTTGCTGACTCATCTTAAGCTTGTGTTTGCCTTTCACAACCTTAGAATAGAAGAACAGTGCTGCTGGATCAGGCCAATGGTCCATCTAGCCCAGCATCCTATTCTCCCTGTGGCCAACCAGATGCCTCTTCAGGGAAACCCACAAGCAGAATTTGAGCACCAGAGCCCTCTCCCCTCCTGTGGTTTCCAGCAACTGGTGTTCAGAAGCATCGCTGCCTCCAACTGTGCAGGTAGAGCATAGGCATCATGGCTTGTAGCCATTGATGCCTGGCACCTTTCAGATGTTTGGGGCTAACATTGTTGTTGTTGTTGTTGTTGTTGTTGTTTTATTTATACCCCGCCCATCTGGCTGGGTTTCCCCAGCCACTCTGGGCAGCTTCCAACAAAAGATTAAAAATACATTAAAACATCAGTCATTAAAAACTTCCCTAAACAGGGCTGCCTTCAGATGTCTTCTAAACGTCAGATAGTTGTTTATTTCCTTGACATCTGATGGGAGGGCATTCCACAGGGAGGGTACCACCACTGAGAAGGCCTTCTGCCTGGTTCCCTGTAACCTCACATCTCGCAGTGAGGGAACTGCCAGAAGGCCCTCGGAGGAGGACGTCAGTGTCCGGGCAGAACGATGGGGGTGGTGACGCTCCTCCAGGTCTACTGGGCCAAGGCCATTTAGGGCTTTCAAGGTCAGCACCAACACTTTGAATTGTACTCGGAAACGTACTGGGAGCCAATGTAGGTCTTTCAGGACCGATGTTATGTGGTCTCTGCAGCCACTCCCAGTCACCAGTCTATCTGCCGCATTCTGGATCAGTTGTAGTTTCCAAGTCACCTTCAAAGGTAGCCCCACGTAGAGCACATTGCAGTAATCCAAGTGAGAGATAACTAGAGCATGCACCACTCTGGCGAGACAGACAGCAGGCATGGAGGGTCTCAGCCTGCATACCAGATGGAGCTACAACTCCCAGCCGGACACATCCCGTGTGGAATTGCTTGAATACATTATCCTGCTGAACATCAGCTTCTTGGTGCTAGAAGACAATTGTCACTTTAGGGCAGGGCTAGGCAACCTAAGACCCATGGGCCAGATGTGGCCCAATCGCCTTCTCAATCCGGCCCACGGACGGTCCGGGAATCAGCATGTTTTTACATGAGTAGAATGTGTCCTTTTATTTAAAATGCATCTCTGGGTTATTTATGGGGCATAGGAATTCGTTCATTTCCCCTCCCAAAAAAATATACCGTATTTTTCGCTCCATAACGCACACTTTTTTCCTCCAAAAAAGGAAGGGGAAAAGTCTGTGCGCGTTATGGAGTGAAGGCACTGGGCGCCGCTTCTGCTGCCCGCCTCTGACGCTCCCCTGAGCTGTTTCCCCCTTCCTCCATGGCCACCGCCCGCGGCAGAAGAGCGGAGGAGGGAAAAGCAGCCCGAAATTGGGCCGCTTTCTCCTCGTCCGTCGCCACCGCCAGTGGCAGAAGGGCTGCTTCCTCTCTCTCTCTCTCTTTCCCTCTCACCCCTTCCTCCCTCCCTTCCTTCCTTCCTTCCTTCCTTCCTTCTCTCTTTCTTCCCTCCCTCTCTCCTCTCTCTCTTTCACCCCTTCCTTCCTTGTCTCTCTTTCTTTCTCTCTCTCTCACCCCTTTCTTCTATCCTTCCTTCCTTCCTTCTCCCTCTTTCTTTCACTCTCTCACCCCTTCCTTCCCCCCCTCTCTCTCACACACACCCCTTTCCTTCCTTCCTTCCTTCCTTCCTTCCTTCCTTCCTTCCTTCCTTCCTTCCTTCCTTCTCTCTCACCCTTTCTTTCTTTCTTTCTTTCTTTCTTTCTTTCCTTCCTTCCTTCCTTCCTTCCTTCCTTCCTTCCTTCTCTCTCTCACCCTTCTTTCCTTCTTTCTTTCCTTCTTTCTTTCCTTCCTTTCCTTCCTTCTCTCTCTCTTCCCTCCCAGCCTTTTAGAGGAGGAAAACCAGAAAAAAAATATCTTGTTTTCCTCCTCTAAAAACGAGGTGCGCGTTATGGTCCGGGGCGCATTATGGAGCGAAAAATACGGAAGTCCGGGTCGGCCCACCACATACTCCGAGGGACGGTGGACTGGCCCACGGCTGAAAAAGGTTGCTGACCCCTGCTTTAGGGCATTTCCTCAAGGACAGGAAAGCAGAATGCAAAAGACTTGTAGAATATACTGCACTGGAATTTAAAGGAGAGGGATCAAAGGCACAACCCATCTTGGTGTGGGCGAGTCTGCATTCTTTCCTAAGTGACGCTTTGCAGGAGCAGCTAAATGAAGTTAAAGGCTAATGTGGAAGCTGAGGCATCTGGAGTAAGTATTCATTGTCTGCAGTGGGTGACATCCTTGGGAGATCTGAACCTATTTTTCTCTCTGCTTTCCCTCGTGACTATGTCACTACAGCAAGTGGAAAATGCAGCATTCTGGTGTCGGGTTGTCTCTGTTTTGGCTTCTTTTTGAATCAGGAGAGAGAAAGGCACAGGAAGACATTGGTTCATGGCTATAGGAAATTGTGAGGTGCCTGAACCGCCTCCCCCTACTGAGAGAGGTGTTCTCTAGTTCTTCCCTGGTCGCCTAGCAAAAAGAGGATGCGAGATATTCATGGTGGAGCAGGAGGAGGAGGCTATTGACAGCTCCTAGCCAGGCTGGCTGCGCTCTGCTTCCAATTTCAGAAATACTTCTGGAATGGGATTTTGAAAAATACTCTGAGATGCACCTCCTCCTTCCATGCACACAGACTCCGCTGTCTCTGTAAATAAGCGCAAGCCTCAAAGAGTTCTGCGTCTTTTGCCTGCAGGTAACGCAAATGAACTCAGGAGCGACCGGAAAGGATTTGGAGCCGATGGCTGGGTGGTTTGGTGTGCTGTTTTTTCTATCATCGGGCTAAAGTGTTAGCAAAGTGGAAATGGGTGACCTGATTTAACCACCCCTCCAGCAAAGGCACCCTGCACCCGGTCTCCACTTTCTGAAAAACTTGTCAGCTCCGAGAGAGAGAGAGACCACAGCTATGCTGTCACTTAACACCCCTAATCTGTCATATTGACGTGTCCACAGAATGGCCTGCAGCCTCGTCTGTTTCACTGGCTGCCTTGACAGTTACGGGGAGATCTCTTCCTCTGATGGTTTCTAGCTTTCTTGGGGAAGGTCCAGACCTTTCGAGAAAGCTATAACACTGCTTGCAGTGCCATGTGGTGTTTGTTTGTTTTTTAACCACCACCACCCCTCCAAAATGTCCCCAGGGCAGGCTCGCATTTCTGCCGCTCCATCCCCAGAATTGACACTGGAGTGAGTTCTGAGTGGCTGTAGATCTTTTAAGGGCACCGCTGCTAAAACTGAAAATTCTGACTGCTCCTAGTGCTACTGCGTAGAACCAAGGATGTAGATAATAGATAAGATAATTTATTTATTGTCATTGCACAAGTACAAGCACAACGCTATACAAGTGCAACGAAATTGCATGCCATCCCGTAAAAGAAAAGAAAAAAGCACAAAACACACACACACCAAAAAGGCCACACACACACACACACACCCATCACAGCTCTCCAAGGTCATATTATCTGGTTACAGCATTTAAGATGGTTATAGCTCTTGGGTAGAAACTGTTCTTCAATCTATTTGTTCTTGATCTAATTGTTCTATATCTTCTACCCGAAGGCAGTGGTGCAAAGAGACTATATCCTGGATGAGATGGATCCTTTAAAATATTGTTAACCTTTTTAAGGCAACGGGAACTGTATAGTTCTTCCAGAGATGGGAGAGAATGACCAATAATATTTTGGGCTGTGGTTATGACTTTTTGAAGTATCTTCTTCTCCCTGGCTGTGCAGCTGGAGAACCAAGCACAAATACAGTATAGAAGAATGCTCTCTATGGAGCCTCTGTAGAAGGACACCAGCAGTCTCTCACTCAGATGGTTCTTCTTTAAAAGTCTGAGGAAATAAATTCTCTGCTGGGCCTTCTTTACCAGAGCAGTAGTATTTGCACTCCAAGTCATACCCTGCTCTATAATCACTCCCAAAAACTTGAACACAGCCACACTCTCCACCTGGTCCCCACCGATATACAGGGGCTGAATATCCACCTTTTCCCCCCTATAATCCACCACCAGTTCCTTGGTCTTGGCAGTATTAAGAGCCAGATTGTTATCTCTACAGCAAGCACAGAACTGCTCCACCTCATCCCGATAGGCAGACTCATCCCCTCCTGAAATGAGCCCCACCACAGTAGTGTCATCAGCAAACTTGATGATTTTGTTGCTGGAATAGATGGTTGTACAGTCATACGTATAGAGGGTATAGAGCAGGGGACTCAACACACAACCCTGTGGTGAGCCGGTGTTAAGGCTAAGGGCTGTGGACATATGTGACCCTACTCTAACCCTCTGAGAACGATCTGACAGAAAGTTCAAAATACAGAGACAAATGGAGTTAGAAAGTCCAATCGCCTCTAGCTTGGACACCAGTCTATGGGGGAGGATCGTGTTGAAAGCAGAGCTGAAATCCACGAAGAGCAGCCTCGCATAGCTCCCCAGCTGCACCAGTTGTGCACACAGCACACAGTTCTTCTCACTGCTGGTGTGCAATAGTACCATTTTCTGGTTACAGGTAGGTAGCCGTGTTGGTCTGCAGTAGTCGAAACAAACAAACAAAAAATCCTTCCAGTTGCACCTTAGAGACCAACTAAGTTTGTTATTGGTATGAGCTTTTGTGTGCATGCCAATAACAAACAATAAAGACCTTGGTCTACTGACCTCTCTTATGCATCTATATTTGGCTGGAACTTCCTTCCTTTCTGACCATATAGACCCACAGGCTCTGCCCCAATAAGCTGAGCTGTTGAGTAGTCTCTTACCCCAGAATTTTCCTTAACACCAGCAACCAGTATTCAGAAGCTGTTATGTACTGAGTTGAATAGGATCCAAAAGGCAGCAGTCTGATTGGTCCTAGAACAATAGGATCCAAAAGGCAGCAGACTGATTGGTCCTAGAACAATAGGATCCAAAAGGCAGCAGTCTGATTGGTCCTAGAACAATAGGATTCAGAATGCAGCAGTCTGATTGGTCCGCAGGAGCCACCCAATCCAGCTCCAGGTGGAAGTGAATCCGCAACCGGATTGGCCTTCAGGAGTATCCTGGAATTAGCCAATCACATGGGGCCCATTGTGTAAATACTGTATATAAAGCAGATGTTCTGGGGAAACTTCCATTCCTCGCTACTATGAGCTGAATAAAGAGCTGAAATCCACACTCGACTCCGAGTATATTTCACTGGCGACGAGGATGGGATCCCGCTGAGTTGACCGCCACACACAGCACCTCAGCACCGCCACCTGCCGCACCGCTGCCTCGCACCGTGTATCCAGGCTTCAGCTCCGGGACCCAAGGAACTCAGAATGGCACCCGACAACAGCTTCTCGCCGTTCAAACCAGCATCAGGAGACTGGGAAGGGTACGCCAGCCGTTTCACCTTCCTCCTAGAAGCTAAAGGGGTCACCAACGATGCCAAGAAGAGGGCGATATTCTTCAGCGTCTGCGGAGAGGAGACGTTCGAAATCGCCCGGGCTCTCCTTGCACCTGATGATGTTGCTACCGTTCCTTACAAAACAATAATGGAACGGTTGAAGGGGCACTTCTCGCCGCAGCCCTCGGTGGTGGCTCGTCGAAATGCCTTCTATGCAAAGCGGCAAGCCCCCGGGGAAACCATAACTGGGTTTGTGACCTCCCTCCGCCAAGCCGCTCGGTTCTGCAACTTCTCAGAGTTGGAGAACATGCTTCGTGACCGCCTCGTCGGTGGTCTGAGGGACGAGAAACTGCAACGACGCCTCTACGCCAAGAAGGACCTAACGTTCCAGGTCGCTCTGGAGGAGGCCCTGGCAACAGAAGCCGCCGAGAGGTCAACGCAAGAGGCACGGCCGAGCCTGCCGTCCCAACCAAGGGTCCACCACGAGGACCTCACCGACGACTCAGGATCCGACAGGGAGGAGGTGCACAGAGTACAGCGGCGCACTCAAGCAGTGCACACACCACAGCTGCCTCGACCAGAAGGAGGGAACTGCGCAAGCTGTGGGGAGAGTCACGAGAGGAGGACCTGCCGTTTCCGCAACGCAGAGTGCAGGCAGTGTAGAAAATCAGGTCACATCGCCCGGGTGTGTCGGGGTCGGCCCACCCAACGCCAGGCATCAGATGACCGACCCAAGAGCCCCAGGTTCCGGGGCCCAACACACCAAGGCAACTCGACGGAGATCACGGACTACCAGGTATACCAGTTGCCCCACCCCAACATAGAGAAAATTTATGTAGAAGTGCAGATAGAGGGGACCCCGTGCCGCATGGAGCTTGACACGGGTTCAACACTATCCATAATCTCGGCACAGACCTTAAGGACACTGTGCCCTAGTGGGGGTCCCAAACTCAGGCCGGCCCCATTCACCCTCCGGGACTTCCAGAAACGTAAGGTCCCCACACTGGGGGTGGGGACCTTCAGGGTGCAATATCGCGGGCGGACGCGGCAACTGGACTTGCTTGTGGTCAAGGGCCCCTACGTTAGCTTACTGGGATTGGCATGGTTTGGACCACTGGGGCTAGCCGTCACCGGGGTGAACCGCACTAGCTTACAAGTGGACGTGGACGCCATATGCAAGGAGTTTCCGGGGGTTTTCGATGGGAAATTGGGACAGTATACGGGCCCCCCCATCGCCCTACAGCTTGACCCCGCAGTACGACCTATCAGGCACAAGGCCCGCCGGGTCCCATTCGCCCTGAAACCCCGTATAGACGAGGAATTGGACCGGCTCGTGGAGCAAGGAGTGCTGGAGCCTGTGCCTAATGCCCCCTGGGAAACCCCGATCGTCACACCCGTCAAGCCTAATGGTTCGGTCCGCATCTGCGCAGACTACAAATGTACCATAAACAAGGCCCTCACGGCCCACGCATACCCAGTGCCAGTGGTCAGCCATGTCCTCGCCACCCTGGCTGGGTCAAAGATTTTTGGCAAGCTGGACTTGGCCCAAGCCTATCAACAGCTGCCGGTAGATGAGGCCACAGCAGAGGCACAGACGATTGTGACGCACAGAGGAGCGTTCAAGGTAAAGCGGCTGCAATTCGGTGTCAGCGTGGCACCAGGCATATTCCAGAATCTAATGGACTCTCTCCTTAAAGGGATTCCTGGCGTCACCCCCTTCTTCGATGATGTGTTGATTGCCGGGCCCACGCCAGAGGAGTTTGAGGACCGCCTCCGCACCGTTCTGCACCGTTTCCAGACAGCAGGTCTCAAGGTGAAGCGGGAAAAGTGTCTACTAGGAGAGCCTCAGGTGGACTTTCTGGGATTTATGGTGGACGCAGAAGGGGTCCACCCGACTGGGGACAAGGTACGGGCCATTTGTGATGCCCCAGCGCCCAAGGACAAGACTGAACTTCAGGCCTTCTTGGGACTATTGAACTTTTACCATGCCTTCCTTCCCCATAAGGCGGCGGTAGCGGAGCCCCTACACAGACTCCTGGACAAGCGGGCCCCTTGGGTGTGGGGCCAGCGCCAGGAGGCCGCATTCCAGGCAGTCAAGGACTTGCTCGTCTCAAACTCGGTCTTGGCACACTTCGACGAGAGGCTGCCGGTGGTGCTAGCATGCGACGCCTCACCCTACGGCATCGGCGCTGTCCTGGGACACCAACTCCCGGATGGAAGAGAGGTGCCAGTGGCATACTTTTCCCAGACGCTCGCCGCAGCTGAGCGGAACTACTCGCAAATCGACAAGGAGGGTCTGGCAATCGTAAAGGGAGTAAAAAAATTCCATGATTTCTTGTACGGGCGGCCCTTTACCATTGTGACTGACCACAAGCCGTTGCTTGGCTTGTTTGCCCCCGAAAAGCAGACCCCCCAAGTGCTGTCTCCTCGCGTCCTCAGGTGGTCAATTTTCCTTGCCGGCTACCAGTATGCACTGATTCACCGCCCTGGGAAGGCGATGGGCCACGCAGACGCCCTCAGCAGGCTACCACTACCAGAAACAGGCCCCGACCCAGCACCCGCACAAGAGGTTATGACCCTGGAGCTGCTTCCCGACCGCCCCATTCAGGCACAAGAAGTTGCGCACCATTCCAAGAAAGATGGGGTCATCTCCCGGGTCCTGGACTGGGTGTGGAGGGGATGGCCCAGCAGCAGTCCTGGGCCAGAATTTGCTGGCTACACAACCCGTAAACATGAACTGTCAGCCCACAAGGGGTGCCTGTTATGGGGAAGCAGGGTCGTCATCCCCCAGCCCCTCCGCAAAAGGGTCCTTACAGCCCTACACGAGACACACCCAGGGGTAGTGAGAATGAAGGCCCTCGCCAGGAGTTATGTGTGGTGGCCGGGGATTGACAGAGAGATAGAGGCCTGGGTCAAACACTGCCAGGCCTGCCAAGAATCCCGCCCGGATCCCCCAAGGGCCCCAGTCCAGCCCTGGGAGTCTGCCCGAGCACCATGGTCACGCCTGCATGTGGACTTCGCTGGCCCCTTCCAGGGGAAAACATTCTTCATAGTGGTGGACTCCTATACCAAATGGCTGGAAGTCGCACTGGTACCGTCCACTTCTACATCCGCAGCCATCCGGGTACTACGCAGGCTGTTTGCAACCCACGGGCTCCCTGACACTCTAGTCTCAGACAACGGAACCGCATTTACGTCAGAAGAATTCCAGACCTTCACAGCGCAGAACGCCATCCGCCACATCCGCTCGGCGCCATTCCACCCTGCCACCAATGGCCAAGCAGAGCGCATGGTGCGGACCACCAAGGACACCCTCCGCCGCATGACGCAAGGGGACTGGGAGTACCGCCTTGCCACATTCCTTCTAGCACAGCACAGCACCCCCAGCTCAACGACTGGTCGGAGCCCCGCTGAACTACTGATGGGCCGGCACCTTGCAATCAGACTGGACCGCCTTCACCCCGACAGAGCTCAGGATGAGGTAGTGGTGGGGGAAGGCAGGAACCCCCGGACCTTCGTGGCCCAGGACCCAGTGTACGCAAAGAATTTTGGGGCAGGCCCAGCATGGGTACCCGCCACAGTCACCAGGGTGACTGGCCCCGTGTCGTACGAGGTGCTAACGGAGGGGAGGCAATGCTGGCGCCGCCACTGCGACCAGCTACGGCGACGATTCCCGGGAGAAAACGAGGAGGAGGACAGGTCAGAGGAGTCCCAAGGGAACAGTGGGGCAGCGAGGCCCATAGAGCAGGAGGGGCTGGCAGGGGAGGCAGAATCAGTAAATACAGAGGGGACCCGCGAGGCCGAAAGTACACTGGAACCAGAGCCACAACTGAGCGAGCCGGTTGCGCCAGACCAAACGGCCCCATCACAGCCAGCAGCCTTGGAACACGAGCCAGAACCCGAACCCCTGACCAGGGAACACCCCAGGCCGCAACGCATACGTAGGCGGCCGGCGTACCTTGAGGACTATGAATGCAACGTCCCGGGCAGGACTGGAACTTAGAGGGGAGGGGTGTTATGTACTGAGTTGAATAGGATCCAAAAGGCAGCAGTCTGATTGGTCCTAGAACAATAGGATCCAAAAGGCAGCAGACTGATTGGTCCTAGAACAATAGGATCCAAAAGGCAGCAGTCTGATTGGTCCTAGAACAATAGGATTCAGAATGCAGCAGTCTGATTGGTCCGCAGGAGCCACCCAATCCAGCTCCAGGTGGAAGTGAATCCGCAACCGGATTGGCCTTCAGGAGTATCCTGGAATTAGCCAATCACATGGGGCCCATTGTGTAAATACTGTATATAAAGCAGATGTTCTGGGGAAACTTCCATTCCTCGCTACTATGAGCTGAATAAAGAGCTGAAATCCACACTCGACTCCGAGTATATTTCAGAAGCGTTTCTGCTTCCAACTGTGGGTGCAGAGCATATCCTTCATGGCTAGTAGCCATCAATAGCCCTCTCTGGCAATATATCGTGAATCGTGATGTTTGTTAGCATTGGACAGCTGAGCAAAATATTGATATATCATCCAAAACCAGTTTCAAGTCCATATCATGATATTGGTTGGTTTCATAGTTTTTGACCGTGCAATATATTGCAAATCATGGTGTGTGAGTGGGTGTGGGTATGTGCGCAATGCAAAAATCACAATGTTGGGGAAACCATTAAGGCAGCCCACGTAGCTCCATCCTTATTTCAGACATTGTGATATATTAGTAGATTGCAATATACAGCTGGTGATATATCATGAAGTTCAAAACCAGATATCACCCAGCCCTAGCTGTCACAAAGGCAGTTTGCTAAGCAGGGAGGAAAGCAGTGCCTAGACTGACTGGATTCCCCATCGTCTGCCCTGGCAAGTGGTCCAGGCACTGACAAAACAGGTTGGCAGGTAAAACGGCATCCAGGTGGCATCCCTCTCTGCAAGCTGCCAGGAAGCAGATCTGACCACCCAGCCCCTCCTAGATTCACCAGGCAGCAAATGCTCCGCTTACGATTCATCAGAAGGACAGCCGTCATCTCTGAAGTTGTGCCGGGATGCTGGGAGGATGGAAATGTGTTTCAACGTACCTGCACATCCAATTGATCTCCACCTCAAAGCGAAGTTTGCCGTGGTGTTGACAAAAGGGAGTGCATCGTGTGTTAATGGAGTACAGATAGGCACAAAGGCTGCAGGTGTCGGGAGATTTCTGGCTCCGTGTTCTCGGGAAATAAAAGGCAGGCATTCAAGTCAAGAACTTTAAAAGCCAAAGCACATATATACAGACACGAATGTCCCTCGCTGTTGGAATGTTTGCAGCCAAGAATAACTCCGGTGGGCTGATTCGCACAAACCTGGAGGCCAAGCAACATCTCCGCCCGTGAAAAAGCAGCAACAGAATCCACGGAGCAGCTCCTGCAAGCACAGGGAGTTCTGGAGTGCAACGAGGGCTCACTCTCAGTACACCTCGGCCACTTGCTCTTTTAAAAAATATTTATTAAGTTTCCATTTTATCACTTTTAAACAAATCCTTACTACACTCATTACATATTTGCTCAATCAAGCTTTTACTTCCCTCCCTCCCTTCTTATGGCTTCCATAATTCATTATTACTTCATAGCATTTATACATTTTCCCATTTACATCAGAAGGTCAGCGGTTCGAATCCCCGCAACGGGGTGAGCTCCCGTTGCTTGGTCCCTACTCCTGCCAACCTAGCAGTTCAAAAGCATGAAGTGCAATACTGGTAGATAAATAGGTCCCGCTCCGGTGGGAAGGTAAACGGCATTTTCATGCGCTGCTCTGGTTTCGCCAGAAGCAGCATAGTCATGGTTTCGCCAGAAGCAGCATAGTCATGACCCGGAAGCTGTCTGCGGACAAACGCCGGCTCCCTCGGTCTATAGAGCAAGATGATTGCCGCAACCCCAGAGTCGTCTGCGACTGGACCTAATGGTCAGGGGTACCTTTACCTTTACCTTTTAAGCTGCCTTGAGTCCCAGTCTAGGGATAAAGTCAGCATGGTGATGGTGATGGTGATGGTGATTGGCATGCCTGCCAAACTGGTGATCCGTCATGCCAAATGTAACCCACCAACCTGGCAGTGTTTCCTGCTTAGGACTGCAAAAACTAGGGTTTATTGCACACCTGGGAGATCACAACACATAGGTGGGGACGTCCGATTTTTACTTCTTTGGTCAGATGCCCTGCTGGGCTGGGAGTGCTCTGTTTGTGGGCTTCCCATTTGGAAATCAGATGGTGAATTGGACCTTCATTTCGACCCAGCAGGGCTCTTTTCATGTCCCCTTTGTTGCGGTTTTGCTTTGCTTAAAGATAAACAAGCACTAACAGGGAGCCATTGGCCCAGACTGAAATCCCTGCAGAAGACCTCGGCAGAGTTCTGTGGGTAGCTAATGGCTGCGAGTCTTATTATTAATGTGCCAAGCCTTACAATTTGCCTACATCTGTTAATGTAATTATGTGTTTTGTGTCAAGCACTCTCTGGTTGCACATTGCCAGCAAATTGCATTTACAGGTCTGCCTGAACCCACAAACAACTCTTAAATCTCTCCTGTTGCTCAGGCAGCAGAGAAACTAAAGGGCCTCATTAGCTAAGAGGTACGTATTACCCCAGAGTTTTAACCCTGGTGATTTTATTTATATATTTATTAAATCGGTACACTGCCCTTCGTGAGAAGATGGCAGGGAGGTCCACAACATAAAAATGCAAAAAGAGAACACAAGGCGCATAATAAAAACAAGAGCAAACAAATAACCCCCCTCCCACAAACACATTTAATAGGCCATGGAATTCACAATCAGCCAAAGGCCTGGTTATTAGAGAAACATTTCCACCTGGCACCTAAAGACATGTAATGAAGGTGGCAGGTGAGCCTCTCTGGGGAGAGCATCCCATAAGTGGGCAGCCGCTGCAGGAAAGGCCCTTCCTCACACGGCCACCCTCCATCCTCTCACAGAAGAGGTACATGAAGAAAGGCCTCAGATGATACTCGCGGGGTCCAGGTTGGTTCATATTGAGAGAGGCGGTCCTTGCAGTATTACGGTCTTGAGCCCTTTAAGGCTTTGTAGGTCAAAACCAGAACTTTGAATTGGGCTGGGAAACTAATTGGTAGCCAGTGCAGTAGGGCCAAGATTGGCAATATATGCTGAAACCATTTCCCCCCCGGGTGACCAACCTAGCTACTGAATTCTCCACCAGCTGAAGCTTCCGAACTGTCTTCAGAGGCAGCCCCATGTATAATGCATTGCAGTAATCTAACCCTGAGGTTGCCAGAGCATAGACAACAGTAGTTAGGCTATCCCTGTCCAGATAGGGACGCAGCTGGGCCACCAGCCAAAACTGACGGAAGGCCCTCCATCCCACCAAGGCCACCAGAGCAAAGGATCCAGAAGTACCTGCTCCTTCAGAGGGAATGAAATCCCATTAAGAGCAGGCAACCTCCCAGCCAATTGGAGAGCCAGTGTGGTGTAGTGGTTAAGAGCGGTAGACTCGTAATCTGGGGAACCGGGTTCGCTTCCCCGCTCCTCCACATGCAGCTGCTGGGTGACCTTGGGCTAGTCACATTTCTCTGAAGTCTCTCAGCCCCACTCACCTCACAGAGTGTTTGTTGTGGGGGAGGAAGGGAAAGGAGAATGTGAGCCGCTTTGAGACTCCTTCGGGAAGGTCGGCGGTTCGAATCCGCCCAATGAGGTGAGCTCCCGTTGCTCTGTCCCTGCTCCTGCCAACCTGGCAGTTCCAAAGCACGCCAGTGCAAGTAGATAAATAGGTATCGCTGCGGAGGGAAGGTAAATGGTGTTTCTGTGCTCTCTGGCTTCTGTCACGGTGTTCCGTTGCACCAGAAGTGGTTTAGTCCTGCTGGCCACATGACCCAGAAAACTGTCTGTGGACAAACGCCGGCTCCCTCGGCCTGAAAGTGTGATGAGCACCGCAACCCCATAGTCGCCTTTGACTGGACTTAACCGTCCATGGGTCCTTTACCTTTTTTTACCTTTTACCAGAAGGAATAAGCAAAGATAATGAAGAATAAACACCTGAATACCAGCACCCCATGACAGTTGTTTTAGCACCTCTCTGCTTAGGGAGAAGAAATGTAAATGCATTCAAGCAGCGTCTTAACTGCTTTCTGCCCTGCGTGGCAAACACATTTCACAAGCAGTGAAGCCTCCCATTCTCCCTCCCTTTGGATGTCAGTCTTGCTTCATGTACGACTCACCAAATGGCCCCGTAACACTTGGGTGTTCCATTTTTAACAGGATCCAGTGGGTGCCGTTGTTTTGTTCTGTCAAGCCGGTGCAGCACTCAGGAACCAGGAGCTGTCAGGAGCTGTCGCTGAAGACGCCGCTGCTGTGAGCTCAAAGAATCCCATGAAGCTTTCAAGGGAAGCCTTTGGGTTACGCCAATGTGCTCAATTGGAGAACAATCCCGAGGTGAGTAAAAGGTTGGCGCAAAGTAATTGGGTTTGCGATGCTTTCATGTGAAGGTGTCAGGAGTCCAGGTTCCCAGCTGGATAACAGTGTAGGCAATAAGCGTAGGCAATTAAAAAGGAGGATTTATTGCAAAAACAAACAGATAGCTCCAGGTGGCTCTGACAAAGCCTCTGGTATCATTACTCAAGATGACCCTTCTGAAGACTCCTTCCAGTGTCTACAGAATATATTGAACCGACACCCCTTGCGTCTCTTGTTTTGCTTCCTGTCTAGCAGCCTTCCCATTTGTTGACTCCTCAGACTTATTGGATCAGGTCCAGCCTCTTCCTTTTCCGAGAGACTATCTCTGAGTCTATCCGCTCCTATTTGTGCTTCCTGAGAGCTTTGTCTGTGTTCTAGCCTGCTCTCAGCTACTGCCTTATCAGCCTGTCCGTCAAGGTCAGGAAGAGCCAAAGTCTGCAGCTGCCAGCTCTCCCCTGCCTGCCTGACATCTAAGCCTGTCTGTTTTTGGCTGCTTTCTGCAGTTGGCTGCAAACCTTCGCTTGGAGCTTGCTCATTCCTGACAGAAGGTATAGAGTCAGAAGCCTGTTTGTTCTTGGGAGATTGGGACTGGGGTCATAAGAACGCAAGAAGAGTCTGCCGGATCAGGCCAATGGCCTATCTAGTCCAGCATTCTGTACTCACAGAGGCCAACCAGATGCCTCTAGGATGTCCAAAAGCAAGAGCTAAGAGCAACAGCACCCTTCCGACTTATGGTTCCTTGCAGCCTCTGGTATTTGGAGGCATAAGGATATAAGGAGAGCCTGTTGGATCAGGCCAGTGGCCCATCTAGTCCAGCATCCTGCTCTCACAGTGGCCAACCAATGTGAAGCCCACAAGTAGGACTTGAGCCCAACAGAAATCCCCCCCTCCTCCCCTCCTGTGGTCTCCAGCAACTGGTATTCAGAAACACTCCTGCCTCTGACAGTCAATGATCATTGATATTCTTCTCCTCCATGAGATGTGCTTGTGCTTCTGAAACAGCGCAATGGATTTCACCAGTCAGGGGTGCTGTTGTTGCAGATTTTCCTGCACTGGCAGGGGCTAGAGGACCTCTGAGTACCTTCAAAGTCTGTGCTCCTCCTTCCCAAAACCAATCCCTAGTCTCTGCTGTGCCACAGCAGTGGTCCAGCGCTCAGTGGCGTCGCAACGGGGGGGGGGTGCTGTTGGTGCCACGTCTCCGGCGGTGACAATGCATGCGGTTTGCCGGTGGCGGCGCTCCAGTGCCGTACAGACGGTGCTGGGATCCTCTGCTTGCGGCTGCAGCCGCATGTAGAGGATCCTCCGTTCGCAGCTGCAGCCACAAGCAGAGGATCCCGGCACCGTCCGTACGGCGCTGGAGCAGTGTCGCCGGCAACCTACTACGTAGCGCGCATGTGTGGTGTCACCCCGCCCCCGGGTGCACATCATGTTCGCCGCTCCGGTGCCCGAGCGGCTTCCTACACCACTGCCAGCACTACGAGCCATCTCAGATTAGGGGTCAGCAAAATATGTCCATTTATTTGCACAGATATTTCTAACCTCCTGGATGCTGAGATCTTATTTTTAAGCAGATGTTTTTTTTTGCAAAGCGAGGCACTCTTTCCCCGCCTTTCAAATGTAGATAATAATGCAAGAGGCCTGCTCTTGGGACCTTGAGCATCCGAAACGGCACGATGACTTTCCCTTATTTAGCCGGCCAATCAGGGATGCCAGTTTCCCACCACGAATGTGGGGAGGTGGACTATTAAGGGGCCAACCTGTCAGATCCGCTGCAAGAATGAACGCAGACAATTGCTGTCAAGCCCTTCCGGAAATAATGGAAGTCCTCCTGGTGTGCGTCTCCCTCTTAGCTTTGTGCCATGTTTTCTTAATCAATGGAATCACCCACTTGTAATTAACTTGGCAACATCGGCCTTGTCAACTGACCTTTCTGTTTGATGGAACAATTATAATTACATTGTCACTTCAGATTGGTTTAACAAACAACCAGAAAATGTTCCTTAATAAGCTGCCAGCAGCGAGATGGCAGTTTACGGCGGTTTAAAAGAATGCTTAATCTGAGTTAATTAATACAGTCTAATCTACCAGAACTAATGAAAACTTTCAGCAACGCTGGTAGGTTGCAGCCACCAGACTCCGGCAACCGCAGTTGAGTTGCAAGTTGCAAATGTGTCAAAACATCAATGGCGAAGCGAGGAGGGGAAGCTATTCCCATTGAAAGGGTTAAATGGTTGCTAAACAGATTCAAGAGAGCTGTGAGAAAAAAACAAGCTTTTGAGGAAAGGCTGAAAGAAATACATGCATCCCCTGGGCTAAAAAAATACAAATACACCAGCCCAGTGGGTTATATATATATTTCAAAGGTGATACTATGCATTTACTTATTTACAGCATTTATACACTGTCCTTTGGTTCAAATGGCTCCCTGAGCAACCTGCAATAATCTGTTCTAAGATGGTCCCAGTCTTCAGACTCCCACAATCACACCATGCTCAGAAACTCAGCTTCTATGAGATCACAGAATCATAGGACTGAGTGGGCTTGTGGTGGGGAGGCCTCCCCAATGTTAGGGTGTCCTACACACAAGTAGGACCCTGGCAGAGACACATGCCTGACTGGCATGTTCCCTCCCTCCTAGTCGATCGTTCGGGAGCTTCAAAAGCTTTCTTCAGCCCGAACATCACAGCAACTAATGCCAAGAAACATCAGCACACTTACAGATCCGCAGAGTTGCGCATTTTGGCTAATCTACTTTATTTACATATGAACACACACGGAGCACTTCATCATGGCTCCCTCTCTCTCTAGCATCAGGCAGCAAAGAGAAAGAACAAAGGACATTAGTCCCACTTTAGGGAACACAGTAACACAAACATCCTGTCTCCATCACATCCCACTCTGTGGAATGAAAACATACACCGTTATGTGATAGATAACAATCCCATGACTGCAGACACAGGGAATGAATCTCCAACACCCAAACCCTACAATTCCAACTCTGCAATTCTACGATTCTATTATTCTACAACAGCCGGACACACAAGGTCCAGGACTGAGTTAAGGGCATCATTGAATTGTAGAGTTGAGTCATCTGCGATGCAGGAATCACAGCCCAAGAATCCATGGGAGATGGCCATCCAACCTCTGCTTAAAAACCTCCAAGGAAGCAGAGTCAACCACCTCCCGAGGGAGACCATTTCACTGTGAAACAGCCCTTACTGTCAGAAAGTTCTTCCTGATGTATATTCAGAAATTTCTTTCTTGCAACTTGACTACTGCAATGCACTCTACATGGGGCTACCTTTGAAGGTGACCCAGAAGCTCCAACTAATCCAGAATGCGGCAGCTAGACTGGTGGCTAGCAGTGGTCGCCAAGACCACATAACACTGGTCCTGAAAGACCTACATTGGCTCCCAGTACATTTCTGAGCACAATTCAAAGTGTTGGTGCTGACCTTGAAAGCCCTAAACGGCCTCAGTCCAGTATACCTGAAGGAGTGTCTCCACCCCCATCGTTCAGCCTGGACACTGAGGTCCAGCTCTGAGTGTCTTCTGGTGGTTCCCTCACTGCGAGAAGCCAAGTTACAGGGAACCAGGCAGAGGGCCTTCTCGGTAGTGGCGCCCGCCCTGTGGAACGCCCTCCCACCAGATCTCAAGAAAATAAACTACTATCTGGCATTTAGAAGACATCTGAAGGCAGCCCTGTTGAGGGAAGTTTATAATGTTTGATGTTTCATCGTATTTTTAATCTTTTGTTGGAAGCCACCCAGAGTGGCTAGGGAAACCCAGCGAGATGGGCGGGTATAAATATCTCCTCCTTCTCCTTCTCCTTCTCCTTCTCCTTCTCCTTCTCCTTCTCCTTCTCCTTCTCCTTCTCCTTCTCCTTCTCCTTCTCCATCTGGTCCTACTCTCCAGAGCAGGAGAAGACAAGCTTGCTCTATCTTCCATGGGGACAGTCCTTCAGATATTTAAAGGTGGCTATCCAATCACCTCTCAGTCTTCTCTTCTCCAGGCCCAACTCCTTCCTCATAAGGTTTGGTTTCCAGACACTTAATCCTAGCTCTCCTAGATCAGGCCAGCCCCCCCCCCAGGGGGGGCTATCTAGTCCAGCATCCTGTTCTCACAATCAGGGGCAGAACAAGGTAGGTGCAGTGGGTGCGGTCCGGCCCAGGTGTCACCTCCAAGGGGGGTGACAAAATGTTGTGCGGCACTCAACCTCTGTAAGAGACGCTGTGGCTTTGGTGTGCGCAGGCTTCCTGCTGCCAAAACGGCTCCCCCTGCGCTGTAGGGCGGCAGGCAGACTCCTCGTTGCAAGGCACGTGATCTCTGCAAAAATAGCTCAAGAACTGTGGCTGTGCAAAAAATGCTCAACAACTTTGGCTCCCCCCCAAAAAGTTCCACAACTTTGGCTCCCCCATTTTTGCAGGCAAAAAATAATAATGTAAATGTGGGGGGGTGACAAGAAATTTTCCGCACCGGGTACCACCTGACCTTGCTACGCCACTGCTCACAGTGGCCAACCGGATGTCTCTGGGAAGCTTAACAACAACAACAACAACAACAAATTTTTATTTATACCCCGCCCTTCCCAAACAAAACCGGGCTCAGGGCGGCTAACAACAAACATAAAAACATTGATTAAAAACGATTTTAAAAACAGCTTAAAAAACAGCATAAATACAACATAAATGTAGCATCACCAGGGCTAACTGGCCAAGTTAGTCCTGCTAGGGCCAGCAAGGAGACTAGGGAAGAAAATTAATGTGGGGTCTCAGTAAGGGCTTCTTCATAGAAAAAGGGGAAGGGAAAAGGAAAGAAGGGTCAGGCTAAATTGAAGGCCAGGCGGAATAGCTCTGTCTTACAGGCCCTGCGGAAGGAGATCAAGTCCTGCAGGGCCCTAGTCTCTTGGGACAGAGCATTCCACCAGGTCGGAGCCATCACTGAAAAGGCCCTGGCCCTGGTAGAGGATAATCTGGCTTCTTTAGGGCCTGGGATCCTTAAGCTATTGTTATTCGTGGACCTTAAAAGCAGGACTTGGAGGCAACAAGAGCACACTCCAGCAGAACCAATATTTGAAGGGTGCCGTAAAGCACAGAGTCATTGTTAAGCAAAGCCTGATAGCTGTGAACTCAACTGGAGTAACCCATCAACAAGCGAAATTGGCTGTCTGTAGCCTGCAGGGGGGGGGGGTGTTTGTGTTCCACCCTTGAAGTTTACGGCCATTCAGACTTTACAAGCCAAGCCAGATTTTAATTCATTACTCCTTTCTCTTCCTTTCCACTTCCTTTGCTCATTGTTCTTATTGTGCCCTTATAAAGGGTATTTTTTGAAATAATTTACAGGAATGTTATTTTAAAAAGGGGAAAGAAAAGTTTAAAGTAAAAAAAAAAATCGTTTGTATTGAGTTGCTCTCTGGGAATGAATCTTGCTCATTCTTCCTTGAAGGAAGTAGATTATCAAAACCACCACCCATAAACCAATTGCAAACTTGCCTTTTTATGCTCTTTAAGCCCATCCTTGGGTTAATGTGATGGAATTCAGGACTTAATTTTTTAATAAATATGCATGGAAACTCAGCGCACCTAAGCAAACAGGTGCACTTAGCGTGGGCCTCCCCTGAGTGAGAATGTCAAAGGAGTCGCTCACCCTCAGCAGCGAGGACAAGAGGAGTTAAGGAAACCCGTTGTCCAGGAAACGAAGCCTTGAAACTCAGATCACAGGACCTTGGCGGATCAGAGCTCTAATTTCTCTAATGTTCTAACTTCTAACATTGTGTATGCCATCAAATGCCAACAGTGCCCTTCAGCTCTCTATATTGGACAAACAGGCCAAACCCTATGCCAAAGGATAAATGGACATAAATCTGACATCAGGAATCACAAGACAGAGAAACCAGTAG
The DNA here is from genome assembly GCA_034641395.1 of Darevskia armeniaca. Taxonomy (NCBI): domain Eukaryota; kingdom Metazoa; phylum Chordata; class Lepidosauria; order Squamata; family Lacertidae; genus Darevskia; species Darevskia armeniaca. The sequence continues at coordinate 126,456 of JAWWNF010000458.1, read as the reverse complement.
GAGAGCACTTCAATCTCCCAGGACATTCTATACAAGATCTCAAAGTAGCTGTCTTATTGCAAAGGAATTTCAGAAATAGACTGGAAAGAGAAGTTGCTGAATTGCAACTCATTTGTTGTTGTTCAGTCGTTCAGTCGTGTCCGACTCTTCGTGACCCCATGGACCAGAGCACGCCAGGCACGCCTATCCTTCACTGCCTCTCGCAGTTTGGCCAAACTCATGTTAGTAGCTTCGAGAACACTGTCCAACCATCTCATCCTCTGTCGTCCCCTTCTCCTTGTGCCCTCCATCTTTCCCAACATCAGGGTCTTTTCTAGGGAGTCTTCTCTTCTCATGAGGTGGCCAAAGTACTGGAGCCTCAACTTCAGGATCTGTCCTTTTAGTGAGCACTCAGGGCTGATTTCTTTAAGAATGGATAGGTTTGATCTTCTTGCAGTCCGTGGGACTGGTTTACCTCTTCTATCAGCCAATCACCCATTCCCACCACCCCTCTGAGTAATACCCCTCCCACCCTCTCACTATATATAAGGGTCTGGTGACTTCTATTTCAGTGTATCTGAAGAAGTGTGCATGCACACGAGAGCTCATACCAAGAACAAACTTAGTTGGTCTCTAAGGTGCTGCTGGAAGGAATTTTTTTATTTCTCTAATGTAGGAATGGAAACTGGATCCAGGTGGCGGGCTGGATCCAAAACTCCTGCACCCCCTGAGGGCCACTTTGATGTCACCTGGTGGCAGGTGATTCAACTTCAAAGGAAGCACCTTTCCTCATCTGCAGTCGAGCTTCTTCAAGGAAGTTTTTTCTTTTTCCTTTGCAGATCAGCTTGAATGGAAGGTGCAACTAAGCGGTTCAAGCCACAACTAAGTTGAACTTCCTTTTCAGTTGCAATTGAAACAGGCACCTTTTTTCTGTTACCATATGGCAGAAGAAAATAAGAAGGGCCTGCTGGATCAGGCCACTGGCCCATCTAGTCCAGCATCCTGTTCTCACAGAGGCCAACCAACCAGGTGCCCCAACGGGAATCCTGCAAGCAGGATTCGAACACAAAAGCCCTCTTCCCTCCTGTGGTTTCCAGGAACTGGCATTCAGAAGCAGGGCTGCCTCCAACTGTGGACACAGAACAAAGCCATCCTGGCTAGTAGCCATCAATAGCCCTCTCCTCCATGAATTTATCTAATCCTCTCTTTTTTTTTGTAATAATTTTTATTAAGTTTCAAATTTTACATTTCCACATAAACATGTTACAAACTTTAGAATCTCCAAAGACTTCCCTTCTTCTCTTTCCATGGTTCATTTTACATATCATACGTTCCTAAGAGCCAGTGTGGTGTAGTGGTTAAGAGCGGTGGACTTGTAATCTGGTGAACCGGGTTCGCGTCTCCGCTCCTCCACATGCTGCTGGGTGACCTTGTGCTAGTCACACTTCTTTGAAGTCTCTCAGCCCCACTCACCTCCTTCGGGTAGTGATAAAGCAGGGTATCAAATCCAAACTCTTCTTCCTGCATATTTTACTATATTACCATTCAAATCTGATTTCCACTTTTGCATCAATCAAATATTATTTACATTGTTGAATTTATCTTAATGCTGTTTTCAGTTTTCAGTTGTGTACATTCCCCCCCATATATTTAATAAATGTTTTCCACTCTTCCTTAAACATATGTCCTTCTTGCTCTCTTATTCTATGTGTTAAATCTGCAAGTTCTGCATATTCTATCATCTTAAATTGGCCATCCTCTAGTTGGGACCTTGTTCATTTTCCATTTGGGGGCTAACAAAACATGGGTTGCAGTTGTTGCATACATAAAAAACCATCTATGGATCATTTTCAAATAATTCTCTTTCAGTGAATAACATGCAGTAAATTTCAGGCCACTTTCCCAAAATTTCTCCCAGAGGTTAATATCTACATGTATATTGTGTCCCATATATATTGCCCAGTGTTTCACAAGCTCGTCTTTTGTTTCCCATTCTAATAAAAAATTATACATTTTACACAGAAGTTTATCCTTATTTTGTAAAAGCACTTTTTCAAATTGTGGCCCTAATTTGTCTAATCCTTTAAGAAAAGCCATCCGAGTTGGGGGGGGGGCATCCCTGCCTCCTGTGGAAGGGAGTTCCACAGTTTAACAGTGTGCTGTCTCAAGAAGGGCTTTCTTTCTTCAAGCCAGCTTTCCGAAAAACCCGGTCTTCCATCATGGGCAGACACAGGGAACTCCGGCAAGTTTGACAGGCATCCTGCCGATCGAACAAACCGGAACTGACTTTTGGGACTGCTTTGCGAGATGTTCTTACAATGGCATTCCATAGCCAATCAATATCCTAACTTCGGCTTCAAGCTTCCATTCACTCCTTAATAGAGCTGTCAGAGTTAACATGTTTGCTCAAGAAACTTCCACGGAAAGTTGTCTTCTGACAGAATTTTGATCAGGGCCATTTCTCTTTCGCTCGAGTCCTGCGGTCACCGAGGAGAGCAAAGCAAATTGATTTGCGCGAAGGGTTGATAAAGATTCTAATTCCTCGCTCTTCAAATAAGCAGGCCTGGGCTTAACAAAAGAAGGAATTTATCGACATAAATTCAGATAGAGAGGAGCCAGGATGCAGGCTAGAGATATGGGGAGTGGCTGCAAATTACTCTGGCTGCTCCCCAGAGTCAAGGATCCACTGTCTTCCACCCCAAAATACCCAGAATACCCTGAACGTAAGAAGAGACTGCTGGATCAGGCCAATGGGTGATATAGTCTAGAATCCTCTTCTCAGAGTGGCCAACCATGGTGGATTTGTAGCTCGTTGACTGATCGAACCCCAAAAGTGCTCACTAATAGTTCCTCCTCATCCTGGGGAAAATTGACAAGTGGGGTGCCACAGGGTTCTCTGTCCTGGGCAGGTTGTTGTTCGACGTTTTTCTAAATGACTCGGGCAAAGGAATTGAGGGGACGCTCATCAGATTTGCAGATGGCACTAAACAGGGAGGGGTAGCTAACTGCGCAAGGGACAAAATTGGGATTCAAGATTACGTTTGCAGATTGGAGAACCGGGCGCAAGCTGACAAAATGAATTTCAGTGGGGACATATGTCAAGTTCTGCACTTAGGCAGGATCTTTTGTATCCTTCATCTTATACAGTGGTACCTCTGGTCAAGTACTTACTGGTAATTCGTTCCGGAGGTCCGTTCTTAACCTGAAACTGTTCTTAACCTGAAGCACCACTTTAGCTAATGGGGCCTCCTGCTGCCGCCGCACCGCCAGAGCACAATTTCTGTTCTTATCCTGAAGCAAAGTTCTTAACCTGAAGCATTATTTCTGGGTTAGCAGAGTTCTTAACCTGAAGCGTATGTAACCCTAAGCATATGTAACCTGAGGTACCACTGTACCTGCGTACAACAGCTGCATACAACAACCTTGCTTTGCAAAGGCAAATGTGGAACATTACAAAGTAAAGTTCATATTTTGCAAGTTTGTTGTTCAGTCGTTCAGTCGTGTCCGACTCTTCGTGACCCCATGGACCAGAGCGCGCCAGGCACGCCTATCCTTCACTGCCTCTCGCAGTTTGGCATGTTAGTAGCTTCGAGAACACTGTCCCACCATCTCGTCCTCTGTCATCCCCTTCTCCGTGTGCCCTCAACCTTTCCCAACATCAGGGTCTTTTCTAGGGAGTCTTCTCTTCTCATGAGGTGGCCAAAGTACTGGAGCCTCAACTTCAGGATCTGTCCTTCTAGTGAGCACTCAGGGCTAATTTCTTTAAGAATGGATAGGTTTGATCTTCTTGCAGTCCATGGGACTCTCCAGAGTCTCCTCCAGCACCATAATTCAAAAGCATCAATTCTTCGGCGATCAGTCTTCTTGATGGTCCAGCTCTCACTTCCGTACATTACTACTGGGAAAACCATAGCTTTAACTATACGGACCTTTGTCGGGAAGGTGATGTCTCTGCTTTTTAAGATGCTGTCTAAGTTTGTCATTGCTTTTCTCCCAAGAAGCAGGCGTCTTCTAATTTTGTGACTGCTGTCACCATCTGAAGTGATCATGGAACCCAAGAAAGTGAAATCTCTCACTGCCTCCATTTCTTCCCCTTCTATTTGCCAGGAGGTGATGGGACCAGTGGCCATGATCTTAGTTTTTTTGATGTTGAGCTTCAGACCGTATTTTGCGCTCTCCTCTTTCACCCTCAGTAAAAGGTTCTTTAATTCCTCCTCACTTTCTGCCATCAAGGTTGTATCATCAGCATATCTGAGGTTGTTGATATTTCTTCCGGCAATCTTAATTCTGGTTTGGGATTCATCCAGTCCAGCCTTTCGCATGATGAATTCTGCATATAAGTTAAATAAGCAGGGAGACAGTACTTTTGCAAGTACTGCTCCTTAAAGTTGTTACGTTTGACACTTATGTTTGCTAAGACATACGTGGAACACAAAAAGCTTTTATTTGGACATTACATTTTTAAAAAAATGATTCATTTGTACATACGTGGTACACAAAAGCTTATATTTGGACATTACGTATATAAACATTAAACATTAGAAAGAACTTCTTGACAGTAAGAGCTGTTCGACAGTGGAATTTGCTGCCAAGGAGTGTGGTGGAGTCTCCTTCTTTGGAGGTCTTTAGGCAGAGGCTTGACAGCCATCTGTCAGGAAGGCTTTGATGGTGTTTCCTGCTTGGCAGGGGGTTGGACTGGATGGCCCTTGGGGTCTCTTCCAACTCTATGATTCTATAAGAACTGATCTGTTTGCATTTCCTGTTCTAAATGTTGGTCCTTAATTTTCTGATGTGAAAAGAGTTGTGTGAGTTATGTTTATATGATGTGTAAAGAATTTATATTGGAAATGGAGCCCTAAGAGGAATGGTGGGTGGGTGCCACCTTTAAAAATCTGGACAGCTGTCACATAGGGAATAGAGCAAGCTTGTTTTCTGCTGTTCCAGAGGGGACAGCCCAAATTGATGGATTAATTAAAAAGGAAGGACTTTCTTTCTTTCTTTTTATTGATACAAAAAAATAAATAAATACAAAACTACACAAAAGAATAGCAACAAACACAGAACTCTCTTATCAAACAACAAAACACAAGTTGGTCTTAACACTATAGACCCGACCTCCCATCTATTCCTTATTTCTATTTCATATTACTTATTTCCAAATAATCAAGTTTATCATAATTTAACATTTTCTTAATATATCTTAACTCTTATATCTAACTTGCAATTATTACTGAAATTCCTCAAATGCTGCAACAGAGTTTAAACCACTGTAATTATATTTCAAATATTCTTTGAAAACCTCCCATTTTGAAACAAAACCCTGTTTTGGTTTATTCTTTATTTTTTCTGATAGACCATCTAATTCAGCATATTCTGTCAGCTTCTGGGCCCAATCATGTATAGAGGGGATTTCAATATTCTTCCATTTTGCCGCAGTGAGATCTCTTGCTGCCGCCATAGCATATAAAAAGATACCCATTCAAGGAAGGACTTTCTGGTGGCAAGAGCTGTTGGACGGTGGATTGGATGACCTTGGAAGGTGGTGGGATCTCCTTCCTTGGAGATTTTTAAACAGAGGTCAGATAGCCACCTGACTGGGGTTCTTTTGTTTTGATTCCTGCATTGCAGGGGGTTGGACTAGATGATCCTCAGGCTCCCCCCAGCTCTACACTTCTACGATTCTATGACCCTCGGATCCCTTCCAACCCTGCAATTCTATGACTAATTTCACAGCGTTTTCTGGAAATGCACAAATAATGTCTCCTCTTGATGTCAACTGGAAGCATTCTGCGATGGAAAAGAAATAATTTCATGCATGGCGATGCCAATTCAATCTTTTTGTTCAGATGGCCTGAAAGCTTCGGGGAAAACAAAACTAATTATAACTTGAATGAATCTCAGAAATGGCAGAAGGACCCACAAACCTCGAAACCGGAGCGAAGCGAAGCCCATTCCTCCCGCGTTATGAAAATCAATTTTTGTTTGTTTGTTTGGAAATATTTTTAGGCACTTTTCCAGGTGAATCATGGAATCATAGAGTTGGAAGAGACCACAAGGGCCATCCAGTCCAACCCCCTGCAAAGCAGGAAACACCATCCAAGCATTCCTGACAGGTGGCTGTCAAGCCTCTGCTTCAAGACCTCCAAAGAAGGAGACTCCACCACACTCCTTGGCAGCAAATTCCACTGTCGAACAGCTCTTACTGTCAGGAAGTTCTTCCTAATGTTTAGGTGGAATCTTCTTTCTTGTAGTTTGAATCCATTGCTCTGTGTCTGCTTCTCTGGAGCAGCAGAAAACAACCTTTCTCCATCCTCTATATGACATCCTTTTATATATTTGAACATGGCTATCATATCACCCCTTAACCTTCTCTTCTCCAGGCTAAACATACCCAGCTCCCTAAGCCGTTCCTCATAAGGCACCGTTTCCAGGCCTTTGACCATTTTGGTTGCCCTCCTCTGGACATGTTCCAGCTTGTCAGTATCCTTCTTGAACTGTGGTGCCCAGAACTGGAGGCTGGACTCTCTGGGCCTTAAAGTACACACAGGTCTACCCAACTTAAGACAAACATGGAGAGCAACCAATGAGGACCTGGGTTGCAACAGTGCCTCTTCCCACTTGTGATTCCCAGAAACTGAGATCACCTGCAGGAGCATCGTTGGCCGTTCCCTCCGTTGAGAAGTCTCATTTCCCAATGACATGAAACCAAGCTTTTCGTGTCATCGCCCCATTCCTGTGGAACTCTCTGCCACTGGAGATTCAGCAGGCTCCTTCCACCAGGCCTACACAGGCAATTGAGAACAGATCCTTCCACGTGGGTTAATCAAACCTGTTTTTTAACTTTTCATGGTTGTTCTTGTAGGGTCTTGCGGTTTTATTGCTGCAAACCACTTGGATAGATCGTTTTCAGGAGACAGCAGGTGCAAATATTTTTCTATAAATAAATGATTGATGAAGGCATTCTGCTTCTAATCCTCTTTTAAAGCCGTCCAAGTTGGTGGCCATCACTGCCTCCTGTTGGAGGGAGTTCCATAGGTTAACTGTGTGTTGTTTGCAGAAGTCTTATTTTTCATCTGACCTGAATCTTCTAACATTTCACTGCATTATAGGGTTATGAAAAGGAGAGAAAAACTCTATCCAGTTTCTCCATGCATATACTTTTATTATATCCTCTGTAACATGCAAAACAAAAACAAAACCCAAATGTTGTGAGGTTTCTTCATTTATTTATTTTTTAAATATATTTATTGGGTTTTAACAGATTTAAATGAACAACAAACAAAAAACAAAAAACTTAACATGATACATGATACATAATACAAAAACAAAAACACAACATACATCAATTATCCTTTCATCTTGTCTATTCATGTTGGGGTGACTTCCTCACGTCTCCCTGTGATGGCCTGGGATTCAGACTCAGATGCTGAACCTGAGGGATCCCAGCCTGCACAGGATACCCTGCCTCCAAAACCAGCAGAGCAGGGGCTAGGGCCTGAGTCTGAAGGGGCATCACCTGTGCTGGATCCTCAGGTGCAATGGGATGGAGGACCCATTGCCTGCAGGTGCTCCACTCCCAGCCCCGTCAGGGGAAGCTGAGGTTGCCTCTGGGTCCTGTAATCCTCCAGCCTCTCCTGAGCTGCAGAGGCTCAGGGCAGAGAGGTGAAGGGAACTAAGTTCCCGCAGGAGGAGTGCTCGCCTCCAGGCCAGGAGAGGCGAGTCACCAGAGGATCGGGGCTGCCCTATGCCTCGGGGCAAATAAAAGCCGGCCAGCCCCAGCCCCAAGTTGCAGGAGCAACATCGTTGCTGTCGAGTTCCTGCTTGATCCCTGTCCTGCTGTTTTGCCTGAGCCCGCCTTGGTTCCCTGTTAGTTCACCCGTTCCTGACTTCACCTGACTCCCTGCCCTGTACCCTGCTCCAGTTATTTCGGACTGCCTTTACGTGTACCTTGGACCGGACTTAGACTTTGCCTTCTGGATACCCCACGGGACCAGCACACTCCCCTACTGCATTTCATTGTCCATCATCTTTAGTAATTTCCTCTCATCTTTAAATATTTTTCTTATTATTACTTATGTTCTCGTCTTATCATCATCTTAACCAAAAATCATACATATATATCACTTGATCCTATTTTTCTAATCTGTAAGCTGTCAGTTCTTCCAACTTTTTTCTGTCTTTAAATCTTACAATAGTCCTTTAAATACACTTTAAATTTCTTCCAATCTTGTTCCACCGTCTCCTCCCTCTGGTCGCGTAGTTTCCCAGTCAGTTGGCGAGTTCCATAAAGTCCATCATTTTCATCTGCCAGTCTTCTATCGTAGGTAGTTCCTGTGTCTTCCAGTTCCTTGCAATTAAGATCCTAGCTGCTGTTGTGGCATACATAAAAAAAAGGTATGATCCTGTTGTGAGGTTTCTTCATAGGGGAGTTTCTCTACCCCTTTGATGGAAACAACCAATCTTACATTCTAAAACATCTGGGCCTGGGAGATCTCTCACGTTGGTCTTGTGACAGATTATTATTATTATTATTATTATTATTATTAAAACACCATTTTTAAAAAAGCCAGCCACCCTGACAGCTATTTTGGGGCAATGGGCCCATAACTTGCACTAACTGAATGCATAATGCGATCTGAAGATGAAGCGATCTGTCCACACAGGAGTTCAAATAGGTCGCTGGAGGCAAATCCATGTCCCAGGGAGATCTGTGAGGTGTGGAAAGCAGAGCCAGGTATTTTTTTAAAAAGTGAGGAGCGTACCCCACGCTGAGCATTTCAAGTGATGGCAGGTGGAATCTGTACTGAAAGAGCTCCCACAAAGAAGCTTTTAACGTAGGACCATCGCCATGGCAACCGGCATCCAATTAGACCTGCTGGATGGCCGTAAATATCAAAGCAAGCCGGGAAAACTAACATCACTCTTTCTTTAATTATCTGGCTGCCCCGTTTCTCAGCTGATGCAAATTTGGATCCATGGCTCGACTCGGCTCTGAAATGTTCATGGGGACCAAGTCCCTGATTCGAATCTCGCTGCCATCGTAGCGCCCATCAGGAGCGGCAGTCTCCTATCTGTCATACGGGGATGATAGCACCCGCCTTGCTTAAAAGAGTTATGACAAGATGTCGTGGGTCAAGAGATTTCAAATAAGCAGGACGCGAGCACAGCAGTGCTCTGCCCCCCCCCTGTGATTCCCACCTCCGACAGCAGAGGCAGAGCATAGCCACTGTGGATCGTGGCCCCCGAAAGCCTTCTCCTCCATCAAATTGTTTCATCTTCTTTTAAAGTTCTGGACTCTCCTTCCTTGGAGGCTTTTAAGCAAAGGTTGGATGGCCATCTGTCAGGGATGACTTTAGACCAGATAACCCTTGGGGTTCCTTCAGGGCTGCCAACTGGAATAAAATATGGGGGGACAAGTAAGCCCTGTCCTGCATAATTGACCTCATGACATGGTGCACGGACAATGCCCATCAACTGTGGAGGAATCCCAAATATTTTAGGGGGGGCTGGAGACCCCTTGGCCCCCAGAACTTGGCTCATATGGGTCCTTTCCAACTCTATATTTCTACATGTCTATGATTCTATTTTTTCTATATAATTTTTTAGTTAAATTTTCTGTTTTACAATTTAAAATACTTATTTTACATCCTTAAGATGTCAATGACTTCCCTTCGTCTCTTTCCACGGTTCATTTTACATTTCATAAACCCCTGCATATTTTGCAGAAACTACACCAGTCGGTTTTCCATTATTGCATCCATCAAAGCTTATTTACACTGTTGAATTTATCTTAATGCTGCCAGTGTCTTCAACTGTACACAATTATTTCCAATAAATATTCAATAAACGTTTTCCAATCTTTAAACTTGTTCTTCTTGTTCTCTTATTCTATATGTTAAGTCTGCAAGTTGTGCATATCGATTCTATGATTCTGAAGCCATCCAAGTTGGTGACCTTCACTGCCCCCTGCAGAAGCGAGTTCCACAGTTTCATTATGTGCTCTTGTCTGAGTTTCCGCATTAGGAAAGAGGGAAGGAAGCTGCTCCGTCTCTGCTTTCGCCACGCCATGAGGACATTTACAATCCTCCTGTAATATCGTCATTTGATCATCTTCTTCCTAAATAACTCTGTAAGAGAGATCAATATTAGGATGGTGCAACGCACTGCCTTGGGCTAGCAGCCGTTGACAACGTCCCTCTGCTGGGGTTCTGCAGTGGGGATCAGGGCCGGATTTAGGTTTGATGAGGCCCTAAGCTACTGAAGGTAATAGGGCCCTTTATATGTCCACCTGTCCTTTGTCGCTGTTTTGTGTTCAATATATGCTATATAATTATTATTTATTTATTTATACCCCGCCCATCTGGCTGGGTTTCCCCAGCCACTCTGGGCGGCTTCCCAACCGAACATTAAAATACAATAATCTATTAAACATTAAAAGCCTTCAGATGTCTTCTAAAAGTCTGGTAGTTGTTTTTCTCTTTGACATCTGGTGGGAGGGAGTTCCACAGGGCAGGTGCCACTACCGAGAAGGCCCTCTGCCTGGTTCCCTGTAGCTTTGCTTCTCGCAGCGAGGGAACAGCCAGAAGGCCCTCGGGGCTGGACCTTAGTGCCTGGGCAGAACGATGGGGGTGGAGACGCATATATGGTAGCGTTTCCATGCGCTGCTCTGGTTTCGGTGTTCCGTTGCGCCAGAAGTGGCTTATTCACACTGGCCACATGACCCGGAAAAACTGTCTGTGGACAAACACCGGCTCCCTCAGCCAATAAAGCGAGATGAGTGCCGCAACCCCAGAGTCTTTCGCGACTGGACTTAACTGTCAGGGGTCCTTTACCTTTCATAGGTTCATACACAACACAAAACACTGTTGCTGGTTTTATTTTATTTGTTTTTTTATCTTTTATTTTGGAAATGGTACATCCAGGGGTTTTTTCCCTTTAAATTTTTTTGGGGCCCCCAAGAGAGTGGGACCCTAAGCTAGAGCTTGTTTAGCTTATACGTAAATCTGGCGCTGGTGGCGATATAACAACAAAAGGAGAGAGTTGAGAGCAGTCCATGTGAAAAGGATCTAGGAGTCTTGGTAGACCACAAACTTGACATGAGTCAACAGTGTGATGCAGCAGCTAAAAAAGCCAATGCAATTCTGGCCTGCATCAATAGGAGTATAGCATCTAGATCAAGGGAAGTAATAGTACCACTGTATTCTGCTCTGGTCAGACCTCACCTGGAATACTGTGTCCAGTTCTGGGCACCACAGTTCAAGAAGGATACGGACAAGCTGGAACGTGTCCAGAGGAGGGCAACCAAAATGGTCAAAGGCCTGGAAACGATGCCTTCTGAGGAACGGCTTAGGGAGCTGGGTATGTTTAGCCTGGAGAAGAGAAGGTTAAGGGGTGATATGATAGCCATGTTCAAATATATAAAAGGATGCCATATAGAGGAGGGAGAAAGGTTGTTTTCTGCTGCTCCTGAGAAGCGGACACGGAGCAATGGATTCAAACTACAAGAAAGAAGTTTCCACCTAAACATTAGGAAGAACTTCCTGACAGCAAGAGCTGTTCGACAGTGGAATTTGCTGCCAAGGAGTGTGGTGGAGTCTCCTTCTTTGGAGGTCTTTAAGCAGAGGCTTGACAGTCACCTGTCAGGAATGCTTTGATGGTGTTTCCTGCCTGGCAGGGGGTTGGACTGGATGGCCCTTGTGGTCTCTTCCAACTCTATAATTCTATGATTCTAGGATTCTAGGAGAAGGCTCTGTTTCAGAGCTTCCCTCCAGCATCTCCTGAGACAGGGAAGAAATCTCCGGACGTAACTAGATGCTGCCACGAACATCTGCGCCACCAGTTTCTGGGAGAGAAAGGGGGCTGTTCTCAGAGTGACTTTCTCGGGGGATCCCAACCAACATTTTGAGTTGTCAGGAGCCTTGCAGAGCAGACACTTTACCATTTTCTGTATGACTGGGAAGCCTTGGAGACTTTGGCAAGTCAGGCTGGCAGGTTTCCTGTCTCTGCTGGAAATGAGGAAGGAGGCTGTTTTGCTGAGGGGAGCTCAGAGGCTGGCTCGGGGGAAGCATTTCTTTGTGATCTGAGCTGGAGCGGGGCCCTGACGCTGAGATGCACAGAGGCTGGAAGAGAGGGACCGCCTGACAGCTGGACTTGTTGCTTTCCCCTTGCGACGGCATCAAGCACCGCTTTGCATCCTCCAGAAAAACTCTCTGAGGTTTCAGAGGGATGGCATCTCATGACTGACAGGCTGCGTTGTGACAGCCTGTCCTCTCTCAAGGCTTCATGTGTGTTTGACTTTCCCCCCTCGCCCATTACTAATGCAAAAAAAGAAAAGAAAAAAGAGGGGTAGGATAGAAAGGGAGGAATCAGAAGCCACTCTCAAAGTCTCCTGGAGCAATTTTATTGATGGCTGAGATAAGGAACATTGAGCTGTTAGATTGAGCTGTTAGAAGGAAGATTGAGCTGTTAGAAGGAACAGAGTGAGCTTTCCTGTCAGTTCATGGGCTCTCCTCACCTCCTCAGCATGGGATGTAATCCACTGGGAGCAGTCAAAAACAACATTCCTTCTTTTGCCAGAGTGGACATGCGAGGGAATGTTTGGTCCGGCAGTGTGGTGTAGTGGTTGAGAGCAGTAGACTCGTAATCTGGTGAACCGGGTTCGCGTCTCCTCTTCTCCACATGCAGCTGCTGGGTGACCTTGGGCTAGTCACACTTCTCTGAAGTCTCTCAGCCCCACTCACCTCACAGAGTGTTTGTTGTGGGGGAGGAAGGGAAAGGAGAATGTGAGCCGCTTTGAGACTCCTTCGGGTAGTGATAAAGCGGGATATCAAATCCAAACTCTTCTTGTTTTGCCAGAGTGGACATGCAAGGGAATGTTTGGTCCAGCCAGTTGAAACTTCCTGTTCTTCCTAGCCTGGAACATCCTTCCTTAGGGTTTTCAGACGTCCCCGGTTCCCGGGGACAGTCCCCGGATTTGCAAATTCCGTCCCCAGAATGTCCCCAGATTTGCAAATCTGTCCCCAGGAAACGTGGCAGCGGCAGCCTCAGCCGCCCAGAGCCAGCCTGGTAGCGCAGATGGCTCTGGCTGGCTTCGGGAGCTGCTCGCTGCCTTGGCGCCCGGCATTTTTCCTCGCCGGAAGTCAGCATATGATGTGTTGCGCACAATACACATCATATGGGGACATCCAGGAGGCAAACTGGGGACATCCGGCGGTACAGATCTCTTGCCCCCTTCCCCCTTTGTTTTGACTAATCGGGGGAGGCTTGGGAGTTGCGGGCGGGCAGCTGTTGCTTGGGAGTTGCGGGTGAAAATCGTTCAATTTTCCCCCAAAAAATATAGCCCAGCCCCCCACAAGGTCTGATGGACAGTGAACCGGCCCCCTGCTGAAAAAGTTTGCTGACCCCTTCTCTTGGGCATCATGAATGTATTTTCCTGTTCCTTAAGGCATAAGTCAGAGAGGGAGAGCTGCTTCCTTCCTTCCATCCCCTGAGCCTGGTGACCTTTCCTGCCTCCTGCTCGTAAGGACCCGCCAGCAGCCCACTTGGCAGAGTTCCTGTGCTTCTCCCGGGGGGGCGCGAGGAGAGGGCATTTCGCCTCCTGTTTTTATTTCATTCTGAGTCCTGGGCAGGGTGCCAGCCCACGCGGCACCATCACGCTTGCCGTCCTGCACCGTTGTTTTATATACAATACATTTTAATCATTTGGCTGGAGGGCAACAAAAAGGCAATAAAGCTTTTTTAAAAATAAAAACAAAAAACAAACAAACCTGGTGCTGCTGTTTTATTGCTTAGCTGCAATCTTTTACTCACTTTTCCAGGGAAACAGGCGTTAATGAAAAGCTATTTTCTTTTCTGGTATCAGGAGAGTACAGCAGATAATTCATTGCTCCCTCTCTGAATGTGTCTCTGTGTGTATTCATCTCCATTCTTCTGCTCTGTACATAACCCTAAATATAAGAACATAAGAGGACTCTGCTGCATTGGACCAAGGGCTCACCTAGTCATAGAATCATAGTATCGTAGCGTTGGGAGGGACCAGCCCTGAACCCTACGGCATGGCAGTGCCCGGCCAAAAGCCTTTAGGTGACACAATAGCAACCTCCCACAATGCAGGAATCTTTTTGCCCAGGGTGGGACTCGAACCCAGAACCCCCGAAATCGAGAGTTTCATTTTGTTCCCAACCAGGATTTGAGTGCAAGATCCATGTTGCCTTCAGGTGGAGATCAGCCCAAGCTGCAGATTGTAAGTTGGCAGCCAGGGACTGTATGTTGAATTAAGACCGTAGCCAAAGGGCCACCAAGACTGGCCCCTCCCACAGCCAGGAAAAGGTCCCTCCTCCCCATGGGAACAGCGGCACAGGCTTCTGCCAAGCCCAAGTCAGCCGAGGCGTTCTGTATCATAGGAGTGTTTGAGGACTGGGACATTCGCAGGGAAACCAAAATGCTTGTTTACAAAGCTATTGTACTACCAACCTTACGATATGCTTGTGAAACATGGACCACTTATAAACGCCATCTCCAACTCCTCGAAAGATTCCATCAACGGTGTCTCCGAAAAATTTTACACATCACCTGGGAAGACAGGCGAACTAATGCCGGTGTACTGGAAGAAGCAAAGATCACCAGTGTCGAAGCGATGATTCTTCAACATCAACTTTGTTGGACTGGTCATGTTGTGCGGATGCCTGATTATTGTCTTCCAAAGCAACTACTCTATTCCGAACTTAAAAATGAAAAGCGTAATGCTGGTGGTCAACAAAAGAGGTATAAACACTGTCTCAAGGCAAATCTTTAAAAATGTAGTATAAACACTGACAACTGGGAAACACTGGCCTGCGAGCGCTCCAGATGGAGAACAGCCTTTGCCAAAGGTGTCATGGACTTTGAAGACACTCGAACTCAGGATGCAAGGGAGAAACGTACTAAGAGGAAGACACGCTTGGCAAACCCTCACTGTGATCAACTCCCGCCCGGAAACCAATGTCCCCACTGTGGAAGGACGTGTGGATCCAGAACTGGCCTCCGCAGTCACTTACGGACTCACAGTTAAGACCGTGTTTCTGGAAGACAATCTTCCTCTGCTACGAGTGATCGCCAAAGAAGAAGAGAATCATAGAGTTGGAAGGGACACCAAGAGTCATCTAGTCCAACCCCCTGCAATGCAGGAATCTCAACTAAAGCATCCAAGGCAGATGTCCAACCTCTGCTTACAAACCTCCAGGAACGAGAGTCCACCACCACCTCTGTTGAAAGGCAGCTCCACTCTCAAATAGCTGTTACTACCTAATCTCCCTTTTTGTAACTTGAACCCCTTGGATCGATCCCTACCCACCAAAGCAGAATAAAATGAGCTTGCTCCATCTTCCATGTGACATCCCTTCAGACATTTGAAGGTGTTGTATTTGTTTTCTCCTGCTCCGGAGGGTAGGACTCGAACCAATGGCTTCAAGTTACAAGAAAGGAGATTCTGACTAAACCTCAAGAAGAACTTTCTGTTTTCACTGTTTTTCTGTGGTTATATATAGATTTCTGTTGCTGAGGCTTTTTTATTGTTAAACTGCTTTGAGAGGGATGCTCTGGTTGAGATTCCTGCATTGCAGGGGGTTGGACTAGATGACCCTCAGGGTCCCTTCCAACTCTACGATTCTATGATTATATAATTCTATTACTGATGGCGGAACCAGATGCCAAGTGGACAGAGCTGAAGCTTTCCTGATGTTCCACACAGAGTCACTAACTGAATCATCTTTGGGTCAATAATTACAAGCTTGCTCTGTGAACAACTGGAACCCTGTCACTTTTTCCCCAGACAGCTCTTCTACAGTTACTCATAATGTTTTGCGGCATTCAGCCCCCACCCACCCCCCACTCCACCTGTGCCACCTAGGAATGGTAGTGAGGCAGCCGCAGGGGGGGGGACACAGCAGCAAAGATTCAGTGAGTCACCAAAACAATTGCGTGACACTCTGCTTTGTTGCTTGCCCACCCGGGGAGCTTCCCGGTGAAAATTCAACTTGCAGGAAACGTAAGAGAAAACAAAGGGAAGTAGGAAATGGGATGCAAAGGGGAAAGGAGACTTGCTTGTTATGTTGGCATCTGTCGGCTCCTCTTCACTGCCACGCTGCTCAACAATGCTATAAAGGGGGGCAGGCTTCTTTTTTTGCTAGGTATAGACACATATGGTGCTGGAGGAGACTCTTGAGAGTCCCATGGACTGCAAGAAGATCAAACCTAACCATTCTTAAAGAAATCAGCCCTGAGTGCCCACTGGAAGGACAGATCCTGAAGTTGAGGCTCCAGTACTTTGGCCACCTCGTGAGAAGAGAAGACTCCCTAGAAAAGACCCTGATGTTGGGAAAGATGGAGGGCACAAGGAGAAGGGGACTGCAGAGGATGAGATGGTTGGACAGTGTTCTCGAAGCTGCCAACATGAGTCTGACCAAACTGTGGGAGGCAGTGGAAGACAGGAGTGCTTGGCATGCTCTGGTCCATGGGGTCACGAAGAGTCAGACATGACTGAATGACTGAACAACAAATAGACACATTCAGGGCCATCTTAAGCATATCCGGTGCCGTGGTGCAAAGCTCCCTCCACCCCGCCCCCCGTTTCCCAGAGTTTTTTTTAGGGAGGACAGCACTGCCAGCAGGGCTGCAGGAGGCAGGCAGCGGCTGGAGGGCAGCTCCTCCAGTAGGGAAGAGGCGGAGGCTGGACGCGGTGCCTCCTGGCTCAGCTGGCCGCTTTGTTCCGTGATGGCCATGGCAGACGGAGGCTGCTTCGGCACGGCATCGCGCAGGCAGGCGAGGGCAGCGAGCTGATGCCAGGAGGCGCCATGTCCAGCCCCCGCCTCTTCCCTGGCGCCCTCCAGAACTTGGTGCCCTGGCGCCCCACGCCACTAGCCTCTATGGGTAAGACGCCCCTGGACACATTCAAACATTAGACTGAATACAGGTACTGTCAGATGTGGAGAGTCCTCCTCCCCCTTCCGTAACTTCAGACAAGAATTATCGAGCAGTTGATATATTCATAGTTTTTTTATTAGAATAGAATAGAATAGAATATATTTATTGTCATTGTCCCCTTTGGGGACAACGAAATTACTTGGCTGCTCCATCCACCCAGATAGGACACGCCACACAAAAACAAAACAACTACAAAAACACTGATTAAAACCATACAATATGATACAACATAACAGGTAAGATTAGATGACTTTCAAAGTCCAGGCTTCCCATTCAAGGCCGCGATCGCTCTGGAGAAGAAGCTGTTTCTAAGACGGCTTGTTCTTGTTGTCATTGTCCTGTATCTCCGTCCCGATGGCAAGAGCTCAAAGAGACAGTGACCAGGATGTGATGGATCTTTCACTATGTCCAGTGCCTTTCTGTGGCACCTCATGGCATAAATCTGCTCTAAGGTGGAGAGCGAGCAGCCAACAATGCTCTCTGCTGCCTTAACAACTCTGCACAACCCCATCCTGTCCTGGGTAGTACAGCACCATGTTGCAAGCACAAATACACAGCTCTCTGCAAGAAGGGCAGTTGGCTGCTCTTAATCCCCCTTCCATCTTCTGCAGCAGTTTAGGCACCAACGGGAATTTCCTCCCTCCCTCTGACTCCTTTGCTCTCTAATATGTTTGGATCTCTGAGTCCGGGGGGGGGGGGGCACATTCCCTGACAGGTAAAAGTAAAAAGGTAAAGGACCCCTTGATGGTTAAGTCCAGTCAAAGGCAACTATGGGGTTGCGAAGCTCATCTCACTTTTAGGCTGAGGGAGCCGGCGTTTGTCTGCAGACAGCTTTCCAGGTCATGTGACCAGCATGACTAAACTGCTTATGGTGCAACAGGACACCGTGATGAGTGCCAGAGCACACGGAAACGCCGTTTACCTTCCTGCCACAGCAGTACCTATTTATCTACTTTCACTGTCCTGCTTTCAAACTGCTAGGTTGGCAGGAGCTGGGACAGAGCAACGGGAGCTCACCCCTTCATGGGGATTCGAACCGCCGAACTTCTGATCGGCAAACCCAAGAGTTATACATTTGATGTTAGCCACTCTGAGCCCGGTTTTGGTCGGGTAGGGCGGGGTATAAATAAAAATTATTAATAATAATAAGAGGCTCAGTGTGCTGGTCCCGTGGGTTACCCGTAAGGCGAGGTCGAAGTCCGGTCTGTGGTCAGTGTTGCAACGAAAGGCAGTCCGTAATAATTGAAGCTAGGTGCAGGGCAGGGAGTCAGGCGAAGTCAGGAACAGGTAGGCAAGCAGGGAACCAGGGCGGGTCAGGAGCTCAGGCAGGAAAGCAGGACAGGTAGTAAGCAGAAACACCAGCAGGAACTGGTCAGCAACGATGTTGCTCCTGCAACTTGGGGCTGGGGCTGGCTGGCTTTTATCTGCCCCGAGGCATAGGGCGGCCCCGATCCTCTGGTGACTCGCCTCTCCTGGCCTGGAGGCGAGCACTCCTCCTGTGGGAACTTAGTTCCCTTCGCCTCTCTGCCCTGAGCCTCTGCAGCTCAGAAGAGGCTGGAGGGTTACCGGACCCAGAGGCAACCTCAGCTTCCCCTGACGGGGCTGGGAGTGGAGCACCTGCAGGCAATGGGTCCTCCATCCCATCAGGAGCCAGAGCAGACTCAGCCGATGCCTGCACCTGGGGATCCAGCACACGTGAGGACCCTTCCGACTTAGGCCCCAGCCCCGGCTCTGCTGGTTCTGGAGGCGGGGAATCCTGTGCAGGCTGGGATCCCTCAGGTTCAGCATCAGAGTCTGAATCCCAGGTCATCACACTCAGTGGTTTAGACCACAGCGCCACCCAGGCATGGAAGCCTTGGACTTGCAAGAGTAGTCCATTTTCCAGCTGGTTTATTGCATGCCACGCCTGGGCAGTTCCTTAAGGGGCACTCGGTGATGGCTTGGCCCATGGCTTAGGATTGCTTTTCCTTGGCCAGACAAGGAGCCGAAATGCCTCATAAGCTTAGGAAGGAATTTGCAACGTTTGCCTTGCTCTCTTTGAGATCTGCTGTTCTTTCAGCGTTGCTTCTGCAGTTTTCAGGTTCATCCCAATACTAACTTCTCCAGGAGCCGCCAGAGTGAGGGAGGGGGGGTACTCCCTTTCTCCCACACCCTCTGGCGTGAAGGGGAAGAGCAGCTCCCACTGCTGGGCTCCCCCAGAGTGCAGTGTGGCATAACAGAAGCCATTTCCTTGGCTCACCTCTGCTTTCGCTCTCATTGCACCATGCTGGGATGTGGCACAATTTCGACAGCGGGTGTTTCAGATCTCAAAACACAGCACATTTTGCCCCTCGGGCGCACAAGAAGGAAGGAGGACATTGGACTCGGATGAAAGGAACTCCCGCAATCTTAGAGTTGGAAGGGACCCCGAGGGGCATCTAGTCCAACCCCCCAGAATGCAGGAATCTCAACTATGGCAGATGACTATCCAACCTCTGCTTAAAAACTTCCAAGGAAGGAGAATCCACAACGTGTCAATCCCATGTTCTCAAGTTTGGCTCTCCCCATTTCTGTGTCGGTTTACAAATTAATGATAATAATTAAAACTCCGCATGTTTCCACCACTATTTTCATTGTGCAAACAGTCTCAATTCTGTGATTCACAGTGGTCTGGAACTTGGTCCTCTGAACCTTTCGTTACAGTTTGGGTTAGGGAAACATAATTAAAAACTATACATAATTGGCTTTTAACCCCAGGAAGTCTGAAGGTAAAGGTAAAGGTACTACCCCGACCATTAGGTCCAGTCGCGGACGACTCTGGGGTTGCGGCGCTCATCTCGCTCTATAGGCCGAGGAAGCCAGCGTTTGTCAACAGACAGTTTTTCCGGGTCATGTGGCCAGCAGGACTCAGCCGCTTCTGACAAACCAGAGCAGCGCACGGAAATGCCGTTTGCCTTCCTGCTGGAGTGGTACCTATTTATCTACTTGCACTTTGACGTGCTTTCGAACTGTTAGGTTGGCAGGAGCAGGGACCGAGCAACGGGAGCTCACCCCGTCGCAGGGATTCAAACCGCCGACCTTCTGATCTGCAAGCCCTAGGCTCTGTGGTTTAGACCACAGCGCCACCCACTGTGAACAGCACGCTAAACAGGCTTTCCCCCTTTGGTTGGTGGGGTAGCAGTGTGATAGGTTCCTAGAATCATAGAACCGTAGAGTTGGTGACCAACCACAAGCTGCTGCTCAGCCTGTTCGCCCCCGAGAAGCAGACCCCTCAAGTAAGGTAAGGTAAGATAAGATAAGATTTCTTTATAAGTACTGTCACCTCGCGATCTCAAGTGGTCGATTTTCCTCGCCGGCTACCAGTATACACTGGCCTGGGAAGGCGATGGGCCATGCAGACACCCTCAGCAGGCTGCCACTATCAGAGACTGGCCCTGACCCAGCGCCTGCACATGAGATCATGAGGCTGGAACAGCCCAAGCACTGTGTTCCTGCCTGCATGTGGACTTCGCAGTAGCAGCCCAATCAAGCTCCAGGAGGGAAGCAGAATCAGCCAGTCAGACGGGACCCATTGTGTAAATAATGTACATAAAGCCTGAGATTTGTGGGGGGAGGGATTCATCCACTGTTTTACGAGCTGCAATAGAGAGCAGGAAATCACTACGCGACTCCGAGTATATTGCATTTACAATGAGAGACAGAAAAGATTTTGTGGGGAAACAGTGTTTTTGTTGCTTTATAAGATTGCAGTCAGACATCAACTGTTAACCCAGAGTTGGATCTATCAGGATGTCCCAGTAGGAATGCATGGTGGGACATAAACAAAGAAACAAAACGAAAACATTCTTCTCAAAGGAGGACATTTGGACTGGGAGTATATTAAATGTCAGTAGGAGTGCCCCTCGCTCCCTCGCTAATTCTTGAGTTAATTTAGTAACTGCAAACACTGTCAGGAAACATATTTGACATGAACTAACCTTCAGCCACAGATCAGAGGGAGAAGGAAAGAGAGAGAGAGAGAGAGAGAGAGAGAGAGAGAGAGAGAGAGAGAGGGAAGGTCAGTTACTACTAAGTACAACATGGCTAAATCATCTCAGGAGAAAGACCCTTTTATCTTGACAGGTTATTGTACCTGTCACATTAAGTAAGGGATGTCCGGAGCAGGCCGCACCAAGGAACTCAAACAATGGATATCCATGACAGGCTCATCATGCAAGTGAGAATTACATTTCCAAATGGATGATTAATGACTGGAGAACAGCTGTAGGGGAAGCCAAAGAAGAGAGTCGTGGCAGAGTTGGAAGGGACACCCGAGGGTCATCTAGCCCAACCCCCTGCAATGCAGGAATCCCAGCGAAAGAACCCCTGGCAGGTGGCCGTCCAGTCTCTGCTTAAAAACCTCCAATGAGTCATAGACTCATGGAATTGTAGAGTTGGAAGGCACCCCAAGGGCCATCTAGTCCAACCCCCTGCAATGCAGGAATCTTAGCTAAAGCATCCCTGACAGATGGCCACCCAACCTCTGCTTTAAAACCTCCAAGGAAGGAGAGCCCACCACCTCCCAAGGGAGACTGTTCCACCATCGAATGGCTCTTCCCATCAGAAAGTTCTTCCTGATGTTGAGTTGGAACCTCCTGTCTTGTAACTTGAAGCCAATGGTTTGAATCCTCCCCTCCAGAGCAGGAGAAAACAAGCTTGCTCCCTCTTCCATGGGACAGCCCTTGAGATGTTTAGATGGCTCTCCTGTCCCCTCTCAGTCTCCTCTTCTCCAGGCTAAACATTTCCGGTTCCTTCAACCGTTCCTCATATGGCTTGGTTTCCAGACCCTTGGTCATCTCGGTCGTCGTCCTCTGCACACCTTCCAGCTTCACAGGGCTTCAGAGAGGGTTCTCTCCCAGCCCTCTGTGGAGATGCTATGAGGGATTGGCACCTGGGACCTTCTGCATGCAAGGCAGGGGCTCTACCATTGAGTTACAGCCCTTCTGCTCAGTTCTGCTTCCAGTGTCAGGAAAAAGGACACCTCTGAATAGTCACTGGCGATCAACAGTGGTGGAGCGTGGGTTTTGTTGTGTCCCATTTGTGGACGTCTTCTCCACTGTGGGAAATAGAATCCTGGACTATATGGGCCTCCTTTGGTCTCATCCAGTAGCCAGACCCTTCTTAGGTTCAAGTGCTTTAGAACCATATCATTGTAGAGTTGGAAGGCACACCCAAGGGTCATCTAGCCCAACCCCCTGCAAGGCAGGAATTATAGCGAAAGAACCCCTGACAGACGGCCCTCTGAATTCTGCTTAAAAGCCTCCAATGAACCATAGACTCATAGAATTGTAGAGTTGGAAGTGTCACCTAGTCCATCCCTAAAACCACAGCCTAGGACCCTCGTACCTAAGGGACCGCCTCTCCTGGTATGCCCCATGTAGGACCTTAAGGTCCTCAAATAATAACATTTTGGAGGTCCCGAGCCACAAGGATGCTAGGCTGGCCGCAACTAGGGCCAGGGCCTTCTCAGTACTGGCCCCGACTTGGTGGAACGGTCTGTCACAAGAGACCAGGGCCCTGCGGGATTTGGCATCTTTCCGCAGGGCCTGCAAGACAGATCTGTTCCACCTGGCCTTTGGGTTGGTTTTAGTTTAACCCTGATGTTTCATTCCTTTATGGTTTGATTGGTGGGCTACTTAAAAATGAGGCTGCATTTTAAACTTTAAATCGTATTTTAACCTGCATTTTAATTGATTGTTTTGTATGTTTTGTTGTGATTTTATGGGTGTTAGCCGCTCTGAGCCCGGTCTTGGCTGGGAAGGGCGGGTATAAATAAATAAAAATTATTATTATTATTATTATTATTATTATTATTATTATTATTAAATCTCGGCGACTCCAAGGATTAGCTCTCACTTTCTTACTGCGATGAGGCCAGCTCGGCTTCTGGCTTGCTTTCCTGCCTCTTCCCGCAACTCCCCCCTCTGCGCTTCCGGCTGCCCTCATTTCCCTCCTAAGCTGTGGGTGGCTTGCGAAGCTGCTGATGAGACCCAACATGGACTGAAAAGCCAGGCAGCAATGTTCAGAGCTAGGAAAGCTACCAGATTCCCCACCGGAACACACACTGCTTCTCAGGCACCAGGACAGCAGAAATTATTTTCATTGCCTCCCAAAACGCAGCTCAGATGCCAGCAGAGTCTCATCAAGACTAAACTATCACTGCAAACAGGCAAAGCTGTCGCGTCTCTCTCTTGGCAAATAAGGAAACCAGAAAGCTGCCGCGCTTTCTATCAGTCGTAAGTGAGGAGCTGATCCCTTGACATTCCACCATATCATCAAACTGAAAGGCTCCAAACGAAAAATCCATGGGAATCCTCTGCTCTATAAGCTACTGTCAAAGAATTACATTCTCCTCTGAGCTCATGCTTCCCTCAACATTTAAAGCCCTGCGTGGCCTGTTGGCATCTGTCTGTCTCGGGAGACAATGAAGCAGTCCACCTTTGGAGGTTAGGTCAAACCATCAGAGAGTTACAGCGCCTGCTGTGGCTGTAGAGACCGATACAGGAGAGACATGTTTTGTTGCAGCTGGGGCAGAGGAAGGTGCCTGGTTGTGCTGCTGCAGATGCGCCAGGGTGTTTCTTCCCTCTGCTCTCCTCCCAGCAGTCCTTCCTCCTCTGGTCACTGCTGCGGATGCACGAACTGACCGCCTCCTGTCATCTGCAAGGGATTCCCACATGGCCAGGTTGATGTTGCCGGCCCTCATGTCACGCTTACAGACATCTTTGCAACACAGAGTTGGCCTGCTAGCCAGAGGCGGAGCTAGATGCTCGGGCACCCGGTGCGCCGCACCTGCTGTGCACCCAGGGGTGGGCCCATGGGGTGGGGCGAGCATCCCAGGGGGCGAGACGCCAAGGGGGGCGGAGTGAGCCACCCATGGCAGGCTGCTTCCTGGGTGGGGGGTGGGGGGAGCCGCACCACTTTGCCAGCAGCCTTCCTCCCTTCCCTCTCCCTTTTGACAGCTGGGGGGAGGCTTCCCTCCCACAGGAACATAGCTGTCAACTTTCGGATTTGAAAATAAGGGATGCCGCGAGGGCGGTGCAATGGCACCAAGTAGCCTCGCCACCCTGTGCTCCAGAGGCTGCGCACGAATGGGTGAGCGAAAGAGCGAGCACATAGACGGCAGGCAGGCTGTCTGTCTGGTTGGGCGTGAGGGTCTGGCTGCACAAGGCATTCAAGCTCCGCCCCCAGTCGGTCTCAGACTCCTTATTGGCAGCCAAGCAACGCAGCTGAGGAACCTCCCTGGCCGGCAGGGAGGGAGAGGAGCTGCTTCCTTTGAAATCCGGGAAATTTAAGGGATATCAACAATCCAGGATAGCAGCGGGAAACGGCATTGGAATAAGGGAGTTTTCCGCCAAAAAAGGGAGGGTTGACAGCTATGCCCAGGAAGCATCAACAGCGCGCCACTCGCCCACGACTCCCAAGCCTCCCCTGAGCTGTCAAAACGAGGGGGGAAGGCTGCCGGCAAAGCGGTGCAGCTCTCCCCTTCCCCCAACAGTTCAAGGTAGGCTTGGGAGTCGCGGGCGGGTGCCACGCCAAATGTCACCTCCCTCGGCGATGACACCTGTGGTTGGCCACCCCCACCGCCCCCTTCCTCCACCCCTGCTGCTAGCAGGCCTGCTGCCTGAAGCCAGCTCCACTGTCCTATATCTGCAAATGTAACACTACAAGCTGAGCCTACAGGATCAGACCAGTGGCCCATCTAGCCCAGCATCCTTTCCTCATTGGCCAGCTGGATGCCTGTGGGAAACAAGAGCAGCACTTTCTCTTCCTGTGGGTTCCAGAAGCGGATATTCGGAAGTATGGAGGCAGAGCTCAGCTTTCATGACTAGTAGCCATCAATAGCCCTCTCCTCCTCCATGAATTTGTCTAATCCTCTTTTAAAGCCATCTAGGTTGGACTGCATGAAGATCAAACCTCTCCATTCTGAAGGAAATCAGCCCGGAGTGCTCACTGGAAGGACAGATCCTGAAGCTGAGGCTCCAAGACTTTGGCCACCTCTTGAGAAGAGAAGACTCGCTGGAAAAGACCCTGATGTTGGGAAAGATGGAGGGCACAAGGAGAAGGGGACGACAGAGGACGAGATGGTTGGACAGTGTTCTCGAAGCTACCAACATGAGTCTGACCAAACTGCGGGAGGCAGTGGAAGACAGGAGTGCCTGGCGTGCTCTGGTCCATGGGGTAATGAAGAATCGGACACGACTAAATGACTAAACAACAACAGGAAGATAGATAGATAGATAGATAGATAGATAGATAGATAGATAGATAGATAGATAGGCAGTGGAAGACAGGAGTGCCTGGCGTGCTCTGGTCCATGGGGTCACAAAGAGTCGGACATGACTAAACGACTAAACAACAACAGTTTGGCTACCGCCATTGCTTCCTGTGGGAGGGAGTTCTGTAGTTTAACTCTGCACTATGTGAAGAGCTACTTTCCTGATTCTGTCCTGAATCTACTTAAATAAATAATGAAACTGGAGCCCAGTTCATGCACAGCAGACCCTTTGCAATGAATCCTCGCTTCCATGTTTGGTGGCAACCCTAGAAGAACATCTTCTACCTCCTCGGAGGGAGAGCAATGGGGTCAGTCTACAAAACAGTAATAGTAATAGTAATAGTAATAGTAATAGTAATAGTAATAGTAATAGTGAGCCAATCAGCAGAATCTGCAGTAAATAAACAGCTTATAAAATATAAATGCTGCACTGAAAACTCTCCTAGGTTCTGCGTCCCTTCCCAAACCTAGTTCCTGCCTCTGCTCTGCTCCCCTCCCCTCGCCAGCTTACCTCACCGGTACATGCTGAATGTTGCAGTAATTTGCATTTATTACTCCACTGGGGGCACCGGGCCCTTGGACCCTTGCTTCTGCTTTCCTGCAAGAGCCTGGGGGAGGAGGGAATCATCCTGATTTTCACAGCAGCGCTTTGAAG
Organism: Darevskia armeniaca; assembly: GCA_034641395.1. Lineage (NCBI taxonomy): Eukaryota > Metazoa > Chordata > Lepidosauria > Squamata > Lacertidae > Darevskia > Darevskia armeniaca. Next base: position 100,570 of record JAWWNF010000458.1, on the reverse strand, counting down.
GGTGCTGAGCCTTTCTAAGCAACAACACCCTCAGCTGGAGGTAGATGGTAGAAGGCTTTGCTTGCTCAAAAGCATGGCCAGTTCTGCATCTCTCGGTATGGAGCCAGCAGCTTCAAGTGGGGTGGGAAACTGGGATATATGCACACATAGGGGAGAGGGAGGGAGGGAGGGAGGGAGGGAGAGAGGGAGAGAGAGAGGGAGAGAGAGAGAGAGAGAGAGAGAGAGAGAGAGAGAGAGAGAGAGAGAGAGAGAGAGAGAGAGAGAGAGAAAGAAAGAAAGAAAGAAAGAAAGAGAGAGAGAGAGAGAGAGAGAGAGAGAGAGAGAGTCTTAAGATTCCTTCTGACCCCGCAAATGCAAAGGACTCTTTCCTCTTTCGTTCCTAGCAATCCTTTAATTCAGCACTGTAACGACAAACACAGTGGGAAGCATTTTAAACCAGAAAACGAACAAATTGCAGTTTCTAATGGGGGGGGGCAATGGCTGGATTAGATGCTGGAGATATTCAGATAAGTGGAACAGAGGCGTAGCAAGCCCAGGTGGTACCCGGGGCGGAATTTTTTTTGACACCCCCCCACCACCACCACTTTGCCAGGGCACTGGCAGAGCTGCACCCAGTGGCATAGCAAGTCACCCCCACCCCCCCCACCCCCACCCCAAAAAATGATGGTGCCACTTTGTGAGGTGTGGGGGTTTTTTTGTGTGTGTGTGTGTCTATTATCTCTTTTTTTTCAATAAAGTTAAAATTAAGAAAAAAAAATAAAAAATAAAAAAATAAAAAAATTACAAAATTAATAAGTGTCACCCCCCTCTGATGGTGCCACTTTGTGAGGTGTGGGGGGTTGTGTTTGTGTGTGTCTATTATCTCTTTTTTTCCAAAAGTTAAAATTAAAAAAAAAATTAAAAGAATTTTTATATATAAAAAAAGTGTCACCCCCCTCTGGGGTGGAACCCGGGGCAGCCCGCCCCCATCGTCCCCCTTGCTACGCCCCTGAAGTGGAAGCCTCAGGGACCGGGAGTGATTGCTGGCCTGGCTTTTTAGCTCATCTTGAGGCTCACTTACGGCGGCGTGATGGATCTAGCCAGCGGCTTCTGCGTAAGGGTGAGGAGGGCAAAAGGTTCCCACCCATAACGTCACATGACAGGCCATGGGGATAAGAAGGTCGAGAGCTCAGAACCGCCAAGTGTCCCTGTTTCCCAGGATGTACAGAAGCCATTCTGGTTTCTGATTTGATCCTGGTTTTACTTAGGACATCCCTATTTTCATTGGAAAAATGTTGAAGGGTAGGGAGTTATGTGCTCCCGAGGGAAGTTTTTAAAATGTTTTAAAATGTTTAATGTTTTATTATGTTTTTCTGCATGTTGGAAGCCACCCAGAGTGGCTTGGGCAACCCAGTTGGATGAACAGGCTAGAACCCATAATCAAATTATTATTATTATTATTATTATTATTATTATTATTATTATTATTATTTAATAGGACATCCCTATTTTCATTGGAGAAATGTTGGAGGATATGAATAGCTGGCTGCCATACGACTGGATTTTCCCAGTGTGTGGCACAGAGCTGGCTGCCATATCCTTATTCCAGAGGAAGCTAGCGGCAGCAAAAGGCAAATGTCAGAGGGGACAATGATGGTTGACTCTCTTCCGCAACCTCCTGGAAGTACCGACTGCTAGTACAGGTGTGCACAGAAGCATTGCAGCTCAAGGACAGAGCATCTCCTTTGCATCCAGAATGTCCCAGGTTCACTCCTCAGTGGCATCTCCAGGTAGCTGGCTATTGGTACCTCTTCCTCTGACCTGCTATCTCATGGGCTTTCTCCAGTGATGGAGCAACACAGTGTTTTTCTACCCTTCAATTGTGCTTTCTTTTGATACTAAAATCATCTCCGAAAGCTCAAGAATACATTTATCTTTCATCATTTAATCTGCCGGGAGGCATAAACCTGTCAAGAGCACGACGGAGGTTTTAAATGACACCTTAATGAGGGGAGCTGCAGATAAGAATTGGCCCATTTGGAACAGCTTCCAACACAAAAGAAAAATGGACCTGACTGGCTCAGCCTGCCTGCAGTGTTATTGGAGAGCTGGTGGCTGCAGATTGAGTTTCAAAGATGCAGGTGTTGCAATAATCATAATATATTGTCTTCCCTAATATCCGTTTTCAGGACCAAAGGGGATTCGATCAAGTCATTGCCGAGCATAATGGGAAATTAATGTTTTTATTGTTTCTTTTTTTGCAGACATTTCTTGTTAAATGAAGACTGATACCATTATCCAGTTTTAACAGGGAAGCCTCAAGAAGGCGGCATTATTCTTCGAGGCATTTGGTAACACAGTTAGGTTTCCTTTTCTAAAAACACACACGCAAAAGCAGTATTTTAATAAAGCTGTTACAGCGAGTCATTTGAATTTCAAAAGTGTCGGTTGGCTGAGTGTTGGGTTTTTTATTTATCTAGGTGGAAAGTTCATTTGAGAAACCCCTGCCTATTAGCGGTAATTTGGCCCAGTGCAAGTTCCAGTTGGGCACTAGGAGGCTGTTTTCCCCAAAACACGCCCCACTTGCCCCTCACCTGACATTGCAGGTGAGGGGCAGGTGAATAAGCTGCTGCCAGGGCACTCCCTAAATGTCCATTGACAAGGGAGTCGTAGTACTTGCTCTAGCCTGCCTTGGTTAGATCTCATCTGGGCTAAAATGTCCAGTTTTGTGCAGCCCAGTTTATGATAAAGGAAAGCAAGGCTTATGAGGAATGGTTTAGGCCAGGGCATGGGTAGGCAAACTAAGGCCTGGAGGCCGGATCTGGGCCAATCGCCTTCTAAACCACACGAGAGTCAGTGTGGTGTAGTGGTTAAGAGCAGTAGACTCGTAATCTGGGGAACCAGGTTCGCTTCCCCGCTCCTCCACACGCAGCTGCTGGGTGACCTTGGACTAGTCCCACTTCTTTGAAGTCTCTCAGCCCCACTCACCTCACAGAGTGTTTGTTGTGGGGGAGGAAGGGAAAGGAGAATGTTAACCGCTTTGAGACTCCTTCGGGTAGTGATAAAGCGGGATATCAAGTCCAAACTCTTCTTCTTCCTTCCTTAGAGGTTCTTAAACAGTGACTGGGTGGCCATCTGGTCAATGATTCTTTAGTTGAGATTCCTGTATTGCAGGCGGTTGGACTAGATTTTCATTAGAGTCCTCTCCAACTCTACTCTTCAATGATTCTATGATTCAGAGTGAGGCTTGTTGTCAGGGCCAACCAGCTGATTGCCGCCGAGAGCAAGCCAGTTGGGCTAGAGTTGCTCACATGCAGCCAATCTCAGCTTGAAATTGGCACCTGTCAGTTGATCGATGCTGACTTAACTCTCCATGGAATTGGCTGCACTACAGTGAACTGCCCTGACCTGGGGGCTACAGATCGGTGTTCCAAGGCCAGATCAGTGGGGGTCCATGCACAGCCCTAACCTGTAGCCCTCCATTTATGGTTGGACTACAATTTGCATCATTATTGGTCATGCTGGCTGCGGCTGATGGGAACTGGTGTCCAACTCCTTGAAGAAACACAGGGTTCTCATCTCCAATCTAAGCCTCATGGGTAAAACCCAATAGGTCTGAAGTATAGTAGAAAGCAACAGAAATATTGTAGGAGGACAGTGACTGTACTGGGGACCCCCTGATGCCCAGTCATGCCTATAAGCCAGAATGTAGGTTTATCAGATGTTTAGCTATGCAGCATAGAACCACAGCCATAGAATTCTAGAATATTAGAGTAGGAAGGGACCCCCAAGGGTCATTTAGTCCAACCCCCTGCAATGCAGGAATCTCAGTTAAAGAATCCCTGAATCCAACCTCTGCTTAAAAACCTCCAAGGAAGGAGAGTCCACCACCTTCTGAGGAAGTCTGTTCCGAAGAAGAAGAAGAAGAAGAAGAAGAAGAAGAAGAAGAAGAAGTAGAAGGGGAGGAGGAGGAGTTTGGATTTGATATCCCGCTTTATCACTACCCGAAGGAGTCTCAAAGCGGCTCACAATCTCCTTTCCCTTCCTCCCCCACAACAAACACTCTGTGAGGCGAGTGAGGCTGTGGAGGAGCAGGGAAGCGAACCCGGTTCACCAGATTACGAGTCCACCACTCTTAACCACTACACCACACTGGCTCTCTTTTGCTGTTGCCTGTTCCCCTTCAGCCCACCCCAACAGCCTAATTTACCAAGTTTGCTGCCATCTTGGGAGGTGTGCTGTCCTCAGACTCCAAAAATTAATGTGGTAGGAAAACTGCCGTTGCTACCTTATTTGCAGTTGCTATGTGCACACAGGAGATGCAGGAGACATCAAAAGGGGATTCTGTTGAGCTACATTTCATTCTTAAAAAGCAAAGACATTTACCTCCAGCCATAATACATGTCATTACACCTGCCGTGCTATTAAGCTTTTCCTCGTTTGGAACCAGACCCTGGCGATTTCTCCCTGAATCCTCCTCCTGGTGCAGCCAAACCCCTCGACCGAGAAACCCCCGGTCTCCAAATGATGCTATAAAGGACATTGCAGGCTATGGCCGGATCACGTTGTGTGTAATTGATTTCACAAGCAAGACGGGCCTTGCTTCTGTTACGCTTCCCGCTTCTCTCCAAAAAGTCTGGAGAGGGGCCGTTAAGTTTGCATTCATATGGAGGGATGCTCTCAGTTTGTCCGGACCTGTCAGCTTGTTAGCAATTTAATAGGGTCTTTTTCCATTTCCCAGAGCAACTCGGAAGACTGTTTGGCACAACCCGTCAGCCAACAGATATGACAGGTCCATTGATTTCTAGTAATCTTTAAGCTGAAATGATCATCTCGCATCACATATCACTGCCAAAGCTGCGGAGCAAATCGGAGCTGCCACAAGATACAATAGTTATTCCTGCCCAGTTAACACAGAAGGACCAAATTTCACGAGAACACAATGCTAACACACTTCCTGGGAGTCCTACTGACATGGTTCGGCTATTCCGTGAAATGACTCACACCCTAGATATGCAGGACTTACCTCCTCATTGGACAAAAACAAACAAACTCCTGGTATTGCAATTAACAGCTGACACCCTGCCTCAGGCTCATGAAACTGTGGTTTTTATTATTATTTGTTATTGCAATTGATATTATATTTATCTATATCCCACCTTTTCCCCAGACCAGGACTCAAGGCAAAATCAAGAACGAATAGATTAAAAAACAGTTTTTATCCAAGAACTATAACTATTTTAAATGCTGTAACCAAATATGATCTTGGGGAGTTGTGATGGATGGTATGTATGTGTATGTGGCTGTAAATGTGTAACTGTGTATGTGTGGCTGTCAATGTGGGATGACATTCAATTTCGCTGTACTATGTACAATGACAATAAAGTATCTATGTATCTATCTATCTATATCTATCTATCTATCTATCTATCTAATCTATCTAAGGCAGCTTGCACAAATTAAAATAAACCAGAGTTGGCTCATAGAACCATAGAATTGTACAACTGAAAGGGATCCTAAGGGTCATCCAAACTGACCCTTAGCAATGCAGGAATGCAAGAGTTCTAAGCATTCTTATGGCATGCATCCCCTCAGATGAACACGAGGACCTCAGAACTCTCCCCCGTCCCCCTCTGTTTACTATTGTCTGGATTTAATTCAGACCAAATCATTTTCTAATGTCTAAAAATGGCAAAGTTGAGTTGAATCATGCCTTTCAGCTGGGAGATAATCGCTGGACTTCTGCTGAGCATCAATCACTCAGTAATTCAGCAGAATACCTTTTCTGGCGAGTTGTGGGATTTTTGTGTGTATGACGCCCCTCGAGAGCTCTCTGCGTGGCTGGAGGCCACACGCACTCACAGCCCCAAGCACTGGTTAGAGAAATACTGAGAGTCTAATTGGAGCCCGGCTGACTGTGGCTCATGCCTCCCTCTCCCACCAGAAGAAAGAAAAAGGAGTAATGCTTCCCCCTCAGAGATTGACAGCGTAAGGAACAGCAAACCCATCATTCTTCAAGCTGCAAGATCTGAGAGGCAGGGAGAAGGCTGAACCTGGATTTTGGAGCCAGCCGCAGCAGCCCAAATTAATAGCAGTGGAATTCAAGCCAGCTCTAAAAGATGGAGCCATTAATCACCCACAGACAAGTTTTCTTGGGTTTCATACTGTAGTCCAAGAGTAATTTATCCCATTCTCTGGGCCAATACAAAGGGGTGGAGGAGGGAGGCGGCTGATAGTTGAAACATCTAATAATACGTTCTCCTGGGATTTCATCAGGAGTTGTGAAGATTTGTGGGGCTGGTCTTCTAGGGCAGGGATGGGCGGACTTCAGACTTGCGGGATCGACTTTGTTTTTCACTAGAACCCCAAAATTCAACAACCTAATGCGAAATATAGTATTAAAGAATTAGGAGACCAGGAATTTGTTTTGAGTGCCACAACTGAACAGAGCTTACATTCTTTCTACACAGCAATCCATTACTGGCTACCCCACGTTTTTGTCATTTCAACAGGGGGATGGGTCTATGGTTCCTCTTGTCAACTAATCGGGAGTAGAAATCTTTGCCAATCTGCTGCAAAACTCCCAGAGATCCGCCAGGAGTTCCAGATCTACCTTCTGCCTGCCCCAGCTTTATCAAAAAGAATAAAACAGTGGAACAATCTCCCTCGGGAGGTGGTGGGCTCTCCTTCCTTTGAGGTTCTCAAGCAGAGGTTGGAGGGCCATCTGCCATGGATGCTTTAGTTTAGATTTTTGCATTGCAAGGGGGTGGACTAGGTGACCCATAATGGTCCCTTTCAACTCTATGAATCTAGGCAAACAGAGCTCTTCAGAACTCTCCTGGGAACCTTTTGGGCAGTCTCGGGTAGACTATAAGGTCCATCAAGCACCAGAAGGCAATGACTGGTGAGAAGGTATGAAGTTGTCATAGATGCACCATCAAGAATGCAAATCACAGCTGCCTCTTAATTGTGTTAACGTATGGAAGCAAGATAAAAAAAAACCCACTGTGTTGTAATCTTCAAACAGAAACCAAAAACGAGCAACACGACAGCCAATGAAAGTAGTATATATATTTTTCTTGTATGATAACAGAAAGACAACGGACAGTGATCCGGTATTGACACTGTTTCATGTACGTCTTCTTCAGCATATAACTCAACATACAATGGAAGTTTTCAAGGAGCAGTGGTCATATGAATATTCACTGGATCACTGTCCGTTGTCTTTCTGTTATCATACAAGAAAAAAAAATATACTACTTTCATTGGCCGTCATGTTGCTCATTTTTGGTTTCTGTTTAATGTATGGAAGAGCAACAAATGGTCTCTGTGTGTGGTTTGGGAGTTGCACGGTCAGGGAAAGAACAATGCTGTCCAGGGTTGCAAAGACTGCAGAGAGAATTGGGTGCACTCTTCCCACCTTGGATCAAATCTATGCCTCCAGGTGCTATAAGGAAGCTGCAGAGATAGTGCAGGATAGTGCGCACCCCGGAGATGATCTCTTTCAGCTTCTGCCTTCTGGAAGGAGGTGCAGGGTTATAAAGAACAGGACTAGCCGCCTGAGAAATAGCTTCTATCCAAAAGCGAATTTGGTTTTAAACGCAGTGTAAGGCAGTCTCTAAGGGAGTGTCTGTATTTAGTTCTACCTGTTATGTTTTATCATTGTATGGTTTTAATCAGTGTGTATGGTTTTAATCAGTGTTTTTGTAGTTGTTTGTTTTTGCATGGAGTGCCCTATCTGGGTTGGATGGAGCAGCCAAATAATTTTGTTGTCCCCGAAGGGGATAATGACAATAAATATATTCTATTCTATTCTATTCTATTCTATTCTATTCTATTCTATTCTATTCTATTCTATTCTATTCTATTCTAGTTGTGGGGCATCAGAGTTTTTAGGGGGTAAATCAGGTAGGGTACTAAAGTTTTTAAGGGATTAATTATGGGTAGGTGGGATAGGGAATGAGTCAACAGGCATATTCTGAATAGTAGGTGTCAGGGTTGCACCAGATGAGCAGGAGTGGTGGCAAGCCCCCCTAGGCGAAGTGGCAACCACGGAAGAGTCCAGAGGAATGGAGGGATTCTTACTTGAAGAAGACTGGTGGCGACACACCTCAGAAGAGGAAGAAGCAGATGGGGAAGAGGGAAGGCCAGAACAGGAGGAGAAAGAAGTTGAGCCAGAATCAGGCCCTTGTGAGGAGAGGAGCCGGAGGGCCCCCTCCCCTCCTCCCATCTCAGCTGTAGAGCGTAGAGCTGAGAAACGGAGGGAGCAATTGGAGGCAGTTGCAGCTCGTAAAAGGCGTGGTGATGAGCTGGCTACTTAAGGAAGGCCAGCTGCTTCCCTCACCAGCACCTGCAACTGCTGTGCTGAAGCACGTGGTTGTGCCTGCTCATCCTGCTCCTGATCCTGTGTACCTGACTTTGGCTGGTTCCTGACTCGGACTGCTCTTGACTTCGGCTTCTCTTGAACCCCGGTACTGATACCTGGCTTCGGCACGCCATCCTGTTGCGCCATAACAGAAGGCTTGTCGGTTTTGTATGTCTGATGTAGATTCTCAATTTTGTTGTTCTGTATGGGACAATGACAATAAAGATTATCGTATCGTATCATAAACACACACACACACACACACACACACACCATTCCCTCTCCCCATAAGTGATTTTTGGGGCAATGCAAATGAAAGATGCAACACAGCAGATGACCCTACCTTCCCCTAAACCTCTGCAGCAAATGAGAGTCCACCACCTCCTGAGGCACTCTGCTCCACTCGGGGTTTGTCCTGAAATCTTCCACCCTGCCCTTGATTCCACTCACACATTCTAGTCCTGCCCCTCCTTTGCTCTGAACAGCCCTTCAGCTATTTGAAGACCAGGATCATGACTCTCCTGAATCTTCTCTTCTCCAGGCTCAACTCTTCCCGCATAGGAATTAGTTTCCCGTGCCCTCCCTCATCCCATTTGCTCTCTTCTGGACATGCTATGGGCACCCACTGACTATTTGGGGAAAGGTTGAATTTTAATAGGCAAGTTAAGTAGGACTTGGGGAATGTTAGAATTTTCTAAAGGTTAGATGGTTCTTTCCGTATTGGTTTTCAATTATAGGTTTTAGTATAGCATTTAACTTTACATCCTTAGTTTTCTTTTCTTTTTAGTTGTATCTCTCCTGTAAGCTTTTTCAGTTATACTGGCCTTGACATTTAAATACATCACAAATCCCATTTTTCTTTCCGCATATCCCTTCCCAAGCGGCTCACCAACACACGTGATCAGTCACATGATCAAGTCTTGGTAGCTCAGCTGAGTGTGAGATAAGATAGGTATAAATCCAAGGGGGACAAACAAACAAACAAACAAACAAACCTGCAATGAATCCAAAACCAGGCACAATTCAACTTATCTATAAGGGAATATTTGCACTATATTAAGAGACCTCTTCTTCATAATGGTGACTGCTCCTGCTCAGGCTGTGCAGAAAAAGCATTTTGGTTCCAGAAATTCATTCTGATTGTGCAGATAAAATACGACTGCTAGAATTCTACAGGATGTGGAATTAGTGTGTGAAAACAGTCCAGATCCAAGGATCCCCAGGCATGCACCTCCAGATGGTGGAGATGTCAGGCACCATCCTGGCTCCCAGGCATCTTCACTTGGTCACAAGTGGCTGCCTAATTTCAGACACTGCTCCAGAGCCTTTGTCCACCTCTGGTAATGCTGTTAGAACATGTGGGAATTTTAAGGATAGTAGGAAATGATATACAGTGGACGCTCGGGTTGCGAACGCGATCCGTGCGGGAGGCGCGCTCGCAACCCGCAGAGCCGCATCTGCGCACGCGCAGGCCGCAATTCGGCATTTCTGCGCATGCGCGAAGCGCGATTCAGCGCTTCTGTGCATGCGTGAGTGCCGAAACCCGGAAGTAACCCATTCTGGTACTTCTGGGTTCAACGTGGAGCACAACCTGAAAACGTGTAACCTGCAGCGTTCGCAACATGAGGTATGACTGTATTGAATAATTATTATCCTTCCTTCACTCACGCAAGTGAGTGATGTAGCAGAGCAAATTCCCCTTAATATAGCTGGAAGCTAGTCTGCAGATTCATTTGAAACTCTTAGTTAAGATGATTTCCTGGTGCCCCCTTTCATCCCTCCTAAAAGAATAAAGACACAAGAGTCTTTCTGAGTAAAATCATAGGAAGACTGAACTCATGTGCTGCTGGCCAAGAGCCAGCAGACAGCAAAAAAATACATTAATACAACAAAATGGCTGCAGGAGAGCAGCATGGCAGCAAAAGATAGAACAAGACAACAGAAAGACAAAAAAGACAAAAATTAGAGACTGAGAAAATGGCTGTGTGACTTGGCTCTTTTATGGAGTCAGCCAGAGCCACGCCCTGTTAGGATTTATGATCTCCCTCTCACACCAAGAGACGGCAGGCTGGCGATTTTATGGTGTGTGTTTTTCAGATTTATTGGTATTTACACAGTAGCTCAGTCCGAGCACATAGCTCAATCGTTACTCGATGCCCCAGTTGAGTCTACTGGAAGGCGGACTTTTCTCCAACAGAGCCAGTGTGGTGTAGTGGTTAAGAGCGGTAGACTCATAATCTGGGGAACCGGGTTCGCTTCCCCTCTCCTCCACATGCAGCTGCTGGGTGACCTTGGGCTAGTCACACTTCTTTGAAGTCTCTCAGCCCCACTCACCTCACAGAGGGTTTGTTGTGGGGGAGGAAGGGAAAGGAGAATGTCAGCCGCTTTGAGACTCCTTCAGGAAGTGATAAAGCAGGATATCAAATCCAAACTCTTCTTCTTCTTCTTCTTCCTCTAACAGGAAACATGCCATCGGCTCCTCCCCTTCTCATGGGCTTGACGCCAAGCCTGAATTCTGCCCAATCGCTGAGAGCGAGGGGATTCTGGAACAGACGGCTCAGCTTGTCCCTCCTCCCCTGAGAGCATGTCTGAAAGTTGTGGCTGCTCTGTCTGTCTCACGTCTCCCTGGGAATTTACGACCTGCATTCCAGGGAAGGAGGGGCTCGCGTCACCCTCTGCCTGTGAAGAAAGCAAACCCCCGTCTCTGTCTGCCTCCTCCCCATCCTCTGATTCCTTACTTTCACTCTGGGAAGTAACACTCCTGACACGCCCATCTCCCAGGTCACATGCACGGGGAGGAAGCTCCAGACCAGCGGAAAAGAAAGTTACACTGACTGGATGTCCCCCTGCCAGTGCCAACTCTAGGGAAATAAGGAATGTTGCATTTGACTGCACCAATGGATTACATCCCACAAAACACACACAGAGAGATGGAGCAGAATGTGTCATGATGTCATAGTCATTTGGTTATCATCTTTAGAACCCTCTAGAACATAATGGAAATGAGAATGGGAAGGCTACCAAAGAGGGAAAAAGCTCCGGCTTTCCTGGAAAGGCCATGATTCCAACTGGCTCTCAGCTGAGAGAGGAAGTGATACGATGAAAGCCTGAAACCACCTAGGCCATGTCACAGCCTGTAAAGAAGATTTAGCCTCAAGGAGAAGAGCGAGGAGACCTCCTTGAAGCGAGTGGGGAAGGTAGATCTCAGGTAGCTCTCAAGTTGTCTTCTTTTCCAAGTCATCAGAGAAAGGCAGAAGGAGGGGGATCAGCATTTGGTTCCAGGCAGCTAGCAGACAATGAACATCTGCTCCAGCTGCTCTGAAGGCTGAACGCTGCTTAGTTGGGTACAGATGGAAGGAAGAATGGATGGACCTGAGCGTACACCAGATCTGGTCATCCTGGGGAGTTGGAAAACCATTCATTTGGACACGAAAGAAGGAAAGCACTGCCCTGAAATCAAGGCGGAGAGAAACAGCGAGATGAGCTGTCACCAGGAAAGTGGGGATACTGGTCCGACACTGGAACAAGGGGCAGAGTCAAAGAGAAGAATCCCAGGTAAGGACGTGCCGGATCAATCCATTCCCACCGATCAAGGAGTGGACTGTTTTGGGCAAGCAGGAGTGATGGACCCAAGTCAGCAGGCAGCTGTGGCAGGGAGTGTCCGAAACAGCGCATCCCTTCGGAAGGCATCACACCGGAGTATCCAGCTAGGCCTCGCCGGGCAGGAACCACACTGGGCCAACCAGCCATTTATCAGCCTGCAGCCCCCAATGGCTTCCCGTGTGGAGCATGCAAGCGAGGCAGATGCCATCGAAGATGGCGTGAGCTGGATCAACCCAAGAACAGGCAAAGTGATGAAATGCAAAAGCCAGCAGACAAGTAGGATTTGGCAGATGAAGCCCCTCTCTGTGGTCCTACATCCTTCAGCAGAAGAACCCCAGGTAAGCCGAGACTCAAAGGAAAGTGAAGAGGGCAGGTCAGGAGAAAACACCTTTTCTTCGGGTGAGACAAAGAGAGAGGAAGGTACAGTGCAGGAATTGCACAGCAGCAACCAGGAGCAAGATTTACAAAGTAATGTGGGGCCATCTCAGCTTCAGAGCCAACATCTAGGGAAAGCTCAGGAGAATAGTCAAGAGCCAGAAGATCGCAGTGAAAATGGCCCAGCATCTCAGGAGACACCACAGCCTTCTCAGGTGAGGCCCAAAGATGGAGCTGGTACCAATAGGGCCATCACTTGCACCAGCAAGAAAACTGGCTCAGAAATGGTAAGCAGACATCAACAGACAAGCTTGGTTTGGGAGAGGAAGCCCCTTTCAGAAATTATTCACTCTGCAATTCAGCAACCCCAGGAAAGCCGAGAATCAAATAAAGGAGGGTCAAAGGGGAAGGTTGTTTTTTCAGAAGACAGCAAGTCAGGGAAGATCACGGTGCTTTACAGTGATCTACAGCCAGAAGCATCACCATCCCAACTTGGGAGTCGAGAGCAACAAAGGTGTCAAGTGCCAGAAGAACAGAAGGTATGGGATTCCACTATGCAGCGCAATGGCCAAGGCTCACCAGATGTCCCCAAACGTTCCCGATCATCACAAACAGATGCAGCTGGTGTCAAGAGGGACCACACTCGGGTCAGCCAACGAACTGGTGCTGAAATGAAATGCAAAGGTCAGCAGACAAGCAGTATGTGGGAAATGAAACCTCTTTCAGAAATTCTACACTCCGCAGGTCAAGAATCTCAGCAAAAGAGGGGCAAGGTCAAGGGAAGAGCAGGAAAGTTTGACAAGGATCGATCTGACGTTGGAAGTAAAGTGAACAGGGAGATGACGCTGTCATATTCGGAAGGAGACGAAATTGAACAAACGTACAGCATAATTTCCCTGGAAAGGGGAATCCTGTTAAACAGGAAAACCCGCAAAATACTCGTACACCGTGGTCAACAGACAGTGGAGGCCCTCCCTTCCACCACTTTTCAAATAACACTGGATAACTACAGAAGAATGGGATATCAAACTCTGGTAGCCAACGAACCAGAGATCACAGTGGAAGAAAGCAAAGAGGGAGGGAGCACGTCCAGGGGGCAGCAAACCATCAGTCAATGGGTCCACAGTGACACGCAAGATCAAAGTGCGTATGAAGACTCCATGGAGTCATATGAGACATTTGTAACTAGCAAGCATCCTAGCGATGAGATCCTGTTCAAAATAGAGTCGTCGCTGGTATTTGTGCCCGTGGATGAGGAGGACCTCCTGTTGATCTACGGCAACGAGGATTCTGAGAAGGAAGGGAGCTTCATCAACAACCAAACAGGAAAGGCGCTGGAATCGCGCTGCCTGCAGACAGAGGAGCTTTTCTTCCACAAGCCTGACCTGGAGGCAAAATCATTGGAAAGCTAAGTCAAACCACCACCCCCCACCACCACCCCCATCAGAAGGAGTACACTGGAAAGGAATTCCTCAACTGAATGGATTATCTGTCTGGTGGGTGAAGCCTGAGTACCAGTAAGACCAAGAAATGGGAGTCCACTCGAGGGATTGTTGACACACGAAATGGAATAATGTGCCCTGACAGATGTTGGTTAGGCAGATAAAAGGAGCACATCGTGAATGGGGTTAGGAAAGGCAGAATAAAATAAAATAAAAATAACCAAGGGAGTACCAGCAGTTCGCGTTTCATTTGGCTCACATCTCAGTGCATGATTTGGGTTGCCCTTCCTGAGGTTGTCCTTGCAGAAAGAGGAATATAACGTCAGCATGCCTCGCGGCCTGTGAGCATGGCGTGCTCACGTTGCGCTGCCCTGGCCCCCTCAATCGCAGGGCCAAGCTGGGTTGCTTGGTCAAACTTCATTCAGTAATGCCTTCCTAGACAGAGTCCAAAAAACACACCATATATATGTGCCCTGCATAATTGTTGTTGTTCAGTCGTTCAGTTGTGTCCGACTCTTCGTGAGCCCATGGACCAGAGCACGCCAGGCACGCCTATCCTTCACTGCCTCTCGCAGTTTGGCCAAACTCATGTTGGTAGCTTCAAGAACACTGTCCAACCATCTCATCCTCTGCCGTCCCCTTCTCCTTGTGCCCTCAATCTTTCCCAACATCAGGGTCTTTTCTAGGGAGTCTTCTCTTCTCATGAGGTGGCCAAAGTACTGGAGCCTCAACTTCAGGATCTGTCCTTCTAGTGAGCATTCAGGGCTGATTTCCTTCAGAATGGATAGGTTGGATCTTCTTGCAGTCCATGGGACTCTCAAGAGTCTCCTCCAGCACCATAATTCAAAAGCATCAATTCTTCGGCGATCAGCCTTCTTGATGGTCCAGCTCTCACTTCCATACATCACTACTGGGAAAACCATAGCTTTAACTATACGGACCTTTGTCGGCAAGGTGATGTCTTTGCTTTTTAAGATGCTGTCTAGGTTTGTCATTGCTTTTCTCCCAAGAAGCAGGCGTCTTCTAATTTCGTGTCTGCTGTCACCATCTGCAGTGATCATGGAACCCTGCATAATAATAATAATAATAATAATAATAATAATAATAATAATAATAATTTATTATTTATACCCCACCCATCTGGCTGAGTTTCCCCACCTACTCTGGGCGGCTCCCAATTGAATATTAAAAGCACAATACAGCATTAAACATTAAAAACTTCCCTAAACAGGGCTGCCTTCAGGTGTCTTTTAAAAGTAGGATAGTTGCTTATTTTCTTGACATTTGATGGGAGGGCGTTCCACAGGGCGGGAGCCACCACCGAGAAGGCCCTCTGCCTGGTTCTCTGTAACCTCACTTCTCGCAGTGAGGGAACCGCCAGAAGACCCTCGGTGCTGGACTTGAGTGTCCGGCCTGAGCAATGGGGGTGGAAACGCAGCCTAGGACCTTCGTACTTATGGGACCGCCTCTCCAGGTATGTCCTGCAGAGGACCCTAAGGTCCATGAATAATAATAGCTTAAATGTCCCGGGCCCTAAAGAAGCCAGACTATCCTCCACTACGGCCAGGGCCTTTTCAGTGATGGCTCCGACCTGGTGAAATGCTCTGTCCCATGAGACTAGGGCCCTGCAGGACTTGATCTCCTTCCGCAGGGGCTTCCGGTCGGCGATGCCGGAGGAGAAGGTCGGGGGGACATGTCGCTCCTGACATTCCCCCGTCCGACTGGGAAAAAGGGACATCGCGCCAGCGCCGCGATCCCTAAAACCCCCGGGAAGGGCGTCCCGGGGTCCACAGGACCTGCATAGGCTCGGACGCCAGACCTGCTCCTCGGGAGACCGAAGCAAGGGCTCCCGAGTGTGAGCGGGCGGCGGAGCCACAGGGTCCGCTAACTCCCCGTCGGGCGAAGCTGCGAGACCGACTCCTCGGAGCACGCTGATTTCTCCAAGACCTGCAATTGGAATCGTGAGTAAAATGCAGCAAAAAGGGAATTTGGACTAAATTAGGACTGGATTGGAATGAAAACACGGAGGTCCGTTCCTTTCCATTGATACAGTGAAACAGGGAATAGCTACAGCTACACTGAAAAGGATTGAATTGACTCTTTTGTTATGCGGCTTTAAATTAACCCTTGAGCCTCCCCTGGTCCTGGGGGAAGCAGAAGGAACTGTGATAGAACTGTGGATTATTCTAAGTTGAAAAGCTGTGAATTTCATAAGAGGAAAAGTTGGGAAAAGTTTTTTAGAAGTTTTTAAAAATATAAGAACTGTGATCAAAGAAAATGGCGAAGAAACCGGATATTACTTGGCAAACTGTGCTGGAGAAGATGCAGGAATACATTGCGGAACTGAGAGAGAGGAATGCTATGGGAAAGTCTGTGGACGAGATAAGGCAAAACCCAAACACCGTGCCGGCTGGAACAGATGTACAAAAAATCAAGGAACTAACAGGATCCGTCAAGGCTGGACAACGTAAGACTATATTGGCAAACATCAGCTGCAGGAAGAGACTTTACAACCGAAAGAGAAAATGTGCTGTCACTTTAAGAAGTAAGAGAAGAATCATAAGAATCACAAGGAAAAACAGCACTCAGACACTGACCGACAAGCAGAGGAAGGGAAGCCGAGACGAACTGAGTATGAATTGGGAAGGCTGGTTACGGTTTTTGGAAAAAGCCTTGCTGGAGGATACAATGCAGGACTCCCTCTGGTTCTGGGTTTCACAACCAGCAGGTATAGGATAAGAACTGTTAAAGTTACGGCCTGATTTGTGGACTTATGGTTTTAGATCTATGGACACGCCAGGGATTCTAAAAAAAATTATGATAAGTATGATAATGTAATTAATATTGCAAATAATAGTTGCGCACCCGGGGACCGGGGGAGGCAAGAGGGATGTAGATGAAGAAATATAAGTGATTTAATGGATTTAAGAAATGATAAGTTGGAAGATTGAAGTTTGATATTAGGAAAATAATTATTGGATTATGAATTTAGGAACCTGTTAAAAAAAAATGGATATATGTAATTAGTTGGAAAACAATGGAGTGGACGAGAGGAAGCATGACAATGATTGTAACAAAAGTGAGCTGGCCTGAAACGGGGCCAGACAAATATTGTAAAAACAATAAAAATTATTTGAAAAAAAAAAAAAAAAAAAAAAAATGATCTCCTTCCGCAGGGCCTGTAAGACAGAGCTATTCCACCTGGCCTTCAATTTGAATTAGCCTGATGCTCTATTCCCTTTCCTCTTTTATGAAGAAACCCTTTCTGGGACCCTACATTTAAATTCTTCCCTGGTCTCCTTGCTGGCTCTAGTAGGACCAACTTGGCCAGTTAGCCCTGGTGATCATTTGATATCTACTAACTGGGGTTTGTTTTTGTTTTTTTCTTCTTGAAATGATCCCTGAATTTTTGAATTTTATTGATATTGATACTGCATTTTATGTTGTATTTTATGCTGTTTTATGCTGTTTTTAAGTCGCATTTTAATCAATGTTTTATATTTGCTGTTAGCCACCCTGAGCGCGGTTTTTAAACCGGGAAGGGCGGGGTATAAATAAAAATTTATTATTATTATTATTAATTATTCAGGTATACTGGGCCAAGGCCATTTAGGGCTTTAAAGGTCAGCACCAACACTTTGAATTGTGCTCGGAAACGTACTGGGAAACGTACCATCTAGAGGCATCATCAGAGTTCAAGGATACATCCCAGTGAGACATAAACACTCCAGGATGGTGCAAAGGAAGGGCGGTGAGGGGGGAGGCCTGGGGAGAGTTTCAGGGGCCACACGCAAAGGCCTGGAGGGGCACATTTATCCACCAGTGAGGTCATAAGAGGTGCCACTCCTTAAGGCCTCAGTGGACTCAGGAGGGGAGTTCAAATTGGACTCAGCTCAACTAAGGCTTGAATGGAAACTCAAATCTTCACCTCCAAACAGATGCAGATGCTGCTGCAGTTGAAACGGAAACCTCAACTTGAGCAGGTGCTGATGCTGCAGCCCCTCTCCCTTAATAATTCCATCAGGACTATTGATCAAATGGATATATAGAGGTATGCTTTCTCTGATGCAAGAGATTGCTGAGTGTTGACCCCGCCTCCCCATCCCATTCAGAAGTCATTATTAAACCTGATGGATTTTAGGGGGCTTAGATTTTCTTCTGGTTGAGGGCTTAAAATAATTTAGCCAATTGTGGGGTGGGAGGGTGGTCTGGCATGAAGATCTAGAGGGGTTGTGCTTGTTAAAAACAATACTTAAAAGACCTTAAGACACATTTAGAGCCAGCAACTAAAATACTATTGTTATTATTATTTCTGAAGTTAGTTGCTTTGTCTTGCCCAGGACAACAATGTCTGCTCCTTAGTTTCCAGTGGGCTGTCTGAACTCTTCCCCTAGCATAGAAAAAGCCCACACATTAGGTAAGTTAAAAATGGTTTACTTACAAACTCTCCAAAGGTTAGAATCTAGATTCATGTGCTTTTCCATACAGCATTCAGAAAAAGTTTCCCAGGCGGTGAAACTGGGCTTAGTTACAAAGTGGTGAGAGTTCCTAAGTTATTGCTTTAAGAACTCAAGAGTGGTTTGTGAGAGCCATGTGGTCTGAGCTAGAGCAACCAGCTCAAACCCCTTTGCCCAATGAACTTCTCAGGTACACTAGAGACTTGATTGCCTATTCCCTTGCTAAGGCCTATAGCCTTGCTAAGCCTGGCAGGACAGCTTACTCTGTGGTATTAACCCCTTCATGCATAAATTAGACGGAAGCATGTTGCTTATAATAATAATAATAATTTATTATTTTTACCCCGCCCATCGGGCCGAGTTTCCTCAGCCACTCTGGGCGGTTTCCAGTCAAATGTTAAAACAATACAGCATTAAATATTAAAAACTTCCCTAAACATGAGGCTGGTTATCCCACACATTGGATGTCCAAGAGTTCTAGGGTTATGAGGAGCGATAAAAGCTTTTCTCTGTCCACTTTCTCCAGGCCAGGCATCATTTTATAAACTTATTTCATGTTGCTTGCCTTTTCTCTAAACGAAAAGGTCCCAAACAGTGTGGATGCTCTGTCACATAGCTGTGGCCCCCTCCCTTCTTCCTCTGGAAAAGGAAAGGGAGAAAGCAACAATTTGGGAGCCTGCAGTTGAAGAGGGGGGGGTCAAAACTAAAAGATTATGTAAATCCATGGAAGGAAAGGAGTGGGGGGGGGAGCAGGGGAGGACCCTGACATCTGGAGATTTCTTTCATTACAACGAAGCAATCTGTGCAAGGCCAAATCCTTCAACTTGCTTCCAAAACCCGGCTTAGCTTTCCATTCTCATAAAACTGGAGATGGGCCATTTTGTTGATGGGTAATTCAGCGAGTAGCAGAACAAAGCTCCCTCTGCCAACCCACAAATTCCAAATATGTTTGGATTTCTCTTCCCTCCCCTCCCACCCTTTTTTTAAGAGGAGGTTCAAAATGAAATTCCCCCTCTTCTTCTTTTTCAATCAAGAAAGACAAAAGCCTTTTGCTGAATGTAGCAAACCTGTTTTCTCACGCTATGAAACGCTGGATTTTCCCCTCCGAGCATCATATGCCAGCCAATGCCATGCTTTCCGCAGTCTACTCCATCCTCCAGACAGCAGATGCTTTGCCACACAAGCTGACCTCGGCATGGATGATCAGGCTCTGTAATAAAGATGCACCGTGCAATCAGGAGGACGTCACAGTTATGGAGCAAATGTACTCAGGCGCAGCCTGGACAACGCAGAGGTAGAAGCCACAGAGATAAATGTATTATTAAAAGAGGAGCGATCTCTGCCTCTTACAAGATGAACACATTTCTTTCTTGCTTCCTTTCTTTTTAAGGTTTTTTTTTTTTTTACTATCTTCTTCTTTGGTGATCCATAGAATCATAGAATCATAGAATCATAGAGTTGGAAGAGACCACAAGGGCCATCCAGTCCAACCCCCTGCCAAGCAGGAAACACCATCAAAGCATTCCTGACAGGTGGCTGTCAAGCCTCTGCTTAAAGACCTCCAAAGAAGGAGACTCCACCACACTCCTTGGCAGCAAATTCCACTGTCGAACAGCTCTTACTGTCAAGAAGTTCTTTCTAATGTTTAGATAGAATCTTCTTTCTTGTAGTTTGAATCCATTGCTCCGTGTCTGCTTCTCTGGAGCAGCAGAAAACAACCTTTCTCCCTCCTCTATATGACATCCTTTTATATATTTGAACATGGCTATCATATCACCCCTTAACCTTCTCTTCTCCAGGCTAAACATACCCAGCTCCCTAAGCCGTTCCTCATAAGGCATCTTTTCCAGGCCTTTGACCATTTTGGTTGCCCTCCTCTGGACACGTTCCAGCTTGTCAGTATCCTTCTTGAACTGTGGTGCCCAGAACTGGACACAGTATTCCAGGTGAGATCTGACCAGAGCGGAATACAGTGGTACTATTACTTCCCTTGATCTAGATGCTATACTCCTATTGATGCAGCCCAGAATTGCATGCTTTTTTAGCTGCTGCATCACACTGTTGACTCATGTCAAGTTTGTGGTCTACCAAGACTCCTAGATCCTTTTCACATGTACTGCTCTCAAGCCAGGTGTCACCCATCCTGTATTTGTGCCTTTCATTTTTTTTGCCCAAGTGTAGTACTTTACATTTCTCCCTGTTAAAATTCATCCTGTTTGCCTTGGCCCAGTTCTCTAATCTGTTAAGGTCATTTTGAAGTGTGATCCTGTCCTCTGGGGTATTAGCCACCCCTCCCAATTTGGTGTCATCTGCAAACTTGATCAGGATGCCCTCAAGCCCATCATCCAAGTCATCCCTCGTAGCCGAGTAAGATTGTCCTCCGTAAACACGGTTTTAACAATGAAAAAGAAGAGGAGGAGGAGGAGGAGGAGAAGTTTGGCTTTGATATCCCGCTTTATCACTACCCGAAGGAGTCTCAAAGCAGCTAACATTCTCCTTTCCCTTCCTGCCCCACAACAAACCCTCTGTGAGGTGAGTGGGACTGAGAGACTTCAGAGAAGTGTTACTAGCCCAAGGTCACCCAGCAGCTGCATGTGGAGGAGAGGGGAAGCGAACCCGGTTCCCCAGATTACAAGTCTACTGCTCTTAACCACTACACCACACAGTCTGTAAGTGACTGTGGAGGCCAATTTTGGATCCACACGTCCTTCCACAGTGGGGACATAGGTTTCCGGGCAGGAGTTGATCACGGTGTGGATTTGCCAAGCATGCCTTCCTCATAGCATGTTTCGCCCTTGCATCCTGAGTTTGAGTGTCTTCAAAGCCCATGACACCTTTGGTAAAGGCTGTTCTCCAATTGGAGTTCTTGCAGGCAAGTGTTTCCCAATTGTTGGTGTTTATACTACATTTTTAAAGATTTGCCTTGAGAGAGTCTTTAAACCTCTTTTGTTGACCACCAGCATTATGCTTTCCACTTTTAAGTTCAGAATAGAGCAGTTGCTCTGGAAGACGATAATCAGACATCCGCACAACATGACCAGGCCAACGAAGTTGATGTTGAAGAATTATTGCTTCAACAAGGGTGATCGTTGCTTCTTCCAGTATTCTGATATTAGTTAAAGGTAGATAGCCGTGTTGGTCTGTCATAGTCAAAGCAAAATAAAATAAAAAAATAATTCCTTCCAGTAGCACCTTAGAGACCAACTAAGTTTGTTCTTGGTATGAGCTTTCGTGTGCATGCACACTTCTTCAGATACCTGAAGAAGTATCTGAAGAAGTGTGCATGCACACGAAAGCTCATACCAAGAACAAACTTAGTTGGTCTCTAAGGTGCTACTGGAAGGAATTTTTTTTTATTTTACTTTGCTTTTATTCTGGTATTAGTTAACCTGTCTTCCCAAGTGAGCTGTAAAAATTTTCGTAGACCCCGTTGATGGAATCTTTCGAGGAGTTGGAGATGGCATTTATAAGTGGTTCATGTTTCACAAGCATACAGTAAGGTTCAAAACTCACAGGGCCAATGCTGGTGGAATAGGGTGCAGGGATGTCCAAAGTCTGTTTCGGGGGCCTAATCCGGCCCTCCAGTCAGTTTAATCTGGCCCCTGTGGCAGTTTAGTTCTTAGGGTAAAATCCTTTTAAAAAAAAGCTCAACCTAAGATTTCAATCCTAAGAACTAAACTTTGGTTGGCCCTTTGGTCGGCCCTCACAGCCCTCCACTTCATCAAATCCGGCCCTCTTTGAAAAAAGTTTGGACACCGCTGGGGGGATTGCCCACAATGGCAGCCCAAATGATCAAAGGGATGGAACAACTCCCCAATGAAGAAAGGTTGCCACATTTTATGTTTAGTTGGAATCTCCTTTCTTGTAACTTGAAGCCATTGGTTCAGGTCCCAGCTTCTGGAGCAGCAGAAAACAAGCTTCCATGTGACAGTCCTTGAGATA
Source organism: Darevskia armeniaca (assembly GCA_034641395.1). Taxonomy (NCBI): domain Eukaryota; kingdom Metazoa; phylum Chordata; class Lepidosauria; order Squamata; family Lacertidae; genus Darevskia; species Darevskia armeniaca. The sequence goes on along the minus strand of JAWWNF010000458.1, from coordinate 78,407 downwards.
TTTAAAGAGAGCTACCATATGTGCTCCCCGTCTCCTCTTTACCAAGCTATACATACCCAACTCCCTCGACTATTCCTCATAAGGCTTGATTATTTCTAGGATGAGTAAATGCTTTTTAAAAGCTTACTTTAAAAAAAAAAGCTAAAGCTTTGCTCATAATTCTACCTCTTCCTTCCTTGGAAATGTTTAACAAAAGTTTGGTGGGCAGAGATCTTTTGTTTTATCACCCTCTCATTATTACCGTGTTTCCCCAATTTTAAGACACCGTCTTATATATTTTTTTCCCTCAAGAAAACGCACTATGGCTTATTTTGAGGGGATGTCTTATTTTTATTACGTAAGCCCAGCCCCACCTTTTCCTTGGCGCCTTCCAGAACTGCGCCTATCACTATGGCTTATTTTTGGGGTACGGCTTATATTTCGCAAATGCGAAAAAATCCAGCTATGACTTATTTTATGACTACGTCTTAAAATAGGGGAAACAGGGTAGGAAGGACAAAATGACTCTGAGGATCAAATGGTGGCATGCACTCTCATTTCCACAATGAAAAGACGCCCTTGTTATCTTCTGCTTGATCAGAGAGCGTCATGTGGGGAACAGAGGGGGTATCAATCCCTATCCTGGAGAAAAAACGGCTTCAGCTGATTCCCACACAGAGACATTTCAAAGACTTAAGACTTGAGCCTTAACTGATGTCTTATGTCAGTCCTGAACCTCTGACATTCTCTCAAAAGCTACTTTGTAAAAGATACAGCACAGAGATGAAAGCTTAGAAGAAATTATCGCACAGAATTTGGAAGCACCATAATGACGAGAGGGGAGAGGTGGTGGGGGTGGCTAGAGAGGCCTTTGAGGGTGCCCCCTCTGTTGAAGGTTGGGTGATCGCTGGGACATAGCCAAAGAGTGCTCAACATTGACTGAGAAATTGGATGCGCTCGAAGACACATTGTGAGAGTGGGTATGTAGGCACACAAGAAGAGCCTGCTGGATCAGACCGATGGCCCGTCTAGTCCAGCATTCCAACTCATCAATTTTGCAGATGACCCCACGCTGGGAGGGGTAGCCAATGCCACCAAAGACAAAATCAGGATCTAGATCTAGTAAAGGGTTGGGATTTAATCAAGACTCCTGAACCCCTGGATCCAGCAAGGATCAAAATATAAGTCAGGCTAGCTTCCTCAGGAGATCGCCTGAGAGATGGGCCATTGAAGGAGAACAAAGGGGAGGTAATGGGCCATTAACAAAGCAAAGACTCTGTGCCAGAGGACTCTGTGCAGCTGGAGATGATGTGGGCTGGAGGAAAATGGTGGCAGGCAGTAAGCCTCAGCAAGCTGGAGTTTTAAAATAACATGTTTGTTTTCTGCTATAATAATAATAATAATAATTATTATTATTATTATTATTATTATTATTTATTTGTACCCCGCCCATCTGGCTGGGTCTCCCCAGCCACTCTGGGCGGCTTCCAACAAAAATAAAAAATACATTAAAATGTAACATATTAAAAGCTTCCTTAAACAGGGCTGCCTTCAGATGTCTTCTGAATGTCAAGTAGTTGTTTATCTCTTTGACATCTGCAGGGAGGATCCAAGGCTGCAGCTATGGGAGAAGCAAGAACCTCTTGGCAATGTTGTAAGCCCCTCCATTGTAGGCTCAGGTTGTATATATGTGTAAATAAACTATATATCATAGGGACGCCACAGTCTCTGTTGTGCCTCATTTCCAAAGGAAAGACAAACTCTGGCTAAATGCCTGGAGCCCTGGAATCTTGCACCACTCAGAGATTTGGATAACATGCCCCCACTGGGAATGATGGACACCCCACGAAGCTGAATCTTAGAAGGTTCCAGACAGAAAAAAAGACAGTCCTTCTTCATGCTTCACATAGTGAAACTATGGAACTCGCTTTAACAGGAGGCAGTGATGACCACCAAGCTAGATGGCTTTAAAAGAGGGTTGGACAAATTCCTGCAGAAGGCTATTGATGGCTACTAGCCAGGATGGCTTTGCTCTGTCTTGCTTCCAAATATCAGGTGCTGGAAAACACACGAGGGGAAAGGGCTGCTGTGCTTGAATCCGGTTTGCAAGTTTTCCATTTTGGGCTTCTGGCTGGTCCCTGTGAGAACAAGATGCTGGACTAAATGGACCTCCGGCCTGATCCAGCAGGCTCTTCTTTGGTTGCATGAGGGAGACTGGTCCACATGACAATAAGTGAGCTGGTGCTCCCCATAGGAGTGAATGGCTACCAGTCCTGGATAATGGGAGAAGTGAGGGCAGGCATGCTTGGGACTTACAGTCTGAGATGACAGAGGATTAAAAGAGTGACTTTTCATCATTGCCTTCTGCAATAAGAGACATCAGTCATGAAGAGAAATGAAGTCTGTGGCCACAGTGGTTTGTGTCATCCATATGATCACAAATCAAGGTTCCACGCAGATCCAAGAAGCTTGATTTCAGGAGAGTGATTTTGAAATATTAGGGCTTCTGGGAAGCGAAATGCATTTGTCACCCTGAAGGAGAAGAGAGATTAATCTCTTGGGGAAGAAAGAGAAGGCAAAGCCATGGGAGCATGATCAACGCCTAGGCAGCCAGTTCTGACAACACTCAAATTCTGGCTGCATGCACACCATACATTTAAAGCACCCTTCATTCCCAAAATGAAACCCGTGAAGCATAGTTTACCCACCACAGTGCTACAATTCCCAGCACCCTTCACAAACTACAGTCCTCAGGATTCTTGGATGAGGGAAACGCTCTAAATTTATGTTGGGTTCTAGACTTTCTTCACTGGTGGTGGACTGTTATGCAGCTAGGAATGGGTTCTTAAACCACAGTTGTGGGTTAGAAGGCAGCTGGGAAGTCCTCTAGCCCCAAACTCTTTCTCAATGCATGGATCTGGGCAACCACAGCACCCCTATCTAGCCCCAGGCCAGGGGCAGCCAACCTCCTCCCAAGCGAGTGTGTTCCACTCTTCCTCTCCCCATTAGGATGTTCCTCCTAATGCATAGCCAATCACTGAAGCCATTTCTGGGAATGCAACTGGGGACATTGTCTACCCTAAGGATCTCTTGTGGGACAATGAAACAGAAGCGGGCATCCCCCAGATCCCCCAGGTCCTTTTCACACGTACTGCTAGTGAGCTAGCTGTCTCTCATCTTATATTTGTGCAGCTGGTTCTTTCTGCCAAGTGCAGAACCTTACATTTGTCCCTATTGGACTCAGCTGGACTTGGGAGCCAACTCCTAGGGGCAGTGGGGGCTTTGGCCCCCCAATAAAGTATTTGAGAGAGGTGTCCCCCCAAAAGTTGATGGGCATTGCCATTCAAATGGTGTGTGTGCACCGCATCATGTGATCGATTATGCAGGGCAGGGCTTACCTGGGCCCCCCAATATTTTATTCAAGTTAGTAATAATAATAATAATTTATTATTTGTACCCCGCCCAACTGGCTGGGTCCCCCCAGCCACTCTGGGCGGCCTCCAACAGATATTAAAATACATTAAAATATCACAGGTTAAAAACTTCCCTAAACAGTGCTGCCTTCAGGTATTTTCTGAATGTCAGATAGTTGCTTATCTCTTTGACCTCTGCTGGGAGGGCGTTCCACAGGGTGGGTGCCACTACCGAAAAGGCCCTCTGCCTGGTTCCCTGTAGCTTTGCTTCTCGCAGTGAGGGAACCACCAGTAGGCCCTCGGCGCTGGATCTCAGTGTCCGGACTGAATAATAGAAGTGGAGACGCTCCTTCAGGTATACAGGACCGAGGCTGTTTAGGGCTTTAAAGGTCAGCACGGAAATGTACTCGGAAATGTACTGAAGGCAATGTAGCTCTCTCAGGTCCGGTGTTATGTGGTCCCGGCGGCCGCTCCCAGTCACCAGACTAGCTGCCGCGTTCTGGATTAATTGCAGTTTCCGAGTCACCTTCAAAGGTAGCCCCACGTAGAGCGCATTGCAGTAGTCCAAGCGGGAGATAACCAGAGCATGCACCACTCTGGCGAGACAGTCTGCGGGCAGGGAGGGTCTCAGCCTGCGTACCAGATGGAGCTGGTAGACAGCCGCCCTGGACACAGAATTAACCTGTGCCTTCATGGACAGCTGTGAGTCCAAAATGACTCCCAGGCTGCACACCTGGTCCTTCAGGGGCACAATTACCCATTCAGGACCAGGGAGTCCCCCACACCCGCCTGCCTCCTGTCCCCCAAAAACAGTACTTCCTGCAGATCAAATCAGTAGCACCCCTGCAGCTGGACTTGCAAGTTAGCCTGCTTATGACCAGGCTGCACTGTGGCTGCCATAGAACTCTTTTTCACTCAATTCTCCTCCACGCAGCGTTTTGGCTCTCTCCTCCCGTATCTTGGATCCAAGGAGCGTGGCAGTGATCAAACGCCTGATTACGCATATGAATAGCATTTCAAGGAAGTGTGGTGGAATTAAAATTCAGAGAGAGGTGAAGCCTTATTGCAGATCTCGCATTCATATTCAAGCTATGCTAATTCTCCACTGTTTTGGGGAGGCTGGATTCAGTCAGGAAGGCACTTGAGAACAAAAGAGCAAAGAAATACACAAAGCAGAAACATTTGGCGGAAAATAAAAGACAAAACACTGGGTGTTTCTCCTACAGCCTTGCTCCAGTTTTCAAATATTGTCCTCTGATAAGTAGTTATGAAAGATTCACAGATATTAATCAGGAGAGAGTTTCAGCGATGCGTCGGCAAACCGGGGCTGATAGGCAGAGAAAGGAATAAAATTACGACATTGCGTTTTGCTTCTCAGGCTCAGAGGAAAGCAGGAGAAAAAGGCAAAACTAAGTCTCTCAGTGGATCCGCACTGAATCATGAAAGATGCAGTCTTCAGGCATCTCTGCTGGCCTGGCCAACTTGGTTCAGGTTTGGGGTGCTTAGCCTAGGACATTTCCCAGTAGTGATGTACGGAAGTGAGAGCTGGACCATAAAGAAGACTGATCGCCGAAGAATTGATGCTTTTGAATTCTGGTGCTGGAGGAGACTCTGGAGAGCCCCATGGACTGCAAGAAGATCAAACCTATCCATTCTGAAGGAAATCAGCCCTGAGTGCTCATTGGAAGAAGGACAGATCCTGAAGCAGAGGCTCCAATACTTTGGCCACCTCATGAGAAGAGAAGACATCCTGGAAAAGACCCTGATGTTGGGAAAGATGGAGGGCACAAGGAGAAGGGGACAACAGAGGACGAGATGGTTGGACAGTGTTCTTGAAGCTACTAACATGAGTTTGGCCAAACTGCGGGAGGCAGTGGAAGACAGGAGTGCCTGGCGTGCTCTGGTCCAGGGGGTCACGAAGAGCCAGACATGACTGAACGACTAAACAACAACAACAACAACAACAATAAGCCTAGGACTGGACTGAATTCAGACAGAAGGTTTTGAGATTATGCAGGGAGGAAGGGGAATCTCTCTGCATAAGTCAGATTCCCCCAACATGCAACACTGTGCACTACCTGGAACTTCTGCGCGCCACATGGCCTGTCCTGACCCCCCCTCCCCCAACCCTATCCTGCTGCCTCCCATGCAGTGGGGGTTGCTAACCTGTCACCACTGTGAAAGTCAGATTCAGCTCTGCCAGCCTGGCTTGTTTCTGCAGGTGGAATGCCTCTGTATGTGGAATGCCTTTCGCCTCGGGCAGCAAAATGTCTTGTACCACCAGCCCAGGGGGGTCGGGTCAATTGCTGCAATTCGGCTCCCTGCATTCAGTGAAGATGGTTCTTGGAATCGAGAGAGGGGCTCAGACCTTCTATTACATTCTTTACGAGCCCATGCGGACTCCTAGTTATGAGCTAATATGGAACAGAAGGCGCCGGGGCGGATGTGGAATCCCAATGAGAATTATAATGATCATTATGCATTTTATGTTCGCGTTACCAAATAAAAATCAGTTTAAGTATGAAAACACACCAAGAAGTTCTTCTGATCTCATGCAGCAAGCAGTTCTTGGGGAGATATGGACTCTCTCTCTCTCTCTCTCTCTCTCTCTCTCGTCAGCAGAGAACTGGAAATTGCTTTTTCTTTAACTGAATGGCCACTTTGGGAACAATAACTGCCAGAGCCTCAAATGGAAAAAGCTGATACAAGTTCTTTAAACTAGTTAGTGCCAAAATAGCTCCTACTTTTTCGAGAGTTCACAGAGGAGGAGGGGAGGAGAAAGGGGGCAGCCTGCGTCTCTCAGGAGTTTTGAAGCTGGTGTTCTCCAGGTGCTCTTAGTATTATTTGTTTACTATTATATACCGCTTTTCAGGCAAACCTCACAAAGCAGTAAGATCATAATAAGCAAGTCTCCATTTTGTAAAAAAAGATGCTGGTTGCTGGGAAACACAAATTTTACAGAGGTACCATTGGAACTGTTCTCTGTAATTCTATTACTGCTTAGTATGGAAGCTGTACGCCGGCTCCTTTGTGTGGGATGTATAACACTGGTGCAGTCAATCACAACATTCCTAGAGTGTACACAAAAGGGGTCTTGGTCCTCCAGGTAGAGTTTCCTGTGCCAAGACTGAAATCATTTCCTTTGTGTGACCAGAAGTGGGAGTGGCCTCACCTGCAGTTACTGAAAGTCACAGGTGAAGCAGCCATTCTCTCTCTTCCCACCAGGACTTCGAAGATGCAACATCTCAAGAGAAGATGCTCTCTTGGCTTCCAGCCAAGAGAAGCCACATGGAGCCTTCTCCCTTAGGAGAGTCTCCACATGTACATACATTTAATCTAAGCTAGCCTGCCTTCTGAGATTTGTATATTCTTGGATGTCTGTGAGTACAACCTTTATACTTTTATAAGCTTATGTGTCGTGTATTTTCTGTTAAGAGGGAACCAGGGGATATATGCCAGGAATCTGCCTTGTTTTAGAAGTTCATAGGAACTTAAACGCCATGTTTCACTGCGCTTTATTGGGGATGAGAAACTCTGCTAGTTTGGAGCTTGTTAGCACAAGCTGGGATAGGAAATATTAATCAATATTCCCTCATCCACATTCCTACTCATCCCACAAAGGGTTAATGGGACCCAGAGCTGTGTATTTTGTGTATTTTTAAAGGATTGCTTTGGATTGTGATTTTTGGCTGAGTAGAATTTTTCTGTTTGTACTTCCTGGTAAGCACATGGTCTTTTGTTATCCATTGTGCTGTGAAAAGGGGGATTAGCGACCCCTCCCCTCCCTCAGAGCTCACAGACCTCAGAGGCAGTGAAGATTAGTTTGCATTTTGAGATTTTTGAGTTTTGATTTTTAGCCATTTTTGGGAATTTTAAAATTTTGAAATTTTGAAAATTTTTAAATTTTTGAGGATTAAGATGGCAAGCTCAGGATTTGATAGTGAAGCAAGATCAAACTTTATGCTGCTGAATGATAGTAATTTTGTGCAATGGAAGCAGCGCCTTTTAGTGCATCTTGGTGCAAAGCGAGCTCTTAAAGCTGTGAAAGATCCCAAACCTGATTCAGCTGATTTAACCAAGACAGCAGATTGGGAAAGGCAAAATGCAGAAGCTAAGCACATAATTTTGAGCAGTTTGAAAGATGAGCATTTATCTCTGATTGACTATGAAAGTGATGCATCTCAAATTCTAAAGGATATTGAGAGGGTTTATGCACAATCATCAGAGAACTCTTATAGACATTTATTGGATAAACTGCTGAAGTTGAAGATGAATTCTAGAGAAGAATTCACAAGGCATTTTAAGGACTTTAATGAAATTGTTCAAAGGATTGCCCTAACTCCCAGAGCTTTTGATGATGCAACCAAAGTGACTTTTATGCTGGCATCATTAGGAAAAGAATTTACTTCATTTAAGAGTATAATGGATCACACCAGAGATTTGACTTTTAACGAACTAGCAAATCACTTAAGAGAGGAATGCAGAGATTACCTTGATTCTCCACAAAGGAATCCAAGGAAAATGGACACAAGTTATGTTTCTAAACAATTTCCCAAGTCTAAGGAAGTGTCCAAAGATATAATATGCAATAACTGCAATTTAAAAGGGCACATAGCAAGGAATTGCAAGAAGCCCAAGAATAAGTCCCGCCCCTTTCAACCAAAAGGTGAAGAGAAGGGGGGTCACGAGTGTACATTTCTACTGCAAGAAAAGAGTTTAAATGTGCAAAGAAATGAAAGGAAAAGTAACCAATTTATTTTAGATTCGGGAGCGACAAGCCATTTTGCGCATAAAAGAGAATATTTCAGAGAAATTAATGATAGTGAATGGACTGAAATCCAGATTGCTGATGGAAATGTTCTAAAATCACAAGGTACAGGTTCAATGCGTTTGAAATTCAAGGTCAACAATGAATCTCTTGAAACAACTGTGCCTAATGTTCAATATGTCCCAGAATTGAATTGTAACTTGCTTAGTGTGTCTGCTTTAGACAAGAAAGGTTTCAAGGTTACATTTGAAAATGGAGAATGCAATGTAACGATAAATGGTGTGGTTTACGCTCAAGGGAAATTAATCAATGGTGTATATGAGATTAATGTTTCAGAAATCCAGTCAGCGCAAGTGGCCCAATCCAAGCGGAAAGAAGAGGCAGATCTGGAGCTCTGGCATCGAAGACTGGGTCACAGGGATATCAGAGTCATCCAGGAACTGCAGAATGGAGATCTTGTGAGAGGTCTACAGGTAAACAAAAGTAACACACCCACACCAAAATGTGTAACTTGTGTAAGTGAAAAAGGAGTCAAACCTTCTTTCCCACGTTGTGCAGAAAAGAGAAGCACAAAAGTTCTGGACATTGTGTACACTGACCTAGCTGGACCTATGAATATACCTTCCTTAGGAGGAAATAAGTATATTCTTATATTTTTGGATGATTATTCAAGGTTTTGTGTGGGATACCTTCTCAAAGAGAAGAGTGAAACAGTGGAATTGTTCAAGCAATACGTAAGCATGGTCAAGAACAAATTCCAGCGAGCACCCACCACCCTAATGTCCGATAATGGTGGGGAGTTTTGCTCACGTGAAATGGAAGCCTTCATGGCTCAGGAAGGCATAGCACATGTGACCACAGTAAGCTACACACCTCAACAGAACTCTATTGCTGAGAGGAAATTTAGGTCCATCCTAGAGATGACAAGGTGTATGCTAAAAGGATCCAACTTGTCGAAGAAACTTTGGGGCGAGGCAGCAAATACTGCGATTTATATACAGACTAGGCTGCCCACAAAAGGCACAGAGCGCACGCCATTTGAACTTTGGCATGGAAGAGCCCCAAATTTGTCACACATACGTGTATTTGGAAGTTTGTGCTATTACCACGTGCCCAAGGAGCACAGACACAAACTTGACTCCAGAGCAAAGCCTGGTATCCTAGTTGGATATGCTTCTGGAGGAAAAGGCTACAGAGTTGTGGACTTACAAACAGGGAAAACAAGTTCACATCACGTGATTCATTTTGAGGAGTATGAAAAGGCTGACACAAGGAACACAGCAATTGACTGTTCAAATGAGCCACCAACAGAGGAGTTTGTAAGTTTTCCTTTTGAAGCCATACCAGAAACTAATCCACCTCCTAGTATTGTACCTCCTAGTGTTGTAGCACCCCCTACAGATGACACCCCAGAAGACGCGGAGGACCAGATGTCAGAAGGCTCCAGAGACGAAGAGGACCCGTACGAGGGGATGCCGCCATTGGAAGGAGATGAGGAAGCTGATGCGGTTCAACAAGAGCCAGAGGTCAGACGTTCCTCCAGGTCCAACAAAAGCGTTCCACCAGTACGACTGTCCTACTTTGCAGGGCCGGCGCCACCACAGGAACCTTCCACGTGGGAAGCGATTCAACGGTTGCCAGCTGCTGAGGCCAGTCTCTGGAAGCAAGCCGCGCAGGAAGAGATGGATGCACTGCATCGCAACAAGACCTGGACCCTGACAGAGCTACCTCCTGGTAAGAAGGCAATTGGGTCCAAGTGGTTGTTCAAGCTTAAGAAGGGGTCAGAAGGGGAGGTGCAACGCTACAAAGCTAGGCTTGTAGCACAAGGATTTTCACAACAGTATGGCGAAGATTATGATCAAGTATTTGCGCCTACAGTGCGACATAGCAGTATTAGATTACTTCTAAGTATTGCAGCCTCTAAAGGGATGAAAGTCCATCATGTCGACATAGCAACAGCTTTTCTTCATGGGACAATTTCTGAAGAGATTTATATGAAGCAGCCCAAAGGCTTTATCAAGCAAAATGAGGCACATCTTGTATGTAAACTTCAGAAGGGAATCTATGGTTTGAAACAAGCTGCAAGAGCATGGAACCAGAAATTACATGAAATGCTGGTTCAGCTTGGGTACAAGCAGTCAACAGCTGACAAGTGCCTGTACACTAAGAACAGAAATGGACAATTCTCTTACATTCTGGCTTTTGTCGATGATTTATTAATATCAACGTCCAATGACAGAGACTATAAAGACATAGTCAGACATCTCAACAAAGAGGTGGAAGTAAAGGAATTGGGACTTGTCCAGTATTACTTGGGAATTCAAATTGAGAGAGAAGAGGACGGCTCATTTCTTCTCAACCAGAAGCAGAAGATAATAGAACTATTAGAAAGCATGCAGATGCAGAATGCAAACCCTGTCGCGACACCCATGGCCACAGATTTTCTAAAGAATCAACAAGATTCGAAGCTGCTGCCAGACAACAGCGAATACAGGTCAGCGATTGGTAAACTTTTGTATTTGGTTACTACCAGCAGACCTGACATAGCTAGTGCAGTGGGGATCCTAAGCAGAAAAGTGAGTTCTCCCACTGAACATGACTTGGGTGGGGTTAAGAGGGTGGTGCGTTACCTCAAGGGTACAATGAATTGTAAATTAAAATTGCCAGCTGTAAGGGAACCTAAGTTGGTTGGGTACAGTGATGCAGACTGGGCTGGGGATAAGGTGGATTACAAATCCACAAGTGGTTATGTTTTTATGTTTGGGAATGCACCTATCATATGGGGGCAGTTATAAACAGAAATGTGTAGCCTTATCGTCCACAGAGAGTGAATATATTTCAGCTTCGGAAGCATGCAGAGAGATCATCTGGCTGGATCAACTCCTGACAGACTTTGGTTTGCCGAGAAAAGGACCTGTCAGCTTGATGGAGGACAATCAAGGCTGCCTGCAGCTAGCGCAAACCGAAAAGTTCCTCGCACGTTCAAAACACATTGGGGTCAGGTATCACTTCATTCGCCAGATGATCCAAGATGGACTAGTAGAAATGTCCTACTGTAATACTCAGGAGATGACTGCGGACATTCTCACGAAACCCTTGCCACGAGAGAGTTTCCAGAACCTGCGTGTCAAGCTGGGACTCTGGGTGGTTGAATAAAGTTGTTTTATGTTTGTTAAATGTTGTTCAGACTGAGAAGGGGTTTGTGGGATGTATAACACTGGTGCAGTCAATCACAACATTCCTAGAGTGTACACAAAAGGGGTCTTGGTCCTCCAGGTAGAGTTTCCTGTGCCAAGACTGAAATCATTTCCTTTGTGTGACCAGAAGTGGGAGTGGCCTCACCTGCAGTTACTGAAAGTCACAGGTGAAGCAGCCATTCTCTCTCTTCCCACCAGGACTTCGAAGATGCAACATCTCAAGAGAAGATGCTCTCTTGGCTTCCAGCCAAGAGAAGCCACATGGAGCCTTCTCCCTTAGGAGAGTCTCCACATGTACATACATTTAATCTAAGCTAGCCTGCCTTCTGAGATTTGTATATTCTTGGATGTCTGTGAGTACAACCTTTATACTTTTATAAGCTTATGTGTCGTGTATTTTCTGTTAAGAGGGAACCAGGGGATATATGCCAGGAATCTGCCTTGTTTTAGAAGTTCATAGGAACTTAAACGCCACGTTTCACTGCGCTTTATTGGGGATGAGAAACTCTGCTAGTTTGGAGCTTGTTAGCACAAGCTGGGATAGGAAATATTAATCAATATTCCCTCATCCACATTCCTACTCATCCCACACTTTGGCCAATAGTGTGAGATGAGCGCTGCAACCCCAGAGTCGGTCACGACTGGACCTAATGGTCAGGGGTCCCTTTACCTTTACCTTTATGGCACAGCCTCCAAGCTGGACAAGAAAAGGCTCCAACGAGCAGTAAGAACTGCAGAGAGGGTAATTGGTGTTAGTTTGTTGCTTGAGCCAGGAAGAGAGCAGAGAGAATTGTCGCAGACCCTTCGCATTCTGGTCATCACCTGTTGGATTTATTTCCATCCGGACGTCGTTACAGGACTCTATACACAAAAATGTCTAGGCACAGGAATAGGTTTTTTCCTTGTGCCATCAAACTGTTGAATTCGTAGTTGTGTGCGGAAGGGAGGTCAGTTCCTTTGCTGTGCTGTTGTAGCGTGAGGGGAATAGTGTTTGTATGAGGTACGTTTTTCTTTACATTGCAATGTAGTTGAAGCAAAATTCCAAGTATGATTGAAACTTGGCCAATAAATTATTCCTTCCTTCCTTCAAGGAGGGAAGTGATGTCACCCTGAGGTCCTGCTGCTGTTGGGCTCTGCATGGAGGGCATCTGGCTGGACACTGTGAGAACAGATTATTGGACTCGATGGGCCCCTGGCTTGGTCCAGCAGCCTCATATGTTGCCATAGGAGTTTATGAGGCAGTCTGGGCCAGAGGCTGCTGTTGAAATCCCCCCACAACACACACTTTTCTTTTTCTTACAAAAAATTAAATTTTATTACTTTTCCAATATTATTCCAATAATAGCTCCATCATAACAATGCCAATTCCATATCCAATTAATACGATTATTAATACAGATTAATCAAATACCAAATTACACATTTTAGTTAAAGTGGCTAGATTCGATGGCTTCCTAAGGATTTTCCACCCCCTGCATGCCAAAATCTTATTGATTTCACTTACTTTCCAGTTAAAATTATAATCCTGTAACACACAAACACACACTTCTCAGACCCCTCAAGTGTCCTGATTTAATCAGGGCGTCACAAATTGACAGAAGCCACCCCGGCTTCTGTTCGCAATCCCAAATGCCCCGATTCTTCTGCCCTCTGTGCTGGTCGAGCCAGAGCAAGGGACCCAGTCTCCCGACGCCCGTCTTTCGGTCCCTCGCTCTGGCATGCGCCGCTTCTCCCACCGCTCCCTGGAGGCTGGACAAAGGTGGGCGAGGGAGGGGCAAGCAGGCGGGCAAGGAAGGAGGCAGTGGCAGGGAGGGGGCTAGCTAGCGACGGGGTCGGGGGGGTCCACGTTGCCCTCCCCAAATGTTTGTGGGTATGACTTCTTTCCCTCCCCAAATGAACATCCATCACAGGCAACCCAGGAAGGTTCTCTAAGCAGAATAAGTTGGCAAATCCATCCTAGACGGACAGTGATTTAGACTGGGAAGATTGTCTTTGAAAAGCTCACTGCAGAATGATTATCTCCTTCATGGCTTACAAAATGCATGCAACGTTCAGATATAATTGCCCGGGTTTTATTTTCCCTTTCTAAGTAACTTCTGCACACCTTTAATCCTGAAATGGCTCGCCCCCCTTTTTTTTTTTTTGCATAGCCCACGTGGGTGAGCGACTTGTCAAAAAGAAGCTCCCGATTTTATTACCATTTATTACCATTTCAAGGGGAAATATATGAAGCCAATTATGCGTCGTGGATTAATTTCACAAATGGCCCACATTTTTCGCCAGCTAAGCTGGAACGATGCCCTTTGCAAAACAGCCCTTATCTTAGAAACGACAGAAATAACTGTTAGAGTTTCTGCTGCTCGCCCCCCAAAAAAAAATATTTTTTGATGTGTCAGTCAGTACATCCAGTGGGGCTGCGGATGTTAGAGGACCACTAAAAGAATCTATATGGAAATATGGCCACATAAGGGGAAACTCTGGTCCAAACCCTTCATAATATTTCCTTCCTTAGGGACATTAAAACCTGCCTTATACTAAATTACAGCATTCAGTCCATTAAGTTCAATATTGTCTACACCAGGGATGTCCAACAGGTCAACTGCAATCTATGGGTAGATCCCCGGGAGGATTTGGTAGATCGCGGTTGATCGCTGAGTCCCTTTCCTTAGCGTTGCTAAAATCGAATCCGGCCCCGCCCCTCGCCCCACCCTCCATAGTTTGCACGACCTGCAGAACAGAAGACAGAGTTTACTCAGGGAGGCAGCGATTTTTTGTTGAGTGGCTGTTCCTCTTTCCCCCGAAAACCCTTAAAAATGGGCTTTCCTCCTCCTCCATAGAAAAGGTCAACACGTTTGACCTGAACCCCCCAGAAACGGGGTTAGATAACTGCCAGTTTTTAATTCTGTAAGTACATTGTAGTCTTGGGAGTTGGCCACCCCTGGTCGACACTGACTGGCAGTGTCTCTCCAGGGCTTCAGGCAAGATCTTCTCCCAACCCTACCTAGAGCTGCCGATGAATATTGAACCTGGGACCTTCTGCATGCAAAGAAGATGCTGTACCGCTGAGCTACATCCCTTCGCAGTCAACTTCCCTCTAGATCAGGGGTCAGCAAACTTTTTCAGCAGGGGGCCGGTCCACTGTCCCTCAGACCTTGTGAGGGGCCAGAGTATATTTTGAAAAAAATAAATAAATGAACGAATTCCTATGCCCCACATAGGGAGTGAGTAGGGCCACACACTTGTCAATCACCTTGTGCTTTGAAGGCAACAGTTCTCTCTGTGTGAGTCTCAGCCGGCTCTGGCAGCTGAGAGCTCTCCAGGGTCCTGATGTCCTTTGGCTGAGAGCTCTCCAGGGTCCTGATGTCCTTTGGCTGAGAGCTCTCCAGGGTCCTGGTGTCCTTTGGCGATAACTTGAAAGGGGCCCACTGAGCCCCTTTGAAAGGCAACTAACAGTGCCAATCACCTGATTTGTTCTGACAGGGACAGGCTGCATGAAGGACTTCTCCATCAGGACCTCCCCAGTGCATCAGCTGTTGGGTGCTGAGCACCATCCCTTTGAAAGACTCTTCTTCTTTCGAACTGCTTGCAAAGCGACATCCAAGTCCATTTTCTAATTGATGAAATGAAAAGGCTTTTAGCAAGTGTGAGCATGAGTTTAGCAAGACGGCATGACGAGTGTGCCTGCCTAACATTAAGCAGTAATAATAATAATTTATTATTTATACCCGCCCATCTGGCTGGCTTCCAACAAAAGATTAAAAATACATTAAAACATCAGTCATTAAAAGCTTCCCTAAACAGGGCTGCCTTCAGATGTCTTCTAAACATCAGATAGTTGTTTATTTCCTTGACATCTGACAGGAGGGAGTTCCGCAGGGGCCGGGCGCCACCACCGAGAAGGCCCTCTGCCTGGTTCCCTGTAACCTCACTTCTCGCAGGGAGGGAACCACCAGAAGGCCCTTAGAGCTGGACGTCAGTGTCCGGGCTGAACGATGGGGGTGGAGCTGCTCCTTCAGGTATACAGGGCCGAGGTCGTTTAGGCCATGGGTAGGCAAACTAAAGCCCGAGGGCCGGATCCGGCCCAATCGCCTTCTAAATCTGGCCCGTGGACGGTCTGGGAATCAGTGCGTTTTTACATAAAATGATGCCATATAGAGGAGGGAGAAAGGTTGTTTTCTGCTGCTCCTGAGAAGAGGACATGGAGCAATGGATTCAAACTACAAGAAAGAATATTCCACCTAAACATTAGGAAGACCTTCCTGACAGTAAGAGCTGTTCAACAGTGGAATTTGCTGCCAAGGAGTGTGGTGGAGTCTCCTTCTTTGGAGGTCTTTAAGCAGAGGCTTGACAGCCACCTGTCAGGAATGCTTAGATGGTGTTTCCTGCTTGGCAGGGGGTTGGACTGGATGGCCCTTGTGGTCTCTTCCAACTCTATGATTCTATGATTCTATGAGTAGAATGTGTCCTTTTATTTAAAATGCATCTCTGGGTTATTTTTTGGTCCTGCCTGGTGTTTTTACATGAGCAGAATGTGTGTTTTTATTTAAAATGCATCTCTGGGTTATTTGTGGGGCATAGGAATTCATTCATTATTATTATTTTCAAAATATAGTCTGCCCCCCCAAAAGGTCTGAGGGACAGTGGATCGGCCCCCTGCTGAAAAAGTTTGCTGACCCCTGGTTTAGGGGGCTCCAAAGTTCAGACGGAGCCAAACTACATAATAGATTCCTCCTCACCGTTAGGGAACAAACAGTATGTGACACTTGGAAGAAGAAAAAAGCTCAAGTTTCGCAGATTGAAGCGGTCAAACGGGCACATTGGGGGCAAGGCGGTTCTTCATGTCAACTGGTTCTGAGCTGCTATAATTATAAAATGCAGCTCTCCGGTTAAGAGTTTGAAGATGCTCTTTTGTAACAGCTGCATTAAGTTGACTTGCCTGATGCGATCTTTCTTAATACGCCCGCTAGCTGTTTTTATGGGGTAGTCTACTGTCAGCCAAGCCTGTTAAATGTCACGGCTTTTGTTAAACTCCTATTGAAATGCAGATAAGCACAATGCCACATTGTAAGACCGTAGAAATGCTAAAAGAGAGAGAGAGAGAAATGTGTTTTCTTATTTGCAAGCCGTATAAAACATCATCTGCTTAGTCTTACTTTGGGGTGGAGGAACTTGCAGAAAGCTGGCAAAATGAATGCTGGTTTTTATTGGGTTCTTTTAAAAAAAAATAATAAAGCGTGTTTTTATAGCACCTCCTGTTAATCTTCTGAAACTGTCTGGAGACTATTAAAAATGTGTGCCGGTTAGAAAAGAGACTTTCTAGTATGTGCGATAAAAGTCTATTATGTGGGATTTGCAAACATTGCTCTGTGGGAATTTAATATATCAGAGGAACATTCCATGCTCATGAACAGTGGGGGAAATATCAATCAAATGAGCATTCTAGGAAAGAAATGGGAGCGGGATATTCAGGTGGTCAATACAAGTTGGGCACCCCAGATTGATGGACACCTGGAAGACATACCCCACAGCAAGGCTCTGGTCATGATGCTTCAACTTTGGAAGAAATATAAGGAGCACATTATTATTGGATGGGAGGGAGAGAGGGAGCTCTGCACAGAGACGTCCCTCTCTCTTTGGGCTGCCCAACCCCATCAACCTCTGAGTCTTTCATCGATCCATTTGGAGGAGCCTTTGCCAACAAATGATGCATTTAGACATGGGAGATACTGCATTAGTTGTCCTGATTATAATGCTAGTGATTTTGTCCCATATTATGATGTTTCTTTCACGCTGCAGTCAGGGGCGTACCCAGGATCAAAACTAGGGGGGGGGGAGCCATGGTCGTTCAGGTTTGCTTTGAATGGACGTTGATCATTTTTGCTTCTAGGGCTGCCTTCTAGGGGGGGGCACCTGCCCCCCTCTGCCCCCCCTGGCTACGCCCATGGCTGCAGTACCTGTTGTGCTATGGAACAAGGACTTTTCCACTGATACACTTGGCATGTGTATCAATAGCTCAATAGGAGTATAGCATCTAGATCCAGGGAAGTAATAGTACCACTGTATTCCGCTCTGGTCAGACCTCACCTGGAATACTGTGTCCAGTTCTGGGCACCACAGTTCAAGAAGGATACTGACAAGCTAGAACGTGTCCAGAGGAGGGCAACCAAAATGGTCAAAGGCCTGGAAACGATGCCTTATGAGGAACGGCTTAGGGAGCTGGGTATGTTTAGCCTGGAGAAGAGAAGGTTAAGGGGGGATATGATAGCCATGTTCAAATATATAAAAGGATGTCATATAGAGGAGGGAGAAAGGTTGTTTTCTGCTGCTCCAGAGAAGCGGACATGGAGCAATGGATTCAAACTACAAGAAAGAAGATTCCACCTAAACATTAGAAAGAACTTCCTGACAGTAAGAGCTGTTTGACAGTGGAATTTGCTGTCAAGGAGTGTGGTGGAGTCTCCTTCTTTGGAGGTCTTTAAGCAGAGGCTTGACAGCCACCTGTCAGGAATGCTTTGATGGTGTTTCCTGCTTGGCAGGGGGTTGGACTGGATGGCCCTTGGGGTCTCTTCCAACTCTATGATTCTATGATTCTATGATTCTATGATTCTATGATTCTATGTCATGCTAAGTTTTCTTTATGCCGGTGGCATAGCTGTCAACTTTGAAAATAAGGGATTTTTTCCAAACTTTCGGATTTGAAAATAAGGGATGCCGCGAGGGCGGTGCAATGGCACCAAGTAGCCTCGCCACCCTGCGCTCCAGAGGCTGCGCGCGAACGGGTGAGCGAAAGAGCGAGCGCATAGACGGCAGGCTGTCTGTCTGTCTGGTTGGGCGTGAGGGTCTGGCTGCACAAGGCATGCAAGCTCCACCCCAGTCAGTCTCAGACTCCTTATTGGCAGCCAAGCAACGCAGCTGAGGAGCCTCCCTGGCCGGCAGGGAGGGAGAGGAGCTGCTTCCTTTGAAATCCGGGAAATTTAAGGGATATCAACAATCTGGGATAGCAGCGGGAAACGGCATTGGAATAAGGGAGTTTCCTGCAAAAAAAGGGAGGGTTGACAGCTATGGCCGGTGGGTGTGGTCCAGCACAATAGCTCAGTCGGTAGAGCATGAGACTCTTAATCTAAGGGTCGTGGGTTCAAGCCCCACGTTGGAAAAAGATTCCTGCACTGCAGGGGGTTGGACTAGATGACCCGCAGGATTTGGGGGGGGCAGGACTTTAGTTGGAGGGCAGAAATGACATGATTGGTCAGTTAGTTAAGTATTTCTATTGTTTTACTTGATCTAGGGGGGCAGCTGCCCCTGCTCCCCCTGGCTACACCCATGGCCTTGTAGTCCCTTCCAACGCTACGATTCCATTATTCTATTATCATTGGACAATGTTGCTCCACCTGCACCCTTTCCTCACATGCCTGCTTGTGCCCCCCCCCCCGAAGATTCCTGCCACCCCAGATTTCATCACTTTGCTCCTGTTATTTTCTGGGCTAAGGGGGCTGCAAACAGATGTTTCCTGGAATCAAATAACACAGAAATGAGAGCTAAACCTGCACTGTTTTCATTAGTTTCTCCCAGAAGTGGCATTTATGCCATGCAAAAGCAGAAATGTAATGTGGAAATTAGCAGTTAGGGGAATGGAAGAAAATGCGGTGTGAACGCAGCCCCTGGTGTCCTCCAAGAGTCCTGGACTACATCTCCCATCAGCCCCAGGAGCCCAAAACTCCTGGAGGTCACCAGCTGGGCAAAGGCTGATCTAGCCCAGGGGTCAGCAACCTTTTTCAGCCGTGGGTCAGTCCACAATCCCTCAGACCATGTGGTGGGCCAGACTATATTTGGGGGGGGGGTGAATGAATTCCTATTCCCCACAAATAACCCAGAGAAGCATCTATATATATAAAAATGTTCCCATTGCGTGTTTGTCCGAAACACCCTTGCTGCGTAACCACTGGACCAAATCACATCAAATTTGGACACAGCATTCCATTACCATCTCAAAATAATCTGGCATAATAAAAATTCAGAAAAATCACACCTCTCATACCTAAAATAAAGTTTAAACGCAAAAAAACCGTCGCAGCAATTACATGTCATCAGCAAAACAGCGCCCTCTAGCAACGGCTATACTGGTACTACAGCTACAAAAGCAAAACAATGGCGCAGCTTTTAGACATCACAGCAAAACCTCAGAGCTCCGTCGGCCATTTGCAAGCTTGCAAACCGGTAATTGAAAAGGGGCAGGGGCCGAGAAGAGGGTAATAGAAAAGAGGGGGGCGAGAAGAGGGTACTTGAAAACAGGGGTGGGGACAGAGAAGGGGCAGATGGAAGTTGTTAGGCCGGCACTGTCACCACAGCCTGGGTCGTCGACGTTAACGCTATCAAATGCAGGCCCAGCCTAACCGGCGCCCAGGCCCCTTAGCCACCCCGCCACTGTGAAAGGCAGGCCCCGGCCCTTCTCCACAGCTGCTCATGACGACGCCGTCAGAGCCAGCCTGGGCCGCCCGCTGCCCACTTCCCCACCGCAGCTGCCATGAAAGGCAGGCCGGACACCATCCCCACAACTGCTGCCGGCCCTCTCCTCTCCTACCACCACCCACAGATGCAGCCATCAACACCACAGCATTCACACACATAGCCACAGCAAGGCGTGGCCAGGTCAGCTAGTTTTAAATAAAAGGACACATTCTACTCATGTCAAAACACCAGGCAGGCCCCACAAATAACCCAGAGATGCATTTTAAATAAAAGGACACATTCTACTCATGTCAAAACACCAGGCAGGCCCCACAAATAACCCAGAGATGCATTTTAAATAAAAGGACACATTCTACTCATGTCAAAACACCAGGCAGGCCCCACAAATAACCCAGAGATGTATTTTAAATAAAAGGACACATTCTATTCATGTAAAAACACGCTGATTCCTGGACGGTCCGTTGGCCGGATTGAGATGGCGATTGGGCTGCATCCGGCCCCCGGGCCTTAGGTTGCCTACCCCTGATCTAGCCCAATACTCTCCATTCCAACCGGCAGCACCTTTCCCAGGACTTGGGTACCTTTTGGCACCACCTGCAACGAGGTGGAATTGCTGTTAGGCCCATTATCATTGAGACCAGTTTCACATACACAAGAATGCAATCTGACCAAAAGACTGGCAAGGATCAGTAAGAGAGGAAATTTAATGGCTGAATGTCAAAGTGGAAAACAGCTCCATATAAGGTACAAGGAGGGTTCTGACACATGTAGAGAAGGATGTTTGTGTAAGCTCTATTTATTGGTTAAAATCATAGACTTGGAAGAGACCCCCTGGGTCATCTAGACCAGGCACGTCCAACTCCCAAAAGACTGCGATCTACTCCCAGTATAAAAGAAACCTGGCAGTTCTTGGCCATTGTCATTGCCAAGAGTTGTTGACGTTTATTTGGGGGGGGGGAGCCAAAGTTGTTGATGAATACACACCTATACAGGGATCAAACCTGTGACCATGGCATTAACAGCACCAAGCTTTAACCAACTGAGCTAACTGGCAAGGCTATGAGAGATAGTGAAATGTCGGGGAGGCAGAAGGTGGTTGGTTGGGTTGAGGATGAGCAGCCAAGATGACGTATGTGTGCCTATATGCTGTGTGCCGTATAGGAAATAGTTAAACTATGGAACTCCCTCCCACAAGAGGCTGTGATGGCCACCAACCTGGGTGGCTTTAAAAGAGGATTAGACAAACTCCACCTGCAGTGCCTCCACAGCGGGAGGCAACAATGCTTCGGAGCACCAACTGGGGGTGAGGAGTGATATTGTGTTCGAATCCTACTTGCAGGTTTCCCCCACACACCTGGTTGGCCACCGTGAGGACAAGTTGCTGGACTAGATGGGCCATTGTACAAAAATGCAAACGCAACACGCTGGCTAATAACTGTTAGTAAATATATAATCGGTATGATGTCATTCGAAATAAACAAATAAGCCACTTCAAAATAATATATATATATATCATACAACATATCTCACAAAATATACAAGTAACTGCATGTTGTTATATGTCTCAGAGTCAAACAAAGATTCAAACAACCAATGAATAGCGAGGAATGCAATTACCGTAGTCCTACAGGAAAAAGCAAGGGATAGTATGCAAATGACCAGAAATAGCTTTAGCATATGTAATGAGACAAGAATCCAATATCTCTATTCAGACCAGGTCTCTCCACCCACCTGAAGGAGCGTCTCCACCCCCATCGTTCAGCCCGGACACTGAGGTACAGCTCCGAGGGCCTTCTGGCGATTCCCTCCCTGTGAGAAGCCAAGTTACAGGGAACCAGGCAGAGGGCCTTCTCGGTAGTGGCACCCGCCCTGTGGAACGCCCTCCCACCAGATGTCAAAGAGAACAACAACTACCAGACTTTTAGAAGACATTTGAAGGCAGCCCTGTTTAGGGAAGCTTTTAATGTTTAATAGATTATTGTATTTTAATATTCTGTTGGAAGCCACCCAGAGTGGCTGGGGAAACCCAGCCAGATGGGCGGGGTATTATTATTATTATTATTATTATTATTATTATTATTATTATTACCTCCATAGTTTTCAGTTTAGTAATACCAGTAAGTTGTAATTCAGCAACTTCTCTTCCAAGTCTATTTCTGAAATTCTTTTGTAAAAAGCAGCTGTCTAATTGCAGGACTAATTGCAGCCACTGGTCCCATCACCTCCTGACAAATAGGGGAAGAAATGGAGGCAGTGAGAGATTTCACTTTCTTGGGTTCCATGATCACTGCAGATGGTGACAGCAGTCACGAAATTAAAAGATGCCTGCTTCTTGGGAGAAAAGCAATGACAAACCTAGACAGCATCTTAAAAAGCAGAGACATCACCTTGCCGACAAAGGTCCGTATAGTTTTCCCAGTAGTAATGTACGGAAGTGAGAGATGGACCATAAAGAAGGCTGATCGCCGAAGAATGGATGCTTTTGAATTATGGTGCTGGAGGAGACTCTTGAGAGTCCCATGGACTGCAAGAAGATCAAACCTATCCATTCTGAAGGAAATCAGCCTGGAGTGCTCACTGGAAAGACAGATCCTGAAGCTGAGGCTCCAATACTGTGGCCATCTCATGAGAAGAGAAGACTCCCTGGAAAAGACCCTGATGTTGGGAAAGATGGAGGGCACAAGGAGAAGGGGACAACAGAGGACAAGGTGGTTGGACAGTGTTCTCGAAGCTACCAACATGAGTCTGACCAAACTGCGGGAGGCAGTGGAAGACAGGAGTGCCTGGCATGCTCTGGTCCATGGGGTCACGAAGAGTCGGACACGACTAAACAACAACAACAAAATTGCAGCCGTTAACAGTCGTCAACAGGTTTACCATACCCATTGAGTCAATCACCCATTTCCTACTACCCTCCTGAGAAAAACCCCACCCCACCCTCCCACTATATATATAAAGGTCTGGTGACTTCTGTTTCAGTGTATCTGAAGAAGTGTGCATGCACACAAAAGCTTATACCCAGAACAAACTTAGCTGGTCTCTAAGGTGCAACTGGACAATTTTTTAATTTTTTAAAATAAATTTTGGCCGCTTGGTAATTTGGTGTGAGTCTCCATATTTGAACCTTCCAGGGGAATTTCCCTCACAGCCTCCTCCCCGAACGGGCGGACGATGCCAGGGATCAAAACCTGGGACCATCTGCATGCAAGGCATTTTCTCCACCGCCGAGCTCTCTCCACTGCCTGATGGATTGCACCTATCAACCGTACAATCGGTGGATGTTTCTATTATTAGCTACCTGAACAGTTTATCGTTGCTCATCACGAACGGCGGGGATAGGATAGGTTCCAAATAAAATCAATCCTTGTAAGGACTTCAGATTCCTGCTCCCGGGCCTGTTTTTACAAAGCAACCTTGCCGGGAGGAATCGGAGAGAGAGTGCATTTGTCTCCTGACATACAGCTTCTTGATGTGCCCAGAGATGAGTTAATCTGTGCCCCCCCCTCCCCGTACGCACACAAATAGTTACTTGGACGGAGGGTTGGGCGGGGGCAGAAAGCAGAATTAGAGCCATTCATACATCACCCAAATGGCTGTCTTCAATGGCAACGCAATCTGCAGAATTATAGCTGCCCAACTCCCCTTCCCCATTCATGGGAAAACAAAAGGCCTTTTGCAAAAGGGGAAATATTTCAGAAACAAATATTGCGATGTTGCTGCGCCACCTTTTCTGTAGCCCAATCCATCTCTCCAGCAACTCTGAGTAGGAAATCGTTGGCCATCCTCCAACATATAATGGCCTTCAAACAGAGAGGAGAGGAAAAGGCAGGCTCCTGTTTTGCTTCCAAACGACTTGCAGTAAAACTGAAAGCGGCCCAGCCTTTTAATTCCATTGTGAGGAGCGAAAGCAAAAGCCACAATTAAAGCCGTATATCTGAGCCTCCTCATTCCTGGCAGCCACACTGTCTCCGGGTGCTTTTGTCTAACAAGACTGCCATACTCTGTGTTCCTGGGTGAACAGAGAAACACAAACCCCCAAACAACAAAAAGCATTGGAGCATCAGCGGAAAGAAAATATTTTCTCCCTTTGAAAAGCTTCTGTGGGCCACTCTTGAAATTAGGGCTCTCAGTTGCAATGCTTTGAAGCTGAATGACACATTGAAATGGGAGAGAGCAATTTTCTGTCTTTGGGCTGGATCTCTTTTGCTCTGCAAATCATATACCTTTTTCTACTGAGCACCCAGTTCCATTTGCTTTGTCACCCATGCACAAAGGGAGTGCATTGCCCAGAGGTCATCGGGGGTCGGCTGGCAGGTGGATCTCTATTTGCTCAGGGGCAGGGATTGGAGCAGACCAGCGTTTTGGGTTTTGTGGATCCCGTGGTCCCTGATTAAAGGTAAAGGGACCCCTGACCATTAGGTCCAGGTGGACAACTCTGGGGTTGTGGCACTCATCTCACTTTACTGGCCGAGGGAGCCGGTGTTTGTCCGCAGACAGCTTCCAGGTCATGTGGCCAGCATGACAAAGCCGCTTCTGGCGAACCAGAGCAGCACACGGAAACGCCGTTGACCTTCCCACCGGAGCGGTACCTATTTATCTACTTGCACTTTGACGTGCTTTCGAACTACTAGGTTGGCAGGAGCAGGGACCGAGCAACGGGAGCTCACCCCATCACGGGGATTCGAACCACCGACCTTCTGATTAAAGGTAAAGGGACCCCTGACCATTAGGTCCAGTTGTGACCGACTCTGGGGTTATGGCACTCATCTCGCTTTGCTGGCTGAGGGAGCCAGCGTACAGCTTCCGGGTCATGTGCCCAGCATGATTAAGCCGCATCTGGCGAACCAGAGCAGCGCACGGAAACGCCGTTTACCTTCCCGCTGGAGCGGTACCTATTTATCTACTTGCACTTTAACATGCTTTCAAACTGCTAGGTTGGCAGGAGCTGGGACTGAACAACGGGAGCTCACCCCATCACGGGGATTCGAACCGCCGACCTTCTGATCGGCAAGCCCTAGACTCTGTGGTTTAACCCACAGCGCCACCCACGTCCCGACCTTCTGATTACCAACCCTGAAATATGGAGAGCTATAAAAGGGGTAGGGACCCAGGTGGCGCTGTGGGTTAAACCACAGAGCCTAGGGCTTGAGCAAGAGCCCCTCCTGTCGCTCCCCGGCAACTAGGATTCAGAAGCATCGCTGCCTCTGACCGTAGAGGCAGGACATAGCATTAGATTTAGTAGCCACCAATAGCCCTCTTCTCCTCCTCCACGAATCTGTCTAAACTCTTTTACAGCCATCCAAGTTCTACTGACTGAACTATATCCAGTCCTTTGTGCAGTCTATAGTTAAACTATGGAACTCACTCCCACTGGAGGCAGTGATGGTCACCAACTTGAATAGCTTTAAAAGAGGATTAGACAAACTCATGGAGAGGAAGGCGACCAGCCGGGATGGCTGTGCTCTACCAACACCATCGGAGGCAGAATGACTCTGAATATCAGTTGCTAGGAATCACAAGTATCTAGATTTGTTGCTGGTGGGCTTCCTGTGGGCCACTTTTTGTCCTCCAGCATGGCTCTTCATGACTAAACTGCGGGAGGCAGTGGAAGACAGGAGCGCCTGGTGTGCTCTGGTCCATGGGTCACGAAGAGTCAGGCACAATTAAACAACAACATGGCTCTTCATGTGTTCTGATGTCTCTCCTAGCATCGAAATCGGTGAGACCCCGAGCATGAGTAAACACCAAGGTCTAAGTCTGAGCTGGGGAATTTGTACCATGGGCTCGAACATGCTTTATTGCTTTTTTGTAGCAAGGCCTTGTGGCCCAGGGGAAGTGGGGAATGGTTCAACGGGTGAGAAGAAGAGGGCAAAATGGCAACCCTCCCATTGCGTTGTGAATGAACGGCCAGTGCGCCTGTCAAATCATTCTGTGGCACAATGGCCGGTGGGTGACCTGTGACTAATAGTAATAGTCTAGTCTGCCTTAGGGACCCAGGTGGCGCTGTGGGTTAAACCACAGAGCCTAGGGCTTGCTGATCAGAAGGTCGGCGGTTCGAATCCCCGCGACGGGGTGAGCTCCCGTTGCTCGGTCCCTGCTACTGCCAACCTAGCAGTTCGAAAGCACACCAGCACAAGTAGATAAATAGGTACCGCTCTGGTGGGAAGGTAAATGGCATTTCCGTGCGCTGCTCTGGTTCGCCAGAAGCGGCTTTGTCATGCTGGCCACATGACCCAGAAGCTGTACGCCGGCTCTCGGCCAATAAAGCGAGATGAGTTCCGCAACCCCAGAGTCGGACATGACTGGACCTAATGGTCAGGGGTCCCTTTACCTTTAGTCTGCCTTGGTCAGATCCCACCTGGGGTCCTATGGCCAGTTCTGGGCACCCTAGTTTAAGAAGAATATTGAGCAGCTGGAACATGTGCAACCAAGATGATGAAGGGTCTGGAAACCCAGCCTTGTGAGGAACAGTTGAAGGAGCTGGGTATGGAGAAGAGGAGACTGAGAGGAGATAGGATAGGCATCTTCAAATATCTCAAGGGCCTTCACATGGAAGAGGGAACAATATTGTTTTCTGCTGCTCCACAGGGGAGGAACCGAACCAATGGATTCAAGTTACAAGAAAGGAGGTTGCAACTAAACATTAGGAAGAACTTTCTGGCAGTAAGAGCTGTCCGACTCTGTTCAGACAACTTTGGAAGGTGGTGGGCTTTCTTTCCTTAGAGGTTGGCTGGCCATCTGCCAGGGATTCTTTAGCTCTGATTCCTGCGTTGCAGGGGGTTGGACTAGATGACCCTCGGGTCCCTTCCAGCTCTACGATTCTATCATTCATTTCCAACTACCATGTAAATCACAGCTCCCTGCACGTGGTTTCCCAGGACCCAGCGCCCGTCCTCTTGAACTTTCAAGCTTGCAGAAACTGCAAGACCCTACGGGCCGATCAATGCACCCATTAAGCGCTGTAATATTTGGCAATCCAATTGCCCCTCAAATCACTTTTTTGACTTTAATTAACAGAGCCAAATCCTCCCTCTCCCCTTAATCTCATTTCTAAAGAGAAAGGTTATCTATAAAAGAAGCCATTAGCGATAGATTTGACTAAATCCCCAATTATATTACTCATCATCTGGGTAAATTTGAACTTGATTATGTTCTATAAACCCAGGATAATCCCTGTTTTCCTCGTCTGTTTACCTTCAGCTTTGTGGAACTGATTGTGATACTTCATTCTTCAGAGCTCAGCAAGTGGAGTCCCAGCGTGAGAGAGGCGCAAGGCAAGGAACTGACTTTTTGCCTCCCTCCGTTCCTGGCTTGGTAGCCTGCGCTCTGACATGCGCTGACTGGTGTCGCAGTGCTCACACTCAGAATGGGACCCACGTACTTCCCACTTCTTCTAAGCAGATCTCTCTCCCACAAACTCACTCAGAGACCTTGGGCACTCTCAGCCTGCCCTTTCCCCATGTGTAAAATTATTCAAAGCAACATGGGCACCTGGAGTGTGATACAAAAATGAAATTGAATCTCATCCTGGAGAGCTTTCAAATCCCTCGTAGCCGAGTAAGGTTGTCTTCCATAAACACGGTTGTAACAATGAGTCCGTAAGTGACTGTGGAGGCCAGTTCTGGATCCACACATCCTTCCACAGGGGGACAGTGGTTTCTGGGCAGGAGTTAATCACGGTGTGGATTTGCCAGGCATGCCTTCCTCTTAGCACGTTTCTCCCTTGCGTCCCGAGTTCGAGTGTCTTCAAAGCCCATGACACCTTTGGTAAAGGCTGTTCTCCAACTGGAGCGCTCGCAGGCCTGTGTTTCCCAGTTGTTGGTGTTTATACTACATTTTTTTAGATTTGTCTTGAGAGAGTCTTTAAACCTCTTTTGTTGACCACCAGCATTACACTTTCCATTTTTAAGTTTGGACTAGAGTAGTTACTTTGGAAAAATGATCATCAGGCAGAACATGACCAGTCCAACGAAGTTGATGTTGAAGAATCATTGCTTTGACATGGGTGATCTTTGCTTCATCCAGTATACTAGCATTAGTTCACCTGTCTTCCCAAGTGATGTGAACATTTTTTTTTCAGAGACACCATTGACAGAATCTCTCGAGGAGTTGGAGATGGCGTTTATAAGTGGTCCATGTTTCTCAAGCATACAGTAAGGTTAATAGTACAATAGCTTTGTAAACAAGCATTTTGGTTTCCCTGAGAATGTCCCGGTCCTCAAACACTCTGCACTTCAATTGGGAGAAAGCTGCACTCGCAGAACTCAGGCGATGCTGGATTTCGGCATCAATGTCTGCCTCCGTCTCTCTTCCCTGCTCCTGCATGAAGCAGCCATGAGAAACTAGCTCCCACCATGAAGAAGAAGAAGAGTTTGGATTTGATATCCCGCTTTATCACTACCTGAAGGAGTCTCAAAGCGGCTCACATTCTCCTTTCCCTTCCTCCCCCACAACAAACACTCTGTGAGGTGAGTGGGGCTGAGAGACTTCAGAGAAGGGTGACTAGCCCAAGGTCACCCAGCAGCTGCATGTGGAGGAGCAGGGAAGCGAACCTGGTTCACCAGATTACAAGTCTACCGCTCTCAACCACTACACCACACTGGCTTAGATTCCAAAAACAGGGAAAAACTGCAAGTACAGCCCCTCCAAGTGTCCCTATTTCCCAGGGACAGTCCCAGATTTGCAGAAGGTGTCCCGGTTTCTGATTTGATTCCGGAACGTCCTACTTTTCCTTAGGATGTCTCTATTTTTATTGGAGAAATGTTGGAGGGCATGGAGTTATGCGACCCACGAGCCAAGGAGATAAGTAACTATACGACCTTTAGAAAGCATTTGTTGTTTTTTTTAATGTTTAATGTTTTATTGAGTTTTTTATATATGTCGGAAGCCGCCCAGAGTGGCTGGGGCAACCCAGTCAGAGGGGCAGGGTATAAATAATAAAATCACTATTATTACGAAATAAGACGTCGCTCTCTTCATCAAAGAAATGTTGGAGGGAATGTAATTAAAGAGACCTTTTTTGCCCTTTAACCAATGGGACCTCTGTGTATTTTGTTCCACTCTTTTAAGCAACGCTCATAGTGTATGAATGAGGCAGAACGGTTGTTGGTGGGACAGGGCGGCTCCAGCTTCAAACCTCCACCCCCCCCCCTTTTTAACTCTGCTATAAACCAATTTATTTTCCAAAACCCAAGCGCTGATTGATGTTACAGTGGCCTTTTCCACAAAGACAGTCCAAGGCAGCTTTCTGTCTCCTGTCTCTAACCATGAAGGCTCCTCTGAGCTCTCGTGGCCAAGATTTCTTGATATGCTCTCCATGGCATTGGCTAATCCGGGTTCCATTTTCACGGACCGTTTGGGGCCTGCGCTGGTGGGAGCCTTTACAGGCCTGTCAGTCAACAGAAGGAGCCTTTTAAAGTAAAACCCTTTGAAGGTAGGCACAACGGAATTTGTTAAGAGTCGTGAGGCGCTTGTCTTTCAAAACAGGAAAACGAGAAGTTTTCAAAAGAATTCTACGTCGCCGGCTGCTTTCTTACCACAGCTATTTGGTGCGTTCTGTTATTTTAGTTCCTGTCAGAGGCATTCAGATTGATTATTCACACAGATGAAGACAAGGCGGTGGGTTACACACACACACACACACCCCGTGGGGCAACTCTTGTGGCAGAGAGAGAAAGGGAAGGAAAGAAGGGCCGCGAGTCTCTTTTTACAACCGTTTATCTTCCTTCCAAACTGAACGCTGGTCCTCCAGGTGCCCGTTCCCTGCACAGCTTCCACGACACATAAACAAGGCAAACAGCCATTGTGGATGAATGTGTTTATTTTATTTTATTTTTAAAGGGAATCGCCACTGGGCATTGAAATTGTACAGCTTATTTTTTTCCTCCCTTCAATTGTGGCTCAATCTGCAGACTGCTTGGGCACCAGAGAAAGGAACGGATGTGCACAGAAGCATCCCAGCGTCTCTGGATCCTGCTTCCGAAAAGAAAAATTAATCTTACCATGCCTGCAGTGATGCAATGGATGCCGTGCTTCTAAGAGGATGGGAAACAGCCGATCAGGATTGACCAGGATACTGGTCAGGGGCGTCCTGCGTTGTGCCTGCTGTGCGAAGTCACTGGAAGGTACAAAGTAAATGGGGAAGGCAGAAGAACTGCTTTTCCTGGTCTCGGGATGTGCTATTTGTGCGAACCTTTAAAAACGTAGGTTGGGAAGTGTGATCCTTGGCTGCAGCAACGTCACAGGCACTAGCCAATGCATGCCCACAACACCCACAGGCAAAACTGCAGGATCAGGTTTCTTGTCCTTCTTCTGGGAAGGCAGTATTGTACAGTGGTACCTCTGGATATGCACACCTCCGGTTGCGTATCCTTCAGAATGCGAACACGGCAAACCCGGAAGCATTTTCCCAGATTTTGCCGCGTGCGCATGTGCAGAAGCGGCCCCTCCGGTTGTGGAAACCTCAGGATCCGACCGGAGCTCTGGAACGGATCCCGTCTGCAACCGGAGGTACTGTCAGCATTTTACTCTTCTGTTGCTGGATGTGTGATTGTTACATCACATGCCTGTGTTTACTTTCCAGGCTTGGAAAGTGTGAGAACAGAAGCCAGTCTTACCTCTTCCGCTTGTACAGTAGTTGTTGTTGTTGTTCAGTCGTTTAGTTGTGTCCGACTCTTCGTGACCCCATGGACCAGAGCACGCCAGGCACTCCTGTCTTCCACTGCCTCCCGCAGTTTGGTCAGACTCATGTCGGTAGCTTCGAGAACACTGTCCAACCATCTCGTCCTCTGTCGTCCCCTTCTCCTTGTGCCCTCCATCTTTCCCAACATCAGGGTCTTTTCTAGGGAGTCTTCTCTTCTCATGAGGTGGCCAAAGTACTGGAGCCTCAACTTCAGGATCTGTCCTTCCAGTGAGCACTCCGGGCTGATTTCCTTCAGAATGGAGAGGTTTGATCTTCTTGCAGTCCATGGGACTCTCAAGAGTCTCCTCCAGCACCATAATTCAAAAGCATCAATTCTTCGGCGATCAGCCTAGTACAGTGGTACCTCGGGTTAAGTACTTAATTCGTTCCGGAGGTCCGTTCTTAACCTGAAGCACAACTTTAGCTAATGGGATCTCCTGCTGCCGCTGCGCCGCCAGAGCACGATTTCTGTTCTTAGCGGAGTTCTTAACCTGAAGCGTACTTAACCTGAAGCGTACTTAACCCGAGGTACCACTGTACTGTACTTTTGTACTTCTTTACTCTCTCTCTCTCTTGGAGAAGATGTGAGAGGACGCCATGATTGCTTTGTCCTGTATATATTGCTTAATAAATAGTTTGAATTCACACACACTCACGCTCCACAATCATTTCTGCTATACTCTGCTGATATCAAGATGCACATGCCTCTTGATATGTGTCGCTGGTGCGCACCGGGACTGATTTGTGAATGTCCCGGGCTGCGCTTCATCAGGAAGAAGCCTGGCGAGGTTTGTCTCAGTCTGGGGGCTGCGTGTGCCCCCCAGGTGTGTTCCAACAGGTACCACTGTATATCAAAATTTGCATAACACTGGACCACATTGCACCACATACTTGTCTTGCACTTCAGGCAGGAGGAATCAGCTTTAAAGGTAAAGGTACCCCTGACCGTTAGGTCCAGTCGCGGACAACTCTGGGATTACAGCGCTCATCTCACTTTACTGGCTGAGGGAGCCGGCGTCCAGCTTCCGGGTCATGTGGCCAGCATGACAAAGCCGCCTCTGGCGAACCCGAGCAGCGCACGAAAACGCCGTTTACCTTCCTGCCGGAGCAGTACCTATTTATCTACTTGCACTTTGACATGCTTTCGAACTGCTAGGTTGGCATGAACAGAGACCGAGCAACGGGAGCTCACCCTGTCGTGGGGATTCGAACCACCGACCTTCTGATCGGCAAGCTCTAGGCTCAGTGGTTTAGACCACAGTGCCACCCGCGCTGGATCAATGTAAACCAGTGCAGTGGTTGGAGCCTTGGACTAGGACTTTAGAGGCCAGGGTTCAAATCCCCACTTAGCCATGAAACTCACTGGGTGTGACCTTAGGCCAGTCGCTGCTCCTCAGCCTAGCCTACCTCACATGGTTCCTTGTGGGGATTGAATGAGAAGGTTGAGAAGCATGTACACCGCCTTGAGCTCCTCAGAGAAAAAGGTGAGGTAGAAATGCAATCAATTGATCAGATCAAGGGCCTATAGAGGCCCAACATCCTGATCCCACAATGGCCAGGGAGACACTGATAGGAAGTCCAAAAGCAAGACCTCAGCACAACAGTACTCTTCCGTGACCAACTTGGAGGAAGCCACAAACTCTCAAGCATAGTTTGGCCAAAGCTCACAGCACACAAAGCTCACATGCTAAGTAGGTCAAGGTAGCTGGCTTGTGTTGTCTTCTGCTAAGAGCTGAATAAGCAGAGGCCAAGTGGGGGTGAACTCACGTCAAGTAGGTCTGTGGCCTAGGTCCAGGTCACAAGGGTTTGTCCTGCCTTGTGTGCCCTGGTTAGCATGATGTCCAAAAAACAGAGGAAATAAGGCTAAGAAAGAGGCTGGTCTGGATCCCTCCCAGCCCTGTTGGGATACACAGAATGCTGTGTAACACAGTAAGTCTGCAGGCTTGAGCTTGCTTGTAAAGTAAAAGAAGCTGATGCAAGAGGCTGATGCAACAGGCCTACAGTGACTCAGCAGATAATTGGCTGTTGTTTTGTATTAAAGGGAAATCTGTTAAGCAGTGTGTGTGGATGTAGAGTGTTATCAGAGATAGAGAGAGTGAAGTTGTCCTACTTGTCTTGCCTTTTGGTGCAGCCAGGTGTTCTGCTGCATGAACTGTCTGTATGTATATAGCTCACAATAAAAGAATACTGCACTAAAGAACCTGTGGCTTTTGCGCTGCTCTGCTACAAAGCCGTGGAGGCATCCGCGACAAGCCCATGTCTCCTTGGAAGATTCAGGGCACATGAAACAAGGTCCTTCTTCACGCAGAGCACAGTCAAACTGTGGAACTCCCTCCCACAGGAGGCAGGGGTGGCTACCAAATTGGATGGCCTTAAAAGACGATTGGACAAATTAATGGAGGAGGAGAGGACTATCGATGGCTACTAGCCACAATGGCTATGTTCTAACTTCACAGCTGGAGGCAGCAATACTTCTGAGTGCTGGAAACCACAGGAGGGGAGAGGGCTATTGTATTTGAATCCTGCTTGCAGGTTTCCCACAGGCACCTTGTTGGCCACCGTGGGAACAGGATGCTGGACTAGATGGGCCACTGGCCTGATCCAGCAGGCTCACCCTAGTTTGACTTCATCCTAAAGGCAAGATGTGTGGAGGAGCCACACAACTTGCTTTGTTCAGTCCTGGGTGGGGAAGAGAGGGCTACGCTCTCTTCTTTCTTTGGCGATCCCTCGTAGCCGAGTAAGATGGTCTTCCATAAACACAGTTTTAACAATGAGTCCGTAAGTGACTGTGGAAGCCAATTCTGGATCCGCACGTCCATCCACAGTGGGGACATTGGTTTCTGGGCAAGAGTTGATCATGGTGAGGGGAGTGGCAGAGGAACCCTCTCCGGCATCCGGGGCGGCGCAGCCCGTACAGACTGTGCATGTGTGGCGGCCGTACGGGATGCCACACATGCGCAGTCCGTACAGGCTGCCGCTCGCGTATGGCCATACGGTTGCCGTGCAAGAGGCAGCCCATACGGCCGCCCGTATGGACTGCATGCAAGAGCTGCAGCCCGTACGGCCACTGCGTGTGAGCAGTGCCCATACAGATGGCGTGCGCCCTCGGCCACTCTACAGTTGGGGGGAGGCAGGGGCCATCTTGTCACCCCTCCCAGAGTGGCACATGGGGCAACCCACCCCCTCCGCCCCCCCCTTCCTACGCCCCTGGGTGAGGGTTTGCCACACATGCTTTCCAGTGTTCCCAAACCCGGGTCTCAAGCTGTTTTTGGACTACAATTCCCATCATCCCTGACTACTGGTCCTAGTAGGGAGGATGGGGATTTGGTGACCCAAGTTTGGAAAATACTACCCTCGAGCACTGGCTTTTGAATCCTGGGTAAAGTAGCTAGGCGAAAAAGAGGACATCTTTAGTAGTTGCCTAGCAGAGGGGGTGTTTCAGCGCATCATGTTCCCACTCTCTTTGCGCACAAGAGCACATTCCCCCGCGAGAGAGGATGCATCATATGCGCATTTATTTCAATAAGTTTTCCTCCCCTGCATTAAGGCCATGTCCTGGTACGCTGTTCTCAGAAGCTGGTGAGAAGTAGTCCCTGTTTTCATTTGACAGTCAGAAAATAAATTAATTGGTAGGTCTTCTCCCTTTAGATGAAACATAATTAACTATTTGGAACAGTCCCACTTGAGGGAGAGGAGAGGGGGAAGAAATACATTTCAATTTAAAAACAATCTACTTTATTAAGTTAAAATTCAATTCTAGGTTTTCATTACAGGAATCCGCCTGCAAGCAGGCTGCCGGTTATTCACATCTGCTTGGAGATACCCGAGTGAACATGGTACGCCACCGAAGGCATTATTTACCTCTCAGAGGGGAAAGAAGAAATCTGGAAATATAATTTCATCATCCAATTCAAAAGTAGTCAACTTGGTGCCCACAAGACACTGCAGGACTCCAGCTCCCAGTTCAGGAGTTTCTTTAAAGTATTTACTGTATATACTCGAGTATAAGCCTAGTTTTTCAGCACATTTTTTGTGCTGAAAAAGCCGCCCTCGGCTTATACTCGAGTGAGGCAGGCAGTGGCTCCTATGAAGCTTTCCCAGGTTTTTTTGTGGTGAAATTGGGTGCCTCGGCTTATATTCGGGTCGGCTTATACTCGAGTATATACGGGTATTCCATAGCACTTATTTCACTTATGAATAGAGAGAGAGAATAAAAAACAAAAACCCTAAAAACAGTTTACCAAAAGATAAAACTATAAAATCATCACAAAGAAAAATAAACAGCAAATGTTTAAGGCTTTAGAAAAGTTAAAATGGAGCAAGCTTGTTTTCCCCTTCTCTGGAAGGCAGGACAAACCAAGGACTTCAAATTACAAGAAAGGAGATTCCGACTCAACATCAGGAAGAACTTTCTGACAGTAAGAGCAGTTTGACAGTGGAACGAGAGTCCCTTGGGAGGTTCTACGCTCTCCTTCCTTGGAGGTTTCTAAGCAGAGGTTGGATGGCCATCTGTCAGGGATGCTTTAGCTGAGATTCCTGTATTGGACTAGATGACCCTTGGGATCCCTTCCAACTCTACGATTCTATGATTCTATGCAAATAGCTATAGACTAAAAAGGAACGTGGGTGGCGCTGTGGTCTAAACCACAGAGCCTAGGGCTTGCCGATCAGAAGGTCGGCGGTTCGAATCCCCGCGACGGGGTGAGCTCCCGTTGCTCGGTCCCTTCTCCTGCCAACCTAGCAGTTCGAAAGCACGTCAAAGTGCAAGTAGATAAATAGGTACCACTCCGGCAGGAAGGTAAACGGCGTTTCCGTGCGCTGCTCTGGTTCGCCAGAAGCGGCTTAATCATGCTGGCCACATGACCTGGAACCTGTACACTCCCTCGGTCAATAAAGCGAGATGAGCGCCGCAACCCCAAAGTCGGTCACGACTGGACCTAATGGTCAGGGGTCCCTTTACCTTTTAAAAAGAGATTTAAACTCGCACCATCTTTCAAAATATCTGGGTAGGCTTGTCTATACAAACATGCTTTTAGCAGGCACCAGAAACAGCATAGTGTGATGGCACCTGCCTGATGTCAATAGGCGGGGAGTTCCAAAGTGTAGACCATGGGTAGGCAAACTAAGGCCCGGAGGCCGGATCTGGCCCAATCGCCTTCTCAATCCGGCCCGCGGACGGTCCGGGAATCAGCGTGTTTTTACATGAGTAGAATGTGTGCTTTTATTTAAAATGCATCTCTGAGTTATCTGTGGAACATAGGAATTCTTTCATTATTATTATTTTTCAAAATATAGTCCAGCCCCCCAGAAGGTCTGAGGGACAGTGGAGCGGCCCCCTGCTGAAAAGGTTTGCCGACCCCTGTTGTAGATGCTGCCACACTAAAAGATTGAGCTCTTACACATGCGGAATGGGGATTACGAGATACCTCTAGCGGTGCTAGTTCTCCAGATCAAAGCGGTCAAGTGGGCACATATGGGTTAAGGCGACCTTGCTGGTAAACTGATCCCAGGTCGTTAAGGGCTTCAAATACTAATGGTTACGCCTTGAACTTGGTCCAGTATCAAATTCAAAACCAGTGCAGATCTCTGAGCACATGCATTACTTGCAGAAAAGGCAGCAATTGCGCTGCAGCACCCGGCGCTAACTGCAGCTTCTGCATCAATGCAGAGCGCATTGCTGTCATCCAGTCTTGAGTGATGGGTGTTGAAGCCCAGGAACATCTGGGGGCACCATTTTGGCTATTTGTTATTGTTTAGTCATTTAGTTATGTCCGCCTTTTCGTGACCCCATGGACCAGAGCACGCCAGGCACTCCTGTCTTCCACTGCCTCCCGCAGTTTGGTCAGGCTCATGTTGGTCGCTTCGAGAACACTGTCCAACCATCTTGTCCTCTGTCGTCCCCTTCTCCTTGTGCCCTCCATCTTTCCCAACATCAGGGTCTTTTCCAGGGAGTCTTCTCTCCTCATGAGGTAGCCAAAGTCTTGGAGCCTCAGCTTCAGGATCTGTCCTTCCAGTGAGCACTCAGGGCTGATTTCCTTCAGAATGGAGAGGTTTGATCTCCTTGCAGTCCATGGGACTCTCAAGAGTCTCCTCCAGCACCATAATTCAAAAGCATCAATTATTCGGCGATCAGCCTTCTTTATGGTCCAGCTTATGCCTGGTCTAATTCCTTCTGCTTTCCTGTTTCCTTTCCAGTCGTGTCCCCAATCCATCTCTGGCGTTCTACCCCCAAGAGAGCTTGACTTGGCGCTGAGTCTGGAAAAACACGTAGCAGATGAAAGCCCTTTTATCATCTCAGGCCTTTTAGATGTATTGACCTCTTCCTTCTCGCACTTCATGCTTGCTGTGTTTTCAATTTGCTTTTTTTGATGTCTTCTTTTTAAAAAGTCTCTTATTTTGAGGGATATTAGCTTCTCTTGTAAGGCACTCTGAGAATCCTTGGGGACTGCAGAGCAGAGGATAAGCACTTCAGTGCAAACAAAGAAACCTGCCCTTGCTCTGAATGAGCTAGCTTTGCCCTCACTCGTGCCATCTTACGGCCAAATCCAACTAGCTTATGCAACATTGTTATGATACTGTCGCATTCGGTTCTGGGCAGCACAATTTAAGAAGGATGTTGACAAGCTGGAACGTGTGCAAAGGAGGGTGACAAAGATGATCAAGGGTCTGAAAACCAAGCCTGATGAGGAACGGTTGAAGGAACTGGGTATGTTTAGCCTGGAAAAGAAGAGACTGAGAGGATATGAGAGCCATCTTCAAATATCTTAATGACTGTCACATGGAGGAGGGAGCATGCTTGTTTTCTGCTGCTCTGGAGCCAATGAATGCAAATGACAAATAAGAAGTTTCCTAAACATTAGGAAGAACTTTCTCTCTTTTTTTGACAATAATTTTTATTATTTTTCAGTTACAATAATCCAACGGTAGCCTCATTATAAGGTAAAGGTAAAGGGACCCCTGACCATTAGGTCCAGTCGCGGACGACTCTGGGGTTGCGGCGCTCCTCTCGCTTTATTGGCTGAGAGCCAGCGTACAGCTTCCGGGTCATGTGACCAGCATGACTAAGTCTCTTCTGGCAAACCAGAGCAGCGCACGGAAACGCCGTTTACCTTCCTGCCACAGTGGTACCTATTTATCTACTTGCACTTTGACGTGCTTTCAAACTGCTAGGTGGGCAGGAGCTGGAACCGAGCAACGGGAGCTCACCCCGTCGCAGGGATTCGAACCGCCGACCTTCTGATCAGCAAGCCCTAGGCTCTGTGGTTTAACCCACAGCGCCACCTGGGTCCCCTAGCCTCATTATAACAATGCCAAATTATAACACAATTACTAATCCCAATCATTCAGGTGCCAAATTATATAATTCAGGTGGCCTCCCGCGTGCTAGAATTGATGGCTTGATGATTTACTTTGTTTCTGCATCCCAAAATCTTATTCATCTCAATTACATTCCACTCAAAATAACAATCCCTTATACGACAACTGCAATATTAATGACATCCCTTCGTCTTGACACATCAAGTGATTTATAAAGCTATAGGTGAAGCATTCAAACTATATCCTTATTCCTCCTGTGTGTGACAATTATTCTGTCCCCGGTGTTCCTCCCTGTCCTTGTAAAATGTTATATCTATCTTACCCCAGCCGTTGCTGCTCCCCATCATGCTTTGGGAGAAGCTACCGTCCTTTTCCGTGTATAAGACGAGGGTTTTTTTTTTTTTTACTAAAAAATACTGTTAAGAAACGAGGCTCATCTTATACATGGGCAGTGCATTGGGGGACCTGGTGAGTGGTTGCATCCGCGAGCTACACCTTGAAAGTGGTAATTTGATGGGTCATTTTTGGTTGCAGTAAGAAGAAGGAGAAGGAGGAGAAGGAGAAGGAGAAGGAGAAGGAGAAGGAGAAGGAGAAGGAGAAGGAGAAGGAGAAGGAGAAGGAGAGTTTGGACTTGATATCCCGCTTTATCACTACCCGAAGGAGTCTCCAAGCGGCTCACATTCTCCTTTCCCTTCTTCCCCCACAACAAACACTCTGTGAGGTGAGTGGGGC
Organism: Darevskia armeniaca; assembly: GCA_034641395.1. NCBI lineage: Eukaryota > Metazoa > Chordata > Lepidosauria > Squamata > Lacertidae > Darevskia > Darevskia armeniaca. Next base: position 39,854 of record JAWWNF010000458.1, on the reverse strand, counting down.
TGAGAGACTTCAGAGAAGTGTGATTAGCCCAAGGTCACCCAGCAGCTGCATGTGGAGGAGCGGAGACGCGAACCCGGTTCACCAGATTACGAGTCTACCGTTCTTAACCACTACACCACAAAGGCTGCCTTGGACTGGCTACCGCTGCAACAATTGGGCATTTGGTATCTGGCTTGTGTGTGCAAACGGGCAGATGCTTGTCGGCTTCTGCGATGCAAGCGATTCTGAGCTATTGTCATTAGGTTCAGGTAGGTAGCCGTGTTGGTCTGACGCAGTCAAAACATACCGTATATTCCGGCATATAAGACGACTGGGCGTATAAGACGACCCCCAACTTTTCCAGTTAAAATATAGAGTTTGGGATATACTCACCATATAAGAAATACGACCCGGCGTATAAGACAACCCCCGACTTTTGAGAAGATTTTCCTGGGTTAAAAAGTAGTCTTATACGCAGGAAAATACTGTATTTTTAAAAAATGTCCAGAAGCACCTTAGAGACCAACTAAGTTTGTTCTTGGTATAAGCTTTCATGTGGAAAGTATCTGAAGAAGTGTGCATGCACACGAAAGCTTATACCAAGAACAAACTTAGTTGGTCTCTAAAGTGCTACTGGACTATTTTATTTATATATATATATTGTCATTAAAGGTAAAGGTACCCCTGACTGTTATGTCCAGTCATGACCGACTCTGGGGTTGCGGCGCTCATCTCGCTCTATAGGCTAAGAGCCGGCGTACAGCTTCCAGGTCATGTGGCCAGCATGACTAAGCCGCTTCTGGCAAACCAGAGCAGAGCACGGAAACGCCGTTTACCTTCCCACCAGAGCGGTACCTATTTATCTACTTGCACTTTGACATGCTTTTGAACTGCTAGGTTGGCAGGAGCTGGGTCCGAACAACAGGAGCTCACCCCGTCGCGGGGATTCGAACCACTGACCTTCCGATCGGCAAGCCCTAGGCCAGGCATCCCCAAACCGCGGCCCTCCAGATGTTTTGGCCTACAACTCCCATTATCCCTAGCTAACAGGACCAGTGGTCAGGGATGATGGGAATTGTAGTCCAAAACATCTGGAGGGCTGAAATTTGAGGGTGCCTGCCCTAGGCTCTGTAGTTTAGACCACAGTGCCACCCATTGTCATTAGGGTTAGTGATTTTCAGGAATACCCCCCCCCCAAAAAAAGCTCCCCCAAAAAAGCTTAACAACTCTGGTAATATAGCCATCTCCTCCCATTTTCTTAAATTTAATCTCCAAAAATAGGGGGCATCTTATACATGGAGGCGTGTTATACACAGAAAAATACAGTAATATCCTATTATTGTTTCAGAATCCCGCGGAGCAATGGGATTAGGAAGAACTTTCTGACAGTAAGAGCTCTTTGAGAGTGGAACAGACTCCCTGGGAAGGCGGTGGGCTCTCCTTCTACTTAAGCAGAGGTCGGACATCCACTACCATCTTCAGTGGTAGGGTTTTTGGTGGAATGTTTTGGACCCTGAGAAAGCACTGCTTTCAGCCTGAGGATGGGAATGGGTGGACATTTGATGCAGCACTGGAAGTACTGGCATTTGGTGCAGTTCGGAGGATTTCTGCCAGCTTGAAAAGTTGACAGTCTTCATCAATATATATGGACTGGGAAATAAACATTGGGGGGATTTTCTGGAAGCGAAACTGCCCAACATCCACCTTCTAAAGCACTGCACGAAATCCTGTAAAATCCACACTTCTACGAATTTTGCAATGCTGTTTTCCAAGCAAAGAGGTGCATGTTAGGGGAAAGTGTGCATAGAAATGCAAAATAAATACAAATATTAGCAAAGGTAAAGGTAAAGGGACCCCTGACCATTAGGTCCAGTCGTGTCCGACTCTGGGGTTGCGGCGCTCATCTCGCTTTATTGGCCGAGAGCCGGCGTACAGCTTCCGGGTCATGTGGCCAGCATGACAAAGCCGCTTCTGGCGAACCAGAGCAGCGCACGGAAACGCCATTTACCTTCCTGCCGGAGCTGTACCTATTTATCTACCGGTACTTGCACTTTGACGTGCTTTCGAACTGCTAGGTTGGCAGGAGCAGGGACCGAGCAACGGGAGCTCACCCCATCACAGGGATTCGAACTGCTGACCTTCTGATCAGCAAGCCCTAGGCTCTGTGGTTTAACCCACAGCGCCACCTGGGTCCCAATATTAGCAAAAGTAACACACAAAAATGCATTGCCTTGGGGGGAAATGTGTTTATTAGGGGAAACGTGTACTTTTTTGTAGGGAAAAAAGAGACAAACAAATGGAGATTGTAGAAATGTGTCTGGCCATTGGTCCCTCCAGCTCAGCATAGTCTACACCAGGGTTTCTCAACCTTGGGCCTCCAGCTGTTTTGGGACTACAATTCCCATCATCCCTGACCACTGGCCTTGCTAGCTAGGGGTGATGGGAATCGTAGTCCAAAAACAGCCAGAGGCCCAAGTTCAGGAAACCCTGGTCTAAACAGACTGGGCGTCATTAAAATGAGAAACTGAGCTTGAAAGATTCCTCATCCGTCCTGGAGAAACCCAGGAGACCCAGGGGGGATGTCATGTCCAATCTTGATTTCCAAGACTTGGAAAGGGTTTTGCCTTCCTAACCAAGAAAATGTGGGCGTGTTGTTGTTTCCGCCCCCAGCCTTCATTCTGGGGGAAATTAAAACTTGAATTCCTTTGTGTTCCGGAGATAAGAGTGGAGGCTGTGAGAGTCTGCCCCATTTAGCCCTCAGTTACAGCACTGGGAAGACAGGGGTATTACAGTGCAGCGGACTGGAGAGAACCAGAATTAGTTCACTCAATTAAGTCATGATTAATTTATGTTGGATCTTGTTCTCCCGAGTCTATAAAAACAAAGACTTTAGTTAACTGGCAGCATTTAGTTTAATAAAAAGTAAAGTCTTTAAAGATGACTTCGGGAAAGAACAGGGGGCGGGTGGGGAGCAAATTGTCCGAGTGCTGACAGAATCAATAGACGGCAGGGTCCCTGTTTAATTTGTGTCAGCACAAGCTAAGACGATTCAGCCTAATTCAGAAAGGGGGTGGGGCTGCAGAGGAGTTGTAGAATCATAGAATCATAGAATCCTAGAGTTGGAAGAGACCCCAAGGGCCATCCAGTCCAACCCCCTGCCAAGCAGGAAACACCATCAAAGCATTCCTGACAGGTGGCTGTCAAGCCTCTGCTTAAAGACCTCCAAAGAAGGAGACTCCACCACACTCCTTGGTTGTAGAATTGGAACCAATTGTAGAATTGGAAGCGATCCCTAGAGTCATCTAGTCCAACCCCCTGCAATGCAGGAATCACAGCTGAAGAATCCCTGGCAGGTGGCCATTCAACTTCTGCAGATTGAGAGAGCTGGGCAAGTTTTGCCTCGGAAAGAGAAGACAGAGGGGTGATACGAGAGCCATCTTCAAATATCCAAAGTGCTGTCACATGGGTGATGGCAAACCCTCACCGTGATCAACTCCCACCCAGAAACCTCTGTCCCCACTGTAGAAGAATGAGTGGATCCAGAATTGGCCACCACACCAGTCACTTACAGACTCACTGTTATTTTTTTCAGTTACAGGTAGGTATCCGTGTTGGTCTGCCGTAGTCGAAACAAAATAAAAAAATTCTTTCCAGTAGTACCTTAGAGACCAACTAAGTTTGTTCTTGGTATGAGTTTTTGTGTGCATGCACACTTCTTCAGATAATGAAGAAGTATCTGAAGAAGTGTGCATGCACACAAAAGCTCATACCAAGAACAAACTTATTTTTTTCACTCGCTGGATCAACACCTTGGCGTGGTGAGTGGGCTTGCACGTTCCTTGTGAGTGAAGCCGTCAGGATTCTTGTACTCCCAGCTGGGTCACCCAAAGTGGTAAGGTCAAAGGGAAGGAGCTAGACACAGAATTATGCAAGAAGTCCTCAACAGCAGAACAGGTGGATGATAACAAGCAGTATGTTACAACGGCTGTGAAGGCGGGTGAAGGCTGCAGCAGATAGGAATCTACCGGTTGTCGTGAGTACTCATTGTGAAGGTACTCATGCCACTGGAACAGAGACTTACTGCAAAGACTGCATTGGTCAGCATGCCCTGATCTACACACATAAAACAAATTCACACACAGGCGTCTTCCAAAAACCCATCCCAATGGACTCATATTGTTAAAACCGTGTTTATGGAAGACAATCTAATCCAGACTGCGGCAGCTAGACTGGTGACTGGGAGCGGACGCCGAGACCACATAACATTGGTCTTGAAAGACCTTCATTGGCTCCCAGTATGCACAATTCAAAGTGTTGATGCTGACCTTGAAAGCCCTAAATGGCCTCGGTCCTGTATACCTGAAGGAGTGTCTCCACCCCCATCATTCTGCCCGGACACTGAGGTCCAGCGCTGAGAGCCTTCTGGCAGTTCCCTCACTGTGAGAAGTGAAGTTACAGGGAACCAGGCAGAGGGCCTTCTCGGTAGTGGCGCCCGCCCTGTGGAACGCCCTCCCATCAGATGTCAAAGAAAATAAACAACTATCTGACATTTAGAAGACACCTGAAGGCAGCCCTGTTTAGGGAAGCTTTTAATGTTTGATGGATTATTGTATTTTAATATTTTGTTGGAAGCCGCCCAGAGTGGCTGGGGAAGCCCAGCGAGATGGGCGGGGTATAAATATTATTATTATTATTATTATTATTATTATTATTATTATTATTATTATCTTACTTGGCTATGAGTGGTTGCCAAAGAAGAAGAAGAAGAAGAAGAAGAAGAAGAAGAAGAAGAAGAAGAAGAAGACCGTGTTCATGCAAGACAATCTTACTCGGCTGTGAGGGATTGCCAAAGAAGAAGAAAGAAGGGGTGAGCAATGGATTCAAATTGCGAGAAATGAAGTTCTGACCCAAAATTAGGAAGAACTTTCTGACAGTAAGAGTTGTTTGACACTGAAATGAAAGGTGTTGGGCTCTCCTTCCTTGGAGGTTTTTCAACAGAGTTTGGGTGGCCATATGTCAGGAATTCTTCAGCTTTGATTCCTGCGTTGCAAGGGGGCTGGACTAGATGACTCTTGGGAATCAAGTTTGCAGATGACACCAAATTGGGAGGGGTGGCTAATACCCCAGAGGACAGGATCACACTTCAAAATGACCTTAACAGATTAGAGAACTGGGCCAAGGCAAACAGGATGAATTTTAACAGGGAGAAATGTAAAGTACTACACTTGGGCAAAAAAAATGAAAGGCACAAATACAGGATGGGGGACACCTGGCTTGAGAGCAGTACAAGTGAAAAGGATCTAGGAGTCTTGGTAGACCACAAACTTGACATGAGTCAACAGTGTGATGCAGCAGCTAAAAAAGCCAATGCAATTCTGGGTTGCATCAATAGGAGTATAGCATCTAGATCAAGGGAAGTAATAGTACCACCGTATTCCGCTCTGGTCAGACCTCACCTGGAATACTGTGTCCAGTTCTGGGCACCACAGTTCAAGAAGGATACTGACAAGCTGGAACGTGTCCAGAGGAGGGCAACCAAAATGGTCAAAGGCCTGGAAACGATGCCTTATGAGGAACGGCTTAGGGAGCTGGGTATGTTTAGCCTGGAGAAGAGAAGGTTAAGGGGTGATATGATAGCCATGTTCAAATATATAAAAGGATGTCATATAGAGGAGGGAGAAAGGTTGTTTTCTGCTGCTCCAGAGAAGCGGACACGGAGCAATGGATTCAAACTACAAGAAAGAAGATTCCACCTAAACATTAGGAAGAAATTCCTGACAGTAAGAGCTGTTCGACAGTGGAATTTGCTGCCAAGGAGTGTGGTGGAGTCTCCTTCTTTGGAGGTCTTTAAGCAGAGGCTTGACAGCCACCTTTCAGGAATGCTTTGATGGTGTTTCCTGCTTGGCAGGGGGTTGGACTGGATGGCCCTTGTGGTCTCTTCCAACTCTATGATTCTATGATTCTATGATCCCTTCCAACTCTATGATTCTATCAAAATCAGCTTTTGTCAACCTGCTGCCCTCCCGATGTTCTGAACTACAGCTGGGGCTGATGGGATCTGGAGGTTGGCAAAAGTTGCTCTGGATCTTAGCTGCGCAGCTGTTCCAGCTGCACCAGTCAGATTCCACATGAAACTTCCGGGCCCAACCTGCTTGCGCAAAAGTTTCTATTTCTCTCCTGACAGGGACGTGAAGAAAGGTGTTCGCTTGGCAGCCAAATCCCATTAAAACAGCATTACTTACATCTGTGAACAGGCTTTGATTACTCTAATGATCCCTGCACAATAAATGTAAATTGCTCGCTGGGTTTTTAATTGCGCAGGATGAATGGGGGAAGGCCACGCATGTTAGATTGCTGAAAATCCGTGGCTTCTGCTTATGATGAATACCTTGCCATCACCCTGAGCCTTATTCCAGTCTTCTTCTTCTCCAAGATGGTTGAATGCTGTCAGTTGGGCGCCTCAATGGCAGATATAGTGGATCCCCGTCCCCATCCTGCTGCAACAATGTTCCCCATAAGCAGCCCTTGTGGGTCCATTAACTGTTTGCCATCTTGGTCACACTAAAGTGTGACAGATGGAATGTTGAAAACTGCCTAAGCTGCACGGAGATCATTGTTGCACAGAATTAGTGTCTTCTCTCACTCTCTCTCATAAAAGTCCGTATATTCTGCTTTCATTTTCCACTGGGGATTATAGAATCACAGATGTATAGAGTTGAAAGGGGCCCAAGGGTCATCTAGTCCAACCCCCTGCAATGCAGGAATCGCAGCAAAATAATCCCTGATAGCCATCCAACCGCAGGGAACAGCCGTAGTTCAGTATCTGTTTTGCAAGCACAAGCTCCCAGGTTCAATCTCCAGCACCTCAAGAGACTCCTGCCTAGAGAGCTGCTGCCAGTCAGTGTAGCCAATACTGAACTAGATGGACCAAGGCAGCATCTAGTAATAATAATAATAATAATAATAATAATAATAATAATAATAATAATATTTATTTATACCCTACCATCTGGCTGGGTTTCCCCAGCCACTCTGGGCAGCTCCCAACAGAATATTAAAAGCACAATAAAACATCAAATATTAAAAACATCCCTAAACAGGGCTGCCTTCAGATGTCTTCTAAACGTCAGAGAGTTGTTTATTTCCTTGACATCTGATGTGAGGGCGTTCCACAGGGCGGGTGCCACCACCGAGAAGGCCCTCTGCCTGGTTCCCTGTAACTTCGCTTCTCACAGAGAGGGAACCGCCAGAAGGCCCTCGGCGCTGGACCTCAGTGTCCGGGCTGAACGATGGGGGTGGAGAAGCTCCTCCAGGTCTACTGGGCTGAGGCCGTTTAGGGCTTTCAAGGTCAGCACCGACAGTTTGAATTGTGCTCAGAAATGTCCTGGGAGCCAATGTAGGTCTTTCAGGACCGGTGTTATATGGTCTCGTCGGCCGCTCCCAGTCACCAGTCTAGCTGCCACATTCTATGTCCCTCTGTTTAGAAACCTCCAAGGAAGGAGAGTCCACCACCTTCTGAGTCCGCTACATTGTTGAGCAGCTCTTACCATCAGAAAGTTCTTCCAGATGTTTAGTCGGAGTCTCCTTTTTTCTTGCATGAGAGCCAGTGTGGTGTAGTGGTTAAAGAGCGGTAGACTCGTAATCTGGTGAACCGGGTTCGCTTCCCCTCTCCTCCACATGCAGCTGCTGGGTGACCTTGGGCTAGTCACACTTCTCTAAAGTCTCTCAGCCCCACTCACCTCACAGAGGAAGGAAAAGGAGAATGTTAGCCGCTTTGAGACTCTTTCGGGTAGTGATAAAGCGGGATATCAAATCCAAACTCCTCCTCCTCCTCTTCTTCTTCTTCTTCTTCTTCTTCTTCTTCTTCTTCTTCTTCTTTTGAATCCATCGGTTCGGGTCCTACCCTCTGGAGTGGCAGAAAGCAAGTTTGTTCCATCTTCCATGTGACAGCCCTTGAGGTATCTGAAGCTAGCTATCCTATCACCTGGCCACCTTCTCTTGTCCAGGCTGAACATCCCTCCCTCCCTCCCTTATGTGATAGATAAACAGGCAATGAGAAGGGGCGGGGCTGGTTAAAGGTCATTTTCAATAACCTTGAATCTAAACATAACCTTGGCTCCACCTGCCTGGCAGGGATGGAGATTGATTTCTCCCAGGACACCCAGTTGGAGAGGAAATGCTGATGTATGTGTTTCTTTGATGCTGGTGCTGACACACATGACCTCAGCTGTGCAACATAAGGGCAACGCACAGTAGAATCATAGAACTGTAGAGTTGGGAGGGACCCCGAGGGTCATCCAGTCCAACCCCCTGCAATGCAGGAATCTCAGCTAAAGCATCCATGACAAATGGCCATCCAACCTCTGTGTGGTGGCAAACAGCTCCTGCTTGCAGAACACAGAGGAAGCTGCTGCCTTAGACAGAGTCCGACCCTGATCCCATTGGAAAGGGGAGGAGGCGGAATCATTGACAGAGCAGCCTTTCCGCTAAGTGAAAGTTTGCAAGGCCAATTATACAAAAGGGTTCTTCTCAATAGGATTACACCTGCTCACTAAATGCATTTAATTTCTCCCCCTTTTCTTCCTGCAGCTCAAGGTCTTTAAAAGCACAGCAGAGCAATTTTATACTGTATTAAACACACACACACACACACACACACACACACACACACACACACAGTGAAACATAATAGGCCATTGGGGAAAGTGGGCTTAACATGCTATTGGGAGAGAGAGAGAGAGAGAGAGAGAGAGAGAGAGAGAGAGAGAGAGAGAGAGAGAAAAGAAATAGCATGTTCATTGGGCAGCAGAATAGAGTGTAGCCAATACCAATCCTACTCACAGGAAACCCACTAAATATAGCAGCCACAACTAAATTAAGTCCACAACTAGCTTAATGTCAATGGGTCTTACGCTGGCTAGCCTTCCAGGTCTCCAGTTTTCCCTGCCACCCTCCAGGTGGCAGGTGAGTGTCTTGAATGTCCAGGTAAATGCAAGTCCAAAGAAGAGGAGGAGGAGGAGGAGGAGATGGTGGAGGAGGAGGACTGTGTGCATGCAACTTGCATGAGAAAATCCAACCTAGTCTTTGTGCAGCAACACCTGAAATCTCTCCCTGGTTGGTTGGTTGGTTGGTTGCATTTATATCTCACCTTTTTCTGCAGGAGGTTCAATGGGACATTCTATTCTGCCTTGATCAGACCACACCTGGAGTCCCATGTCCAGTTCTGGGCACCACAGTTTAAGGAGGATGTTGACAAGCTGGAAAGTGGGCAGAGGAGGGCGACCAAGATGGTCAAGGGTCTGGAAACCAGGCCTTATGAGGAATGGCTGAGGGAGCTGGCCTGGAAAATAGGAGACTGAGAGAAGATATGAGAGCCATCTTCAGACACCTAAAGGGCTGTTTTCTGCTGCTCCGAAGGATAGGACTCAAACCAATGGATTCAAATTACATGAAAGGAGATTCTGACTAAACACCAGGAACAACTTTCTGAGGGCAAGAGCTGTTCGACAGTAGAACGGACTCCCCCCCACCCCATGTGGAACTCCCTGCCACAGGAGCCAGTAATGGCCACCAGCTTGGAGGGTTTTAAAAGAGGATTAGACAAATTCATGGAGGACATAAGGGCTGTGAAATATACTCAGAGTCGAGTGTGAATTTCATGCTCTTTATTCAGCTTGTAGTAGCAAAAGAAGAAGAAGAAGAAGAAGAAGAAGAAGAAGAAGAAGAAGAAGAAGAAGAAGAAGAGGAATGTCTGTTTCCCCAAAATGTCTGCTATATATACGGCACATTATTTACACAATGGGCCTTGTGTGATTGGCTACTTCTGGGCTGCTCCTGCAGGCCAATCAGGTTGCTGACTCACTACATCCAAGAGCCTTATTGGCTGCTCCTGCAGGCCAATCAGGTTGCTGATTCACTTCCACCTGGAGCTGGATTGGGTGGCTCCTGCAGACCAATCAGACTGCTGCATTCTGGATCCTATTGTTCTAGGATTCAGCTCAGTACATAACAGGCTGCTAGCCAGGATGGCTATGCTCCACCACCAAGGCAAGACACAGCAATGTTTCTGAACACCAATTGCTGGAAAACGCAGGAGGGGAGAGGGCTGCTCTTGTGCTCAGATCCTGCTTGCTGGTTTCCCATTGGGCATCTGTTTGGCCACTGTGAGAACAGGATGTTGGACTAGATAGGACTTTGGCCTGACCCAGCAGGCTTTTGCTTATGTTCTTATGTTTCCTTAGAAGAAACTGATTCGGAGCATTTCTCCCAAGAGATCACATCTGAGGAATTGTGAAGCACTCTGATAAGTGCAGCAGATTTCCTCGGAGGGGCCATTGACATCCTTAAGAGATGGAGAGGCCTTTGCAAATTAGGAAAATGTGTGCCTTGCTGTCAAAAAAGCTGCTTTCTCTCCACCGTGGCAATTCCCCCTCACCTGATCTTCAGAGCTGCCATTAATAACGCAAGTCACGTCCGTGAACTTCACCTCCGCACAACCCCTGGCTATTTTATTCACAGTGATTTGATTCTCTTGTTTTGGATGAAAGTAATTGTAATTGGCAACATTTTCGTAAATTAGGTTGCACCAGGGATCGCCAAATGGGACAGTCTGGGAGACAAATCAAAAGGGTCCAATGCGATAAATTTGTGACTCTTCCCAGGATTTAATTATGAAAATATTTCATTGTTGTGACACACACACACACACACACACACACACACACACACACACCCTGCGCCCTTTAGCAAGGGCCCCAAGACATGGGAGGCTCATTAGCATAAAATGCAAACACGCTTCCCCCCCAAGGTCTCCAGCAATTGAGTTATTTATCAGCTAATAGGAGAGATCCTTGTTTGATCTTATGCAAATGCCTCATCATTATGGAGGTGGCAAATAGACTTTTTCCTCCCTTAGAAACAAAACTTCTCTTCAACTCAGTTTATCTGCTCAGTGGTTGCTCTTTGCTACAGAAACTTTGATTCTGATGAGAGCATCTGTGAGCCATGAAAAAAGGACCTTCAAATAGATTTCTGTTCTCAAAGTGTTACACTTTGGCTTCTGAATGGAGCCTTTTGACCTTGGGAAACAGAATACAGAAGCAGTTTGCATTTCCCAGTTGCCGGGAGTCCTCTTGCACTCAGCTTCTGTTTATGAGCTGCCCAGATGAATCTGGACAGCCACAGAGAGAACACGATGTTGGACTAGATGAGCCATTGGTCTGGTCCAGCAGACTTCGAACATCTAAGTGGAAGATGGAGCAAGCTTGTTTTCTGCTGCTCCAAGGGGTCGGGCCTGAACCAACGGGTTCAAATTACAAGAAAGAAGAAGAAGAAGAGTTTGGATTTGATATCCCGCTTTATCACTACCCGAAGGAGTCTCAAAGCGGCTCACATTCTCCTTTCCCTTCCTCCCCCACAACAAACACTCTGTGAGGTGAGTGGGGCTGAGAGACTTCAGAGAAGTGGGACTAGCCCAAGGTCACCCAGCAGCTGCATGTGGAGGAGCAGGGAATCAAACCCGGTTCACCAGATTATGAGTCCACTGCTCTTAACCACTACACCACACTGGCTCTCCAGATGACCCTCTGGGTCCCTTCCAACTCTAATAATTCACTAATATATTCATTCTGACGCACATATTTCCCTAAGAGATGCAGTTTTGTAAACACTGGTTGGTTGGAGAACTGAATCACAAAATTTGGTGAGCTGCAAATTTCCAAGGATAGCTGCGTTCCAGCTCTCGTATTGTTTCAGAAGAAGAAGAAGAAGAAGAAGAAGAAGAAGAAGAAGAAGAAGAAGAGTTTGGATTTGATATCCCTCTTTATCACTACCCGAAGGAGTCTCAAAGCGGCTAACATTCTCCTTTCCCTTCCTCCCCCACAACAAACACTCTGTGAGGTGAGTGGGCTGAGAGACTTCAGAGAAGTGTGACTAGTCCAAGGTCACCCAGCAGCTGCATGTGGAGGAGAGGGGAAGCGAACCCGGTTCACCAGATTACGAGTCTACCGCTCTTAACCACTACACCACACTGGAAAGGAGACACCGACTTAATATTAGGAAGAACTTTCTGACTGTCGGAGCTGTCCAACCTTGGACACTTTACTTCATTAGAAGTTTTTCTTTTTTCAACAGAGCTTGGAATTCTTTAGCTGTGATTCCTGCACTGCTATGGGCTGGACTAGATGACCCTTGGGGGTCCTTTCCAACTCTACATTCACTTACGGACTCTCAGTTAAGACCCTGCTCATGGAAGAAAATCTCACTCAGCTACGAGGGATCGCCAAAAAAGAAGAAGACAATTATATGATTCTAACTATGCATGATTTATCTGTCCTGAGTCTTCCAACATGCAGCTTCCTTCAATGTCCATAGGTTCCAGTGTTAGGAGAGAGCAGTGCTTTTTTCTGGGGGGATGCAGGGGTACGCATACCCCTAAACATTTTGTGAATCTTTGGACTTTTGTTCATGTACTGCATATATTTCCCCCGATTTGAACTACAGTGGTACCTCTGGTTAAGAACTTAATTCGTTCCGGAGGTCCATTCCTAACCTGAAACTGTTCTCAACCTGAGGTACCACCTTAGCTAATGGGGCCTCCCACTGCCGCCAACGCGCGATTTCTGTTCTCATCCTGAAGCAAAGCTCTTAACCCGAGGTACTATTTCTGGGTTAGCGGAGTCTGTAACCTGAAGTATTTGTAACCCAAGGTACCGCTGTATAAAATGGTGGTTTTCTTGAGTCAAAATGAGAGTACCCCTAAACATTTTTTTTAGGGAGGGAAAGCACTGGGAGAGAGTGAGAAAAACTTTTGTCAGTAGACTTTCTTCATGCCAGGCATAATTTTATAAACTTGTATCATATCACCATTTACTTCCCTTCCCTCTAATCTAAAAAGTCCCAGCCAGCGTGGTGTAGTGGTTAAGAGCGGTAGACTCGTAATCTGGTGAACCGGGTTCACGTCTCCACTCCTCCACATGCAGCTGCTGGGTGACCTTGGGCTAGTCCCACTTCTCTGAAGTCTCTCAGCCCCACTCACCTCACAGAGTGTTTGTTGTGGGGGAGGAAGGGAAAGGAGATTGTTAGCCGCTTTGAGACGCCTTCGGGTAGTGATAAAGCGGGATATCAAATCCAAACTCTTCTTCAGCCATGGCAACCTTTCCTTGCAGGGCAGTCCGTCCATCCCCTGGATCCTTTCATAACCTTCTCCAACTCTAGAATATCCTTTTTGAGGGGAGGAGACCAGAACCGTACACAGCAGAGTATTCCAAATACGATTGCATGGCCGCCTAGGTTTGTATAATGGCATTATGATATCACTATGAATCATTACATCCCTCTACTCTGGGGTAGGCGGGCATTAAGGAGAGTGTCGGGGGAACCTACTTGAGAGTCTCTGCAATGCCTACCTTACCCAGAGTGTCTGTCCTGGGAGTAAACTGACCCCTTTCCTTCCTTCTGCTCCTTTGGTAACCTCTGGAAATTCATTTACTCTGTCTGCAAAAATGCTATTTATTCTGCTGGGGAGCCTCATCATTCCTCCTCATTCTCTCTGACATTTCTGTCCATTATCTTCTGAGTTTGCCCTGAGGACAGGAATAAATGTTTGAGAGATGCCTTGAAAGACTGGGGGAAGCTGGAGCTGAATAACATGCAGATCCCAAACTGGGCTTTTGATACCATTTGCATAACTCGGTCTTCCAATTTATTTGCTCCCAGCTCCATTCTGTGAAGGAGGCTTCAGGCTTAATGCTGCCCCTGGAGGGAGCGTTCCAGCTTTCTGGGCAAAAACAGTCAGAATAATCAAGAGTAGCATTGCATGGGGAGGGCCCAGAACAGAGGAAAGCAAACAACTGCGGTATGTCAGAGAGCCAGTGTGGTGTAGTGGTGAAGAGTGGTGGACTCGTAATCTGGGGAACCGGGTTTGCGTCTCCCCTCCTCCACATGCAGCTGCTGGGTGACCTTGGGCTAGTCGCACTTCTCTGAAGTCTCTCAGTCTCACTCACCTCACAGAGTGTTTGTTGGGGGGGAGGAAGGGAAAGGAGAATGTGAGCCGCTTGGAGACTCCTTCAGGTAGTGATAAAGCAGGATATCAAATCCAAACTCTTCTTCTTCTTCTTCTTCTTCTTCTTCTTCTTCTTCACAGTTGGTGCCCCTTGCTCCTATCTAGGACTTATTCTTGGCACTTTGTGGTCATAAGGAAGGAAGGGGCAGTCAACATGAATCATGTCCTTTCAAGCTTAACGTGAGCCCACAGTGTGGTGCAGCAGCAAGAACGACTAATGCTCTTCTAGGCCGCAACAACAGAAGTCTAGTGTCCAGATCAAGGGAAGTAATAGTCCCACTCTATTCTGCCTTGGTCAGACCACACGTGGAATACTGTGTCCAGTTCTCAGTGCCACAATTTAGGAAGGATGTTGACAAGCTGAAACATGGGCAGAGGAGGGCAACCGAGATAATCAAGGGTCTAGAAGCCAAGCCTTATGAGGAACGGTTGAGGGAATTGGGTATGTTTAGCCTGGGAAAGAGGAGACTGAGAAGATATGACAGCCATCTTCAAATATCTAAAGGGCTGTCACATGGAGGAGGGAGCAACTTGTTTTCTCCTGCTCCAAGGGGTAGATTCAAATGATGAGAAAGGAGATTCCGACTAAACATCAGGAAGAACTTTCTGACAGTAAGAGGTGTTCGACAGTGGATCGGTTTCCCTTGGAAGGTGGTGGACACTCTCCTTCCTTGGAGAGTTCTAATCTGAGGTTGGGTGGCCATCTGTCTTGGATGCTTTAGCTGAGATTCCTGCATTGCAGTGGGTTGGACTGGATGACCCTTTCGATCCCTTCCAATCCTACAATTCTATGAATTAAAAACAACAACTGGTGGAGGTTAATTCATGGCAAGCAAATCTAGATCCTAAATGAACCCCAGACCACAGACAAGGCAGAGAGATGCACTGGGAAACATGATCCTCAAACACTTCACCAAGAGGAAATCTCTGCAAAACCAAACTCATAATTATGTCTCCTGTTCTGCCCTCTGCTGCCATTTTGTACCTGCAGAGGAGAAAGGAGACGAGAAGCAAATTTGCAGGGAGATGAGGAGGGCGTTGCGGTGCTGGAGCGGGTGGGGCGATGAGGGGGACTTGGATGCCAACCAGGTGTCAAAAGGCTACCTGAGTGTAAATGCAGAGAGCTGATTGCCTTTATTTAATGATGAATGTCAAGCAAATGACTCCTGCTTGCAATCGGAGATGCCAAAAGCCGGATTTCATCATAGAGTCTGCACCTGTCTTTGGGTTCAGTTTGAAAAATGGGAATTCTTGCTCCGGTGATTACATCTCTGGGTCTGAGTGGAGGGCATCCAGGAGCCAGAACAGAGTGGAAGTGAGGTCCATAGTATCATAGAATTGTAGAGTTGGAAGGGACCTTGAGGGTCATCTAGTCCAACCCCCTGCAATGCAGGAATCACAGCTAAATCCTTAACATATCTTTAGGCGCTAGGCAAAAACATTCCACTACTCCCAGGCCTTTGGCTGATTGAACAACCTATGGCCTTTTAAACTGTGGCGGGGGGTTGTTTTTCTTTGTTAGCATAATATGCATTTTTGTGTTTTTATATTGTAAACCACCCTGTGATCCTCAGACGAAGAGCAGTGAAGAAGAAGAAGAAGAAGAAGAAGAAGAAGAAGAAGAAGAAGAAGAAGAAGAAGAAGAAGATTTGCTGCACGTTTATCTGAATCTTCCAAGGAGGGAATTGTCCATGCAACGGACAAATTAGATGTGATTCCTCCATTGCAGGGAGTAATAATAATAATAATAATAATAATAATAATAATTTATTATTTATACCCCGCCCATCTGGCTAGGTTTCCCCAGCCACTCTGGGCGGCTTCCAACAAAATATTAAATACAATAATCCATCAAATATTAAAAGCTTCCCTAAACAGGGCTGCCTTCAGATGTCTGGGCTGAACGATGGGAGTGGAGACGCTCCTTCAGGCATACTGGACCAAGGCCATTTAGGGCTTTAAAGGTCAGCACCAACACTTTGAATTGTGCTCGGAAACATACTGGGAGCCAGTGTAGGTCTTTCAAGACCGGTGTTATGTGGTCTTGGCAGCCACTCCCAGTCACCAGTCGAGCTGCCACATTCTGGATTAGTTGTAGTTTCCAGGTCACCTTCAAAGGTAGCCCCACATAGAGCACATTGCAGTAATCCAAACGAGAGATAACCAGAGCATGCACCACTCTTGAAACACAGTCTGCGGGCAGGAAGGGTCTCATCCTGCGTACCAGATGGAGCTGGTAGACAGCCGCCCTGGACACAAAATTAACCTGCGCCTCCATGGACAGCTGTGAGTCCAAAATGACTCCCAGGCTGCGCACCTGGTCCTTCAGGGGCACAGTTACCCCATTCAGGACCAGGGAATCCCCCACACCTGCCCTCCTCCTGTCCCCCCAAAACAGTACTTCTGTCTTGTCAGGATTCAACCTCAAGACCCCTTGGGTCCCTTGCAACTACAGTTCTGTGGTTCTGTGGGCTAGGATACTTTCTTCAAGAATGTTTCCTTCTCCCGCACAAATCTGCTCACCAATTAAGGTCTGCTCTGGAGGTTCTTCTCTGCATCCCGCCAACCACTGAGTTGTGTTTGCTTGACAAGTGGGACAGAGTCCTTTTCTGGACTCTTGAACCATCTGCAAAGAGAACCTTGCCTTATGCATCAAACTGCAGGAATTTCTACCACTGTATTTCAGGGGGAAATGTACCCTGACGCAACGATGCCATCTCAAAACAGCCAGAAATAAAATGGAAAAATAGAAGCTAGTAAAGAGATTTAAGACCATATAAATTCATTTTGTCCTTTAAACAGCCTAATGAAAATGAAAATGTCTTTGGAGACCACTTAAAATCAGCTAGAGCCTTCTCACACACAGAGAGAGAGACCCTTTGGGCAAAGATTTCTCTTCTTTAAAGGCATTTGGCCTCTTCAGCTGAATCCTCGAGGGTCACTTTCAGTTTACTTTTCAGCTTTCGATCTGCCTCTTTTTTTGTTATTAACAGATATGGGGGGTTTTGTTATATTTTATTACAGGTAATTGAGCTGACACCGCTCACCACCTGGTGGCTAGATTCATAGAATCATAGAGTTGGAAGAGACCACAAGGGCCATCCAGTCCAACCCCCTGCCAAGCAGGAAACACCATCAGAGCATTCCTGACAGGTTGTTGGACTGAATTTAAATCCCAACTCAGCCATGAAGCTCATTGAGTGATCTTGAGGCAGTCACAATCTGTCAGCCTAACCTACCTCACAGGGTTGTTGTAAGGATAAAACAGGGAAGGGGAGAAGTCTTCTCGGTGGCTCCTCCCAGACGTTGGAACTCAATCTCCTGACCTGAACCTCCTGCTTTAATTGTTGCTCTGTTTGAACGAGCTTGCAACGTTATTATACATTTTAGTTACAGATGTTTGAATGTTTTGATAACTGGTAAATATATTTTTCAGAATCAGTTTTATACTTGCTGTTTTGGAAATGAAGCATTTCCCAGACTTATTAGATATTACTCAAAACTTTACTTGCAGAACTTTCTTGAAAACAAAACAGGAACATCAAATGATGCATCCAAACAGTTCCACAGGACGTATGCCAGTCCAAGACATAGGCTCAGCATCTTAGAAAATATGAATTCCAACAGTCCTAGAAGCAGAGGTCTGTCTCTCCCCACAATCTGCATCCTGCCATTTACCTGGAGAGCTTCATTTACATCCTCACTCTCACAGAGCCTGGGAAACAAAACAAAAAACTCTCGCCACCACCCTTCCAAGATGGCAAATTTGCAATTCAATACCTCTCATGTGATCTAAGGTTAAACACTCATGTGTTGGCTAGAATAAAACAGTGATCATCAATTATCAACTCAGTTAAAGCTCAGTGGAATTTTCCCATGTTCAGCAATACACATTTAGGCATTTTCCTTTCAGTGTGAATTAAACCAATTACCCTATATACTCGAGTATAAGCCTAGTTTTTCAGCACATTTTTTGTGCTGAAAAAGCTGCCCTCGGCTTATACTCGAGTGAGGCAGGCAGTGGCTCCTATGAAGCTTTCCCAGGTTTTTTTGTGGTAAAATTGGGTGCCTCGGCTTATATTCAGGTCGGCTTATACTCGAGTATATACGGTATACTGAACAGGGGAAAGGTGGTGTAGAAGATGCCACCCTAACTTGAAACGAGGCAACCCACATTGAATCGCTTTCTCATATAGAAATCGCTTGTCCCTGCAAGAGGCAGGGTTGACCACCAACCTAGCTGAGGTTAAAAGAGGACGGGACAAATTAATGGAGGAGAGGACTACTGGTGGCTACTAGCCAGGATGGCTAGGCTCTACCTCCACAGTTGGTGGTGGCAGTGCTTCTGAACACCAGTTGCTGGAGATCACAGAAGGGGAGAGTTTCCTTTTGTGCTCAGGTCCTGCTTTTTAATGTATTTTTTATTTTTGTTGGAAGCCGCCCAGAGTGGCTGGGGAGACCCAGCCAGATGGGTGGGGTACAAATAATAAATTATTATTATTATTATTATTATTATTATTATTATTGGTTTCCTTTTTTATAAGAATTGGTTTCCTTTTTTTATAAGAATTTTTTACAAAAACAAAAGAATCATTTCTAACATAACTTCTAATATATAGTCAAATACACAAACACAACATATATCCTAATTTCCCCTCCAATTTTTATACACATCTTTGGGGTGACTTCCTCCCGTCCCATCCCCCTCTGCGTTTCATTTTGTATCATCTTAGTAATCTCTTGACATCTTTAAATATCTTTTATATTTCACTCTAGTGTTTTTTCCTTAATCATAAATCTTAACCTATATCATCTATCATTGATACATCATAGTATATGTTTGATCTGCAGTCTCTTATATAATCCAACTTTTATGTCATACTTTAAATCTTGCGATGCTTTTTAAAATAGTCTTTTAATTTTTTTCCAGTCTTTTTCCACCATCTCCTCCCTCTGGTCGCGGAGTCTTCCGGTCATTTTGGCGAGTTCCATATAGTCCATCATTTTCATTTGCCAGTCTTCTATTGTGGGTATGTTCTGTGTTTTCCAGTTTTTCGCAATTAAAATCCTGGCTGCTGTTGTGATTATTATGGGTTTCCCACAGGCAATGGTGAGAACAGGATACTGGACTTGATGGGCCACTGTTTTCCTCCAAGAGCTTCCCTCAGCCAAGACCACTACAAAATGAAGACTAGCAAATTCTGGGATCCAGCAATGATTTCCCCTGAAAGCTGTCCCCTCCACTCAGCAGCGGCTTTCGCTGTGTGTCGCCTGCCATTTGCTCGACGAAAATGAACAGTCCGCTCCTCATTTAATTTGCACATATGGGTATTCAAAACAAATCCAATGGAAAAAAAATGTGTGAGCTATTAGACTCAGCTAATCATCTATTTCTGCTTCATCCTACAATACCCAGCAGGACATTTGGGGAGAGGAAATAGTTTAAAAAACAAAACCAACACTTTTCTTTTCTTTTTTTTAAGCCCAAGTTTTCTCCAGCTGGGTGAGAAATATCAAAGAGGCCCAGCAGTTGTTAATTTGCCACACCAATCTATAAAACTCTCAATATGCTTCTCAGACTCATGGAAAATCTGATAAATAGCTATGTGAGATGTTAAATATCATTATAGTATTAGGCCAAACCTCCCCACTCCCCAGCCTATTTGACATTCAGATTAGAGAATTTGGGGGAACGGCTCCTGGGTGGTCATTCAAATAGAATATTGGAATTTTAGAGTTGAGAGGGACCCCAAAGGTCATCCAATCCAACCCCCTGCAATGCAGAAATCTCAACTAAAGCATCCATGACAGATGGCCACCCACCCTCTGCTTAGAAACCTCCAAGGAAGGAGAGCCCACCACCTATCATGGGAGTCTGTTCCACTGTTAAACAGTTCTTACTATCTGACAGTTCTTCTTATATTTACTCACAATCTCTCCTTTCTTGTAACTTGAATCCATTGGTTCGAATCCTACCTTCCAGAGCAGAATAAATCAAGCTTGCTCCCTCTTCCATGAGACAGCCCTTCAGATATTTGAAGATGGCTCTCATATCTCCTCTCAGTCTCCTCTTTCCCAGGCTAAACATACCCAACTCCTTCAACTTCTCTGCATAAGGCTTGGCGTGACAAAACAATTCAATGGGGGGTGTTGTTGTTGTTCAGTCGTTCAGTCGTGTCCGACTCTTCGTGACCCCATGGACCAGAGCACTCCAGGCACGCCTATCCTTCACTGCCTCTCGCAGTTTGGACAAACTCATGTTAGTAGCTTCGAGAACATTGTCCAACCATCTCGTCCTCTGCAGTCCCCTTCTCCTTGTGCCCTCCATCTTTCCCAACATCAGGGTCTTTTCTAGGGAGTCTTCTCTTCTCATGAGGTGGCCAAAGTACTGGAGCCTCAACTTCAGGATCTGTCCTTCTAATGAGCACTCAGGGCTGATTTCCTTCAGAATGGATCGGTTTGATCTTCTTGCAGTCCATGGGACTCTCAAGAGTCTCCGCCAGCACCATAATTCAAAAGCATCAATGGGGGGTAGCCTAGATAGAAACCTCCAAGGAAGGGGAGTCCACCATCATCTTCAGAGGGAGTCAATTCCCTGTTTTAGGTAAGGGCTAAAGGTGGGCCAGGGAGATGAACCCCAAGATCTACATGATATTTCTGGATGTCTCTGGTAGATCACTGGTAGATCACTGGCTCCCCCCAAAGAAGCTCAACAACTTTGGCTCCCCTAAAAAAGCTCATGATTATAGCCCTGCTTTCCTCCTCCCTAAAAAAGGCTCAACAACTTTGACCTGAACCCCCAAAAAGGGGGTAGATCACTGCCAGTTTTTAACTCTGTGAGTAGATTGCAGTCTCTTGGGAGTTGGCCACCCCTGCTATATATCACCTTTCAACATCCAGATGAAAAGCACTTCGCAAAGTAAATCATAATGATAACCCCAGAGGGAACAGGCCAAACGCTCTGGCGTGTGCATTTGAAAAGGCAGCTTTCCAAAACAACCCAAAGTTTGCTCAAATCCATGGATTTGAATGAGAGCCTATCATGAGAAACAAGCCCCCCCTGAATTTCAGAGAAAAGGGGTTCTGCCTGCAAACGTTTGAGTCATGCATTTGAAAGGGGCTCCTTTGTCAGACTCTTAATTAAACATGTTGGAAGAAATCCCCCTGGAGGGAGCGACCAGCAACAAAGAGAAGGCGGATATGTAATCTGTTCCCTGGGGTCGACCTTTGATTCTCTCCTTGCACAGGGGCTGCCGAATCCAGAGGCGTTTCTAGTGGCAAGCAACCAATAAATCTTGGCGAGATACACTTAACTTGTGATGCATTTGCCCTGAAGCGGAGATGGAGCCCACAATGGCTTGATGCAAGAGATGATCACTGAAGAACTATTTACCAGTTCTGAGCTGCCTATAAAAATGGGGGGGAGGGGTTTTCCGTTGTGCCTGAAAGCACATCCAATAGGGATGGAGGGATTGGTGCATCTTCATGCGTGTCAATTCCACATGTGTTTATTCATGCACCCTCTCCAGAAGGTACCCAGCCAGATCCAATCCCCTTCATCATCTCCAGGCAATGAGAGTCGCAGTGTGGGATTGCAAGAGTGCAGAAACACCCAGATGCCACAACTGGTAAGAAATTATTTCTCCATGCAGCAGGAGGGTGTCAAGGAGAACAGGTCGTTCGCAGATCAGGAAAAGACAGTGACACACCAGCCACATTGGCTCCCAGGACGTTTCCAAGCACAATTCAAAGTGTTGGTGCTGACCTTCAAAGCCCTAAATGGCCTCGGCCCAGTAGACCTGAAGGAGCGTCTCCACTCCCATCGTCCAGCCCAGACACTGAGGTCCAGCGCTGAGGGCCTTCTGGCAGTTCCCTCCCTGCGAGAAATGAGGTTACAGGGAACCAGGCAGAGGGCCTTCTTGGTAGTGGCACCCACCCTGTGGAACGTCCTCCCATCAGATGTCAAGGAAAGAAACAACTATCTTATGCTTGGCAGGGGGTTGGACTGGATGGCCCTTGTGGTCTCTTCCAACTCTATGATTCTATGATCTGACTTTTAGAAGACATCTGTTGAGGGACGTTTTTAATGTTTGATGTTTTATCCGCAGGGCCTGTAAGACAGAGCTATTCCGCCTAGCCTTCAATTTGAATTAGCCTGATCCTCTATTCCCTTTTTCCCTTTCCTTTTCTATGAAGAAACCCTTCTGGGACCCCACATTTAAATTCTTCCCTGGTCTCCTTGCTGGCCCTAGTAGGACCAACTTGGCCAGTTAGCCCTGGTGATCATTTGATGTCTACTGACTGGGTTTCTTTTTCTTTTTCCCAAAATGACCCCTGAATTTTATGCTGTTTTATGCTGTTTTTAAGTTGCATTTTAATCAATGTTTTATATTTTCTGATAGCCACCCTGAGCCCAGTTTTTAAACCGGGAAGGGCAGGGTATAAATAAAAATTTATTATTGTTATTGTTATTATCACTTTATTATTATTAATATTCTGTTGGGAGCGCTGCCCAGAGTGGCTGGGGAAACCCAGCCAGATGGGTGGGGTATAAATAATATATTATTATTATTATTATTATTATTATTATTATTATTATTATTACCTGCAGTCAGTTTCTTTATTAATGAAGGAAATCAGAGAACACACTGAGACTTCTAAGGGTTGCTCCTGTCTAGATGAAGCAGTTGCCCGGACTGGCTTGCCACTTACCCCCCCCCCCCTGTGTCAGGCCCCTTCCTCTGCCTATGGCGAACCCCAAGGGACCCTCTGTGTTTCTGCCTGGCTCTCTGCTCAGGAAGATGCAATAGATGCCTTGTTCTGGGAGTGGGGGGGGGGCTTGCAGGCTGTCAGCAGAGAAGCTCTCAGAAGGGCTCTGTGGTGGAGCTGCCAAGTCTGATTCCTGTCTCTGCCCTGTAGATATGTGGGTGGGCTTGCCGATCAGAAGGTTGGCGGTTCGAATCCGCGTGATGCGGTGGAGCTCCCATTCCTCTGTCCCAGCTCCTGCCAACCAAGCAGTTCGCAAGCATGCCAGTGCAAGTAGATAAATAGGGACCACTGCAGCGGGAAGGTAAATGGCATTTCCGTGCACTCTGGTTTCTGTCACGGTGTCCCATTGTGCCAGAAGCGGTTTAGTCCTGCTGGCCACATGACCCGGAAAGCTGTCTGTGGACAAAGGCCGGCTCCCCTGGCCTGAAAGCGAGGTGAGCGCCACAACCCCATAGTTGCCTTTGACTGGACTTAACCGTCCAGGTGTCCTTTGTTGTTGTTGTTGTTGTTGTTTAGTCGTTTAGTCGTGTCCGACTCTTCGTGACCCCATGGATCAGAGCACACCAGGCACTCCTGTCTTCCACTGCCTCCCGCAGTTTGGTGTTAATACATCTTGTGATCAGGTTGTGCATATGTGTAAATACTGCAATCAGCAGTATTCCTCTTATGTTGTTGTTTAGTCATTTAATTGTGTCCGACTCTTTGTGACCCCATGGAGCAGAGCATGCCAGGCCCTCCTGTCGCCCACTGCCTCCCGCAGTTTGGTCAGACTCATGTTGGTAGCTTCGAGAACACTGTCCAACCATCTTGTCCTCTGTCATCCCCTTCTCCTTGTGCCCTCCATCTTTCCCAACATCAGGGTCTTTTCCAGGGAGTCTTCTCTTCTCATGAGGTGGCCAAAGTCTTGGAGCCTCAGCTTCAGGATCCGTCCTTCCAGTGAGCACTCAGGGCTGATTTCCTTCAGAATGGAGAGGTTTGATCTTCTTGCAGTCCATGGGACTCTCAAGAGTCTCCTCCAGCACCAGAATTCAAAAGCATCAATTCTTCAGCGATCAGCCTTCTTTATGGTCCAGCTCTCACTTCCGTACATCACTACTGGGAAAACCATAGCTTTAACTTTACCTTTACCATTTTACCTCTGACCTGTGCTGGGGAAATTGCCTGTTTCCTCCTCTTCATCCTCCTCCAAGCTCCCTGCCTCCAGCACTTCCCAGCTCTTCCCCTCCTCTGGGGTGTAGCCGGTTTCCCACTGGCAGGATCCCAGAACCAAACCCTCTCCCCCAAATCCACCCAGTCCCTGATAGAGAGTCTCTGCTGACCCACTTAATGCCCAGGCTAGCTGTTTTCATGCATCTTATTTTTCAGTCCTTGCTGATAGCTGGGATATCATCGCAGAGCTCCTGCGCGGAATAGCTAAGCACTTACGATGACCTGGAAGGATCCAAATTTCCGGAATAATGAAGGGAAAATTAATAGCTTTAATCTGCTTTTCACTTCAGGCTCCACTTTTCCCCTCCCAGGGTCTGAAGTTTCAGACACAGAGGAACTACAATATTTCAGAGGAACGCGTCACTTTCCCGGCTTATCTTCCGACGCAGGAAATCATTTCCACATCCATTCCTGTCTGGGAGGATTTGCATAACTGTCGGCAGAGAAAGTTCTAAAAAGCCAGTGCTTAATACAATGTGAGCGAAGGTGTCATAAAAACATTGCCAGCTCTCCATCACTTCGACAACTTTCGAGAGTTAAATGTTTCCGGCGGGAGGCTGGAGGAAGTTAGCGGAAAGTCTCCCTGTGTCGGGAGACTGGTGGTTATGTCCTATAAAGTCATGCATAGCTTTGACCCATAAATGGGGCTTCGTAAGGCTTGCGGTTCTACAGCAGCGTGAGAAAAGTGTGGAGCATAGAACTGATCAAAGCATTCAGTTTAAGAACATATTGTCCCTGACCGCATGAAAAGTAGACATGGCGAAAGGTCAGAAATAAAGGAAAACTCGTGTCTCTGGTGGAACACAATACTACATTTATACCGGTTCTCAGTGTAATTTACATTTACATCCCTGGTCCTGAATGGGGTAACTGTGCCCCTGAAGGACCAGGTGTGCAGCCTGGGAGTCATTTTGGACTCACAGCTGTCCATGGAGGCGCAGGTCAATTCTGTGTCCAGGGCAGCTGTCTACCAGCTCCATCTGGTATGCAGGCTGAGACCCTCCCTGCCCACAGACTGTCTCGCCAGAGTGGTGCATGCTCTGGTTATCTCCCGCTTGGACTACTGCAATGTGCTCTAGGTGGGGCTACCTTTGAAGGTGACCTGGAAACTACACCTAATCCAGAATGCGGCAGCTAGACTGGTGACTGGGAGTAGCCGCCAGGACCATATAACACCGGTCCTGAGAGATCTACATTGGCTCCCAGTACGTTTCCGAGCACAATTCAAAGTGTTGGTGCTGACCTTTAAAGCCCTAAATGGCCTCGGCACAGTATACCTGAAGGAGCATCTCCACCCCATCGTTCAGCCTGGACACTGAGGTCCAGCGCCGAGGGCCTTCTGGCGGTTCCCTCATTGTGAGAGGTGAGGTTATAGGGAACCAGGCAGAAGGCCTTCTCGGTAGTGGCGCCCACCCTGTGAAATGCCCTTCCATCAGAGGTCAAGGAAATAAGCAGCTATCCTATTTTTAAGAGACAGCTGAAGGCAGCCCTGTTTAGGGAAGTTTTTAATATTTAATGCTGTATTGTTTTAACATTCGATTGGGAGCCGCCCAGAGTGGCTGGGGAAACTCAGCCAGATGGGCAGGGTACAAATAATAAATTATTATTATTATTATTACATAGTTCTCCTTCTCCCCGGTTTATCCCCAAAACAACCCTATGAGTTAGGTTAGGCTGATAAAAATGATTGACCCAAGATCACCCAGTGAGCTTCCTGGCCATGTGGGATTTGAACCCTGGTCTCCCAGATCCTAGTCTTACACTCTAACCACTATGCCACGCTGTCTCTGTTTACAACAATTGTACATAAAATCATATGATAAAAACCATATTTGAATAGTTAAAATCAGAAATCGGCCAATTATAATGGAATAACTTTAGCCCATGGCTCTCTTTCCTAGGAGATTAGATTACCTCTTGCTCACAGGCGCACAGAGTGCAGATTTTTGCTTTTTCACAGATGCCTGATGATCTGAAGGCAGGGAGGAGGGAGAAGCAGAGAAGCTGGCCATCCAGTTATGTTTCTAATGGGATGTGGCAGGGCTTGGTGGCAGCCTGAGGAATGTCATAGACATGAGAATGGCTCCTCCCCAGAATCAGGGCAATGGGTGGAAAATGCCCTTCAGCAAATCATAGAAGCATAGAATCGTAGAGTTAGAAGGTACCCAAAGGGTCATCTAGTCCAGCCCCCTGCAATGCAGGAATCTCAGCTAAAGCATCCAAGACAGATGGCTAGCCAACCTCAGATTAGAACTCTCCAAGGAAGGAGAGTGTACAACCTCCCGAGGGAAACCGCCCCACTGTCGAACAGCTCTTACTGTCAGAAAGGTCTTCCTGATATTTAGTGGGAATCTCCTTTCTTGCAACTTGAATCCATTAGTTCAATCCTACCCTCCAGAGCAGCAGAAAACAAGCTTTCTCCCTCTTCCATGTAGTAACTCTTTGGATATTTGAAGATGGCTCTCCTATCTCCTCTCCCTCTCCTCTTTTCCAGACTAAACATACCCAGCTCCTTCAACAGCCCCTCATAAGGCTTGGTTTCCAGACCCTTGATCATCTCGTTTGCCCTCCTCTGCACAAGTTGACCCTCTCTGCTTCAGAAAATGAACTTCGCCCCTCAGCTCAGGGATGCCTGACAATTGTGAACAGCCTTCCTTGTTGAAGAAGGACCCATATTTTTTTTGCTAACATACAGAGTGTTGACAGGACCATTACAGCCAGGATTCAGTTCTGGGACCTGTTGGGGAAGAGCCAAAACTTAGTGGTAGAAGAAGAAGAAGAAGAAGAAGAAGAAGAAGAAGAAGAAGAAGAAGAAGAGGAGTTTGGATTTGAGATCCCGCTTTATCACTACCCGAAGGAGTCTCAAACTGGCTAACAATCTCCTTTCCCTTCCTCCCCCACAACAAACACTCTGTGGGGTGAGTGGGGCTGAGAGACTTCAGAGAAGTGTGACTAGCCCAAGGTCACCCAGCAGCTGCATGTGGAGGAGCGGAGACGCGAACCCAGTTCCCCAGATTACGAGTCCACTGCTCTTAACCACTAAGAAGAAGAGCCTGATGGATCAGGCCAATGGCCCATCTAGTCCAACATCCTGCTTTCTCCTAGATGGGCTCCCTTCCCAGGGGGACAAGCCCCATCTGCCCCTTACTTCCCTCTCTAGCACATGCGGAAACTGCCTTCTTGGCCGTTGGATCCGACCCACTATGGATCTCGACTACTCGATGTGCTGGAGCCTGTCTTCGCATGCAGGGAAAGTCCTATGATTAATCAACACCATACAAAAATGGTAATTATCATTAGGTAATTATCATTAGGCTCATAATTCCACAGTTGTACAATTATCATCATCACACTGTTTCGCTGCGGGCTGAGCTGTATAGGGGCTACAGCGAGAGCGTGTGCCTTCCTTCTCCTAAACAGAGCAATGTAACTGCTACTATTAAAGGTAAAGGGACCCCTGACTGTTAGGTCCAGTTGCGGATGACTCTGGGGTTGCGGCACTCATCTCGCTTTATTGGCCGAGGGAGCTGATGTTTGTCCACAGACAGCTTCCAGGTCATGTGGCCAGCATGACTAAGCCATTTCTGGCAAACCAGAGCAGCGCACGGAAACGCCGTTTACCTTCCCGCCGGAGCGGTACCTATTTATCTACTTGCACTTTGACGTGCTTTCGAACTGCTAGGTTGGCAGGAGCAGGGACCGAGCAACGGGAGCTCACCCTGTCGTGGGGATTCGAACCGCCGACCTTCTGATCAGCAAGCCCTAGGCTCTGTGGTTTATACCACAGCGCCACCCATGTCCTCACTGCTACTATTAGCCACTGCTATTAGCGCTACTGTTACTACAGGTAGTAGTAACTCTTAGTATAGGAATACCTGGAGTGGAAGGACTTCCACATTTGCTTCTCTCCATTTCTGCATCAGTCTGTAATTTTTTTAAAAAACAACAACAACCCACATGACATTTTGCATGCAGTTTCATGCAATATATGCATTTCTGCCTGATGCAAAAAAAAAAAGAATGCAAACAGAGGAATTCACCTCCACCAGAGTTTATCCCAGGCATCCCCAACCTGCGGCCCTCCAGATGTTTTGGCCTACAACTCCCATGATCCCTAGCTAACAGGACCAGTGGTCAGGGATGATGGGAATTGTAGTCCCAAAACGTCTGGAGGACCGAAGTTTGGGGATGCCTGGTTTATCCTTTCAGTGGATAGCAGTAGCCCCCACCCCCACGAAGGAGACTCAGTGCCCCTCTCCCTTCTCTCAGATCCAGCCTTTTTCCTCTTGAGAAAGTTTCTGCAAAGGAGCAGTCAATGATGCTCAGTCGGCCCCTTGGGGCTGTGGGGTATGGCAGCCCCCTTTTGAAGCTGCGCAGGAGGCCCTGGAATGATGGATGAGTCCACGAGGTACATCCCTGCTCTGCACAGATGAAGCTGAGTTTGTTTTTGCCTTCTGCTCAAATGTTAACGGCACCTCCTGGGATGGAGGAGTCCCCAGTGAGCCCTTGCGGCATAGCATACAGGGTGGCAAAACACCATTGCTGGATCCGTTAGGGCAAAGGAGCGTGGGTGGGACTGGCAGAAGAGCCATGGGCTCAGGCACAGGACTGGTCCAGGGAGCCCAGCCCTGATCCACTGGTCCAGCAATAACCAGGTTTTTATTTTCCCAGCTTCACCATTTTATACTCATTTGTTAAATTTGCTTCTTTAAAAGATTTATTGATGTATTGATATTGTTTTTATTTCCAGGAAGCATCCCAAATCAAGGAACAATGAAAAGTCCTTAAGAATGGATAGGTTTGATCTTCTTGCAGTCCATGGGACTCTCAAGAGTCTCCTCCAGCACCAGAATTCAAAAGCATCAATTCTTCGGCGATCAGCCTTCTTTGTGGTCCAGCTCTCACTTCCATACATCACTACTGGGAAAACCATAGCTTTAACTATACAGACCTTTGTCGGCAAGGTGATGTTGAGCTGTTAGGTTCCTCTTTAAGTGGTTCTTACCAGTTTTGTAGCCAGGTGACACTCTTGCGTACTTGACATTGACTTCACTGATGATGAGCCCAATAGAAATTCTACATCCCTCTTCTCCACCAACAGACCTGAGTGGCATCAGTTTCTGGGCTGTTTTTGAAAATCACCCCACCCAGAGCACATGAGAGTAATCTAGCCTGCTCTCTGAGATGGTTTCACTGGAGATGCCAAGAACTGGGTCTGGGGAAATGTTACCTTGGTCCTTCTGCATCCAACAGCTGGATAGCTCAGTTGGTTGGACCATTAGAGCGTGGTGCTGATAACAACATGGTTGCAGGTTCAATCCCCATAAGGGACAGCTGCATATTCCTGCATTGCAGGGGGTTGGACTGGATGCCCCTCAGGGTACCTTTCTGTGACTCTATGGCAGGGGTCAGCAACCTTTTTCAGCCGTGGGCCAGTCCACCGTCCCTCAGACCATGTTGTGGGCCGGACTATATTTTCAGGGGGGAAATGAATGAATTCCTATGCCCCACAAATAACCCAGAGATGCATTTTAAATAAAAGGACACATTCTATTCATGTAAAAACATGCTGATTCCTGGACAGTCCGTTGGCCAGATTGAGATGGCGATTGGGCTGCATCCAGCCCCCGGGCCTTAGGTTGCCTACCCCTGATCTATGATATATAAAGCATGTCCTCTGCTATTTGTCTTCTTCTTCTTCTTCTTTGTAGAATTGTGCTTTAAAGTTTCTGGGAGTCAATGCACGTTTTCTTCTCCAAATGTACATGTGGGTCTTAAAAAGAGAGAGGGAAGGCAGGCAGGCTACCTGAGGCTCCCTCTCCACAGGGGTGATCCAAATTAGAAGTTCCGTTTAATATCTCTGTTTACGCCCACCCAAACTGTAATATATTCTCTTAATCTGATTGTAAACCTTCCTTGCCATTTATCTGGCATTTAGGACCTTCCTGAGAACTCTCTCCCTCCTTCCGCATTGAAAGAGCCATCTGCTTTGTGTCCCCGACTAAGCTAAAACTTTACAAAGAAAATGATTTGCTGATCTCCGTGAAGCAGCTAAGAACGTGTTGATAAAAGCCAGCGGGGAAAATAGTTCTTATCCCAGATCACAAACATAACTCCTGCGAAAAAGAAAATAAAGCTCATCTCTTGCACCTGGAAAATACTGTTGCGTGGTGTGTGTGTTTTGGGGTGGTGGGGCGAGGGTTAGGCTGTATGCCTGAGTCCCTGCTAATCCCTGCGTCCAGCAAGGATTCAATTGCTGGAATAGCCAGGTGAGCTTCTTGGTAATGGCCTAAATATGGGTCCTTGGGGGCAACAAAGGAAGTGGCTCTGTGCCAGATGGCAAATGGGTGGTGCCCCCTCCCTCAACTGGCTGGTAGATCGAAAGACAAAAGCCAGAGCAGGTCTGACCAGAGCGGAATACAGTGGTACTATTACAGCACCAGATTTAGGGTACTGCAGTGGTGCATCTAACAGCACCAGATTTAGGGTACTGCAGGTAGTTCCACACACAGGGCCCTGAAACAATAATATTAATGGAAAAAAGCTATATTTATATGGGTACCTACCGGTACTGAGAAAATCCATTGAAAAGCAACTGTAGCAAAATGAATTATAGTGAAAATAATAAATATTTGGGGAGGGTGCCAAATGTTGTCCACGCTGAGAGCGCCATATTACCCAAGTCAGCTCCTGCATCTAATGCCGTCTCATCAGGGATCCCTGCTTTCAAGTCAGGTCCTATAAACATTTAGAGATTCCCTTCATTGCCAGCAGATTGTCAAAGCCTTTTAATCTGTAGGAAGGGCAGTGAAGCTGTCATATGGGAGGGTGATTTGCTTTCATCATGTGCAAAAAAAAGCCCTTAGAAGAATTGTTTACCTGCAGGAGAGACCTATTCCGAACACACTGCGAATCAGCCTTGCTTCTGCATCAAATGGAACTCTGCAGCATGAATTAAACCCTGGGCTTCGAGAGGAAAGGATGTGTAAGGGCTGTCACAAAAGGGAGGCATTTAGAGTTACACACCCTACCATTGCCACCCGGCATGCAACATTTCAGTTGCTGGGGTCAAGCTGTTCTCCATAATCCCACACCAGCCTTTCCCAATCTGGTGACTTCCAGAAGTTCTCCAGCTCCCGTCATCCCTGACCATTGGCCATACTGGCCGGGTGATCATGGGCATTCTGCAACATCTGGCTTCAAAAACGGTACTTTCACAGGATCGCCATCCTTGGCCAAACAGCTTCTAATGTCCGCAAGAAAGGCATGACTGCCAGACACCCTAACAAGAGTAGGGATGCAGAAGAAATGGGATTTTGTTTGCAACACAGTTCTCCAGCCAACCAAAAAGGAGCTTGAGGATGTAATCTCAGAGCTTCTCCCTATAATCTTTTAGAATTCTTGGAGAAGAGATGAGGACCCTTCCGACTGGAGGTGAGAAAATGTTGTTCCCATCTTCAAAAGTGGGAAGGGGGAGAGAAGACCCAGGTAACTGCTGACCGGTTGACACTGATACCAGGAAAGGTCCTTGTTATGGTTTAGTCGTCTCCGACTCTTCATGACCCCATGGACCAGAGCACGCCAGGCACTCCTGTCTCCCACTGCCTCCTGCAGTTTGGTCAGACTCATGTTAGTAGCTTCGAGAACACTGTCCAACCATCTCGTCCTCTGTCGTCCCCTTCTCCTTGTGCCCTCCATCTTTCCCAACATCAGGGTCTTTTCCAGGGAGTCTTCTCTTCTCATGAGGTGGCCAAAGTATTGGAGCCTCAGCTTCAGGATCTGTCCTTCCAGTGAGCACTCAGGGCTGATTTCTTTAAGAATGGATAGGTTTGATCTTCTTGCAGTCCATGGGACTCTCCAGAGTCTCCTCCAGCACCATAATTCAAAAGCATCCATTCTTTGGCGATCAGCCTTCTTTATGGTCCAGCTCTCACTTCCATACATCACTAGTGGGAAAACCATAGCTTTAACTATATGGACCTTTGTCAGCTAGAACTGTCGGTCCATGAGCACTTAGAAAAAGATGCTGTGATTACTTAGACTGACTTAACACCAGGAAGAACTTTCTGACAGTAAAAGCTGTTTGTCAGCGGAATGGTCTCCCTTGGGAAGTGGCGGGCTCTCCTTCCTTGGAGGCTTTTATGCAGAGCTTGGATGGACATCTGTCAAGGACGCTTCTGCTGTGACTCCTGCATTGCAAGGAGCTGGACTAGAGGACCTCTAGGGTCCCTTCGAACTCTACAATTCTATGATTCTATGAAATCAAATCAAGGCATTTTGGGAAGGGGATTCAATTCGCTTTATCTTCTGATGGGGTTTGTTCACAGAGCAGCTCCTCATCAGCTTGCCAAAGGCACACAGTTTTATAATGTGCCTTTTTAACTTCAACTCCACCTCAAGATCCTGTGCTGGCCCCTCCCTTCCTTTGTGGGCCGCATGGGACCATTAGGTTCCATCAGCATTTGCAAGCTGTTGTTTAAAGTTTTATTTCTCGGTGTCAAAATTACATTTTCCCATTAGGAGTCTGCTTTTGATGCTCTGGGTAACTGCAACCCCGTTGTTAAATGTCAAAAGCCATGGATCTCTTTCTCCTTTTCATTTTTAACAACGTGAGACTGGGAATGTCAAATTAACCTTCCAGAATATCCACTTTGCCTTGCCTCTTCTCACTACATGCTCAGTCGTTAGCAAAAGGGCAGAATTGGAGCGGCAACTTGGCCAGGGAACAAATGTACACTTCTCGGTGTATTCTAGATTCAAGGTGTGGTTTCTAATCCCTAGCTCTCTAATAAGTTTGGACCTTCCTGCATACAAAATAAAACCCAAGTAAAACTCTGTTGTCAGTCTTCAGTTTGCATATTCAGATTTTATGTCATTTCATTCCCTGCGCAATTTTTTTCCACTATTACATAGTGCTGGCCTTGATTTTTAAAAGCTTTGTGTGGTTTTGCACATATTTTACTCACAATCTCACTGCATCATGGGTTGTGTAATCCTGAGGCTGCATATACAATACTGGCATTCTTTCATATGTGCATTCGCTCACAAGAATGAGCACAATTGGGCACCACAATGTATGTATTTCTGCAGAAATTCTTAATGGGCCATATATTCCTTAAACGTTATAAGAAACCCTTACTGCAAAAACCCTCTCAGCCATAATATCTAACTGTCGTCTTTTAAGCAATAACAACACCGATCAGTGGTCATAGTACTTTGCGACCCAATCCAAAAACAGAGACGGGTTGTCCTGATCATAGAATCATAGAATTGTAGAGTTGGAAGGGACCCCGAGGGTCATCTAGTCCGACTCCCTGCAATGCAGGAATCTCAACTAAAGCATGCAGCTGTCTTTTAGTTCTAGTCAAACTGGATCAAACTGTATTCTTTCAACCTCTTCTTCCACCACCACCAAAAATCCTGAACATAAATAAAAGTACAGTGGTACCTCGGGTTAAGTATTTAATTCGTTCCGGAGGTCCGTTCTTAACCTGAAGTGTACTTAACCTGAAGCACCACTTTAGCTAATGGGACCTCCTGCTGCCGCTGCGCCGCCAGAGCACGATTTCTGTTCTTAGTGGAGTTCTTAACCTGAAGCGTACTTAACCTGAAGCGTACTTAACCCGAGGTACCACTGTACTGGGGTCAACTATTGTCAGGAATCTCAATCAACACACGAGAACACATAGAGAGAAGACTCCTCAGAAGTTCAAGGGTGAGACCAGTGGTTATGATGTAGGACTTGGACCCCAGAGATATGAGTTCATCTCTGACTCACTCATAAACTCTGAAAGGACGTAGGCTGGCAGGTCATTTCATCCGACCACGTTCATCAAGCAGAAAGTGGTATTTTGAAAATGCACTGGAAAGGGCTAAAAATGAGCTAAGTCCTGCTCTCCTGCAGAGACTCTGAAAACCAAATCTAAGCCCACTTTCAAACACTCTTGCAGTAGCCAAGAAGATGCCTGTGGGAAACCATCAAATAGGACCCAAGCACAAGAACACTTCTCCTCTGGTCTCCAGCAACTGCTGTTTGAAAGCGTTACTATCAAGGCTGAGCATAGCCATTGTGCCTAGTAGCCACTGACAGCCTTTTCATCCATGAATTTGCCTAATCCTCTTTTAAGACCATCTAGAGAGGGACGTGGGTGGCATTGTGGGTTAAACCACAGAGCCTAGGCTTGCCAATCAGAAGGTCAGCGGTTCGAATCCATGCGACGGGGTGAGCTCCTGTTGTTCGGTCCCTGCTACTGCCCACCTAGCAGTTCGAAAGCACATCAAAGTGCAAGTAGATAAATAGGTACTGATCCGGCGAGAAGGTAATCGGCGTTTCCGTGCGCTGCTCTGGTTCACCAGAAGCGGCTTAGTCATGCTGGCCACATGACCCAGAAGCTGTACGCCGGCTCCCTCGGCCACTTAAAGCGAGATGAGTGCCGCAATCCCAGGGTCGTCCACGACTGGACCTAATGGTCAGGGGTCCCTTTACCTTTACCTTTGGCTTGGTGGCCACGACTGCCTTCTTGTGGAAGGAAGTTCCATAGTATAACTATCTGCTACATGAATAAGTATTTTCTATCTGTCCTGAATCATCCAGCTTTCAGTTTCATTGGATGTCCAGGCGTTCTAGTGCTTTGCTTCCAAAACATATGGTTGGGGGGGACGGGACCAGGTTGGGTAAGGCTGTTCTACCATGCAGGGACTCAGAACCTACGTGCCTGTTGTGGGGTATCCAGAAAGAGCAGTCAAATCCGACATTTCCTGTTTTGCTAGAATGGGCACTCAGCCGAATGTGGATCCAACAGAGAGGGCTCACTTCCTGTCAAACCTGTGGGAGCCACTCCCCACCCCCCAGGTGTGGCCAGGTAGAGATGGGAGTAACTTATATAAAAAGGCTGGTCACATCGCCCTCTCTCTCTCTCTCTTTCTCCCTTACGCTCTGACTCCACCTTGCTCTCTTGTCTTCATCATTCATCTTCTACCACTGCATCTCTGCAGAGATGTAGCGAGTTCGTAATCTGCTGTACTCACAAACATAAGGAATAATAATAATAATAATAATAATAATAATTTATTACTTATATCTTGCCCATCTGGTTGGGTTTCCCCAGCCACTCTGGCAGCTCCCAACAGAATATTAAAAACACAATAAAACATCAAACATTAAAAACTTCCCTAAACAGGGCTGCCTTCAGATGTTTTTGAAAAGTCAGATAGTTGTTTATTTCCTTGACATCTGGTGGGAGGGCGTTCCACAGAGCGGGCGCCACCACCTAGAAGGCCCTCTGCCTGGTTCCCTGTAACTTCGCTTCTCTCAGTGAGGGAACCGCCAGAAGGCCCTCGGAGCTGGACCTTAGTGTCCGGGCTGAACGATAGGGGTGGAAATGCTCCAGGTATAGGAAGGATAATATTTAACTGATATTCTCCTAGTTTCTATCAATGGTCCCTTGAAACATGTCCCTTGAAATGGACGTGGGTGGCGCTGTGGTCTAAACCACTGGGACTCTTGAGCTTGCCGATCAGAAGGTCGGCGGTTCGAATCCCCACGACGGGGTGAGCTCCCGTTGCTCGGTCCCAGCTCCTGCCAACCTAGCAGTTCAAAAGCACGCCAGCGCAAGTAGATAAATAGGTACCACTCCGGCGGGAAGGTAGACAGTGTTTCCGTGCGCTCTGGTTTCCATCACTGTGTCCCATTGTGCCAGAAGCAGTTTAGTCTTGCTGGCCACATGACCCGGAAAGCTGTCTATGGACAAATGCCGGCTCCCTCGGCCTGAAAAGCGGGATAAGCGCCGCACCCCTTTGAGCGGACTTAACTTTCCAGGGGTCCTTTACTTTTTTACCTTTCCCCTCGAAATGAACCAAAGAAAGTTTCCCGTCAAGCACACCCCCCATTACAAGCTCCAGCTCAGTGTTCTTTCCACCAACTCGGCTCCCTCGCCCCTTTTGAGGGACCTTGAATATACACCCATAATTAGCATGCAGAGACACACAGCCGCTTCCCTCGGAGCTCTCTGTCCATAGTAAATTTTCTTGAATGTCTTTGAATTGTGTCTGAGGTTCTATAATAGGTGCAACCAGCTCCGATGTGAGATTAAATACTCTATTAAGCATTCTTAAGAGTCACTTGGCGGGGAGAGTGTCAAGGAAAAGGAAAAAAGCTGCTACCGTCAGTTTGCGAGTCCAGCCGAGTCAGAAGCCAGGGGAGAGACTGCTGGAGCTATGGGGCATGCCAGTCCTCCTGCCTTGCCCCACCCCACCCCACCCCAGAACATACTCTTACTTTCTCTTGCTCCCTCTTCATGGTTTTGTGGAGAATAAACTGCTGCCTTTGGGCAGGAAAACGAATGCATTTTTAATCCTCTTGAAATGTGAAGGTTTAGTCTGCTTCTTGGATGTAGCCTATCTTGATTTCAGCAAGGCCTTTGACAAGGTGCCCCATGATATTCTTCTAAAGAAGCTGGTAAAATGCGGGCTAGACAATGCTACCATTCAGTGGATTTGTAACTGGCTGACTGACCGAACCCAAAGGGTGCTCATCAATGGCTCCTCTTCATCCTGGAGAGAAATGACTAGTGGGGTGCCACAGGGTTCTGTCTTGGGCCCAGTCTTATTCAACATCTTTATCAATGACTTGGATGATGGGCTTGAGGGCATCTGATCAAGTTTGCAGATGACACCAAATTGGGAGGGGTGGCTAATACCCCAGAGGACAGGATCACACTTCAAAATGACCTTAACAGATTAGAGAATTGGGCCAAAGCAAACAAGATGAATTTTAACAGGGAGAAATGTAAAGTACTGTAATACACTTGGGCAAAAAAAAAAAATGGATGGGTGACACCTGGCTTGAGAGCAGTACATGTGAAAAGGATCTAGGAGTCTTGGTAGACCATAAACTTGACATGAGTCAACAGTGTGATGCAGCAGCTAAAAAAGCCAATGCAATTCTGGCCTGCATCAATAGGAGTATAGCATCTAGATCAAGGGAAGTAATAGTACCACTGTATTCCGCTCTGGTCAGACCTCACCTGGAGTACTGTGTCCAGTTCTGGGCACCACAGTTCAAGAAGGATACTGACAAGCTGGAACATGTCCAGAGGAGGGCAACCAAAATGGTCAAAGGCCTGGAAACAATGCCTTATGAGGAACGGCTTAGGGAGCTGGGTATGTTTAGCCTGGAGAAGAGAAGGTTAAGGGGTGATATGATAGCCATGTTCCAATATATTAAAGGATGTCATATAGAGGAGGGAGAAAGGTTGTTTTCTGCTGCTCCAGAGAAGAGGACACGAGCAATGGATTCAAAGTACAAGAAAGAAGATTCCACCTAAACATTAGGAAGAACTTCCTGACAGTAAGAGCTGTTCGACAGTGGAATTTGCTGCCAAGGAGTGTGGTGGAGTCTCCTTCTTTGGAGGTCTTTAAGCAGAGGCTTGACAGCCACCTGTCAGGAATGCTTTGATGGTGTTTCCTGCTTGGCCTCTTCCAACTCTATGATTCTATGATTCCCTAAACAGGGCTGCCTTCAGATGTCTTCTAAAAGATGGACCATTGGCCTAATCCAGCAGGCTCTTCTTATGTTATTCTGACTTCACCTCCCATCAACATGGCCATTCTTTCTGCTCGTAGTCCAAGCCATCTGGGGGCCACCAGGTCAAGGCAGAAGATGCACTGCTCCCAGGGACAGGGGTGTGTGGGGTTTGGTCTCCTGGCTCCCTTCATGAGAAGGAGAACCCAGCTTGCAGCCATCTCCCAAAGCCATATACTTTATTCGCTTTTGGCATGCCTGGCTCAGCAATGGCACCAAGCAATGCATCATCAGGGCAATGACCTTTTGATGAGCGTTTACACAAATACATCATCAAAGCCCCACTGATCAGCAGGCTGCTCTCCCCGTGATGCCTTTGTGGCATACATCATCCGAGCGTCACGGAAGGATGATGGATTTGCAGCCTCCATCATCAGAGCGCCATTGCTCACCTGGGGATGGGCAGCGTGGCAGGAACAAAGCCTGGGCTTTTAAAAATGCTCTTTTGAAAATCTATTAATGTTTTATTTTATTTTTAGGAAGAGAACTGTGAGATGGGCAAGCGGGGGTGGGAGAGACAGGGAGAGAAAGTAACATGCATAAGAACATACAGAAGAAGGGTTTGATGGATCAGGCCAGTGGTCTATCGACTCCAGCATCCTCTTCCCATAAGAACATAAGAAGAATGGGCTGGATGAGGCCACCAGCAAGCGGGATTCAAGGACAAGAGCACTGTCTCCTTCTGTGGTCCCCAGCACCACAGAAGATTATGAGAAGAGCTCAATTGGATCAGGGCCAGGTCTATTTAAGGCTCCTACATTCTGGAGGTGCCATTTAGCCGTTATGATCAATAACAGCCACAGAAAAGGGCCTCTGTGCCAACACCAATCATGTCTCCAGTGCTGACGGCAAGGTGCTGAGCTGAGGATCTTAGCACCTGGGCAGGTTCATATAGGGAGATACAAACATTCAGGTATCCTGGGCCCAAGCCATATAGGGCTTTATAGGTCACTAGCTGACCCAGGCCACGCCTTGCTGTGGCTGATTTTATGCTTATTACCATCAGTAGCAGCCGCAGCCAAAATAACCCCCCCCCGGGCAATGGGTTTTGTCCTCCCCCCCCATTGTTGTCTCATCCCTGTGATTCCTCCCATCCTGCAGTGACCCATGAGGTATCCAGTCCCCCCCTCCCCCCGAGTCATCCCTGTGACTTCCCCCACCCTGGGTCAGCCCATGACCTATTCGGGCCCCTCCTCCCCCCACCCCCACCCCCCACTCGGCTCCACTCGGGATAGTCTGTAAAGTAGAGCTGAGGCCTAGTCTGCAGGCTGTAAAGTAGAGGCGAGGCCTGGGAGGGGGGGTGTTTTTGGGTTGCGGCCTGTGGCTGTGGCTCTGGTTTGGCCGTTTGCCTTTGTCTGGTAATGGCTCTGTGGGTTGTCTGGTAATGGCCGCCTTGGTGGTTTCAGTTGCTCTGTTGATGACGTCATTATTTGGCGCTGCCCTTCAGAGCTTTTGTGGGTGACAGCGCGCGATCTGCCTTTCTATTGGATGCTGCTGGTGTCTTCAGAGCTTCTGCTGGTGATGTATAATGTCTCCGACAGATTTTTTTTGCATTTTTTCTTTATTTTAGGTATGACAGGTGTGGTTTTTCTGAATTTTTATTATGCCAGATTACTTTGAGATGGTAATGGAAATGCTGTGTCCAAATTTGATGCAATTTGGTCCAGCGGTTACGAGGCAAGGGTGTTTCGGACAAACGCACAATGGGAACTTTTATATATATATAGCTAACTAGCACTTTGTTTTGTTTTTTCACTGTGGTGAATAATTTTTATTACAAGATTTTCTAATACAGTGGAACCTCGGTTGTCGAACGTAATCCGTTCCGGAAGACCGTTCGACTTCCGAAAAATTCAGCAACCGAGGCTCAATGGACGATCGGCAAAATCCATTGGAAAAAAATGGAGAAACGCGCCTCGGGAGCTGTTCAACTTCTGAGGCGCGTTCAAAAACGGAAGCATTCACTTCTGGGTTGTCGGCATTCGAAAGCCGAACGTTCGACTTCTGAAGCGTTCGACAACCGAGGTTCCACTGTATTCATTACCACATTAAGATCTTTCATTATACCAATAGATTCAACGGCTTCCCTCCTTCCCCTTCCAAGGCTCCTTTAATTTGACCACAATTCACATAACCAGCACTTTGAATCATGCCCAGAAATGCACCGGTAAGCAGTGAAGATGTTTTAATAGGGGAGTAACATTCTCCTTTGCAGTAAATCTTCTTGGTCAGTGGTGGACCATCTGCTTTGAC